>OX451741.1:1464968423-1465514308 GCA_948472305.1 Vicia faba
ACGCTCACGATTGAGGAGCTTATGAAGCGCACTCGTGAGATCAGTGAATCGCTAGTTTCGATTGGGGATTCCCGTTCCTCTTCGTAACCTAATTGAAATCGTGCTTGATTCACTTCCTGAGGAATACGATTCTATCGTTGCCGCCGTCAACAGTAAAGATGAATTGAGCTCTTTGGATGAACTGGAGTCGTCCTTGCTTGCTCACGAGTCGCGTCTTGAGAAACATCGCAAAGTTGCGGTTGCGGAGCCGACGACGGTGAATCTCACTCAGGCAGCATCGTCCCCTGCGCCAGTCGCCGCTGATCAAGTTGCTACTGAAGCGTTTCCTCAAGGAACAAGTCATGTCACTGCTAATGCTGAGAATCATACCTATGACTCGCGTGGAGGTCGTTCTGGTCGTGGAGGCGGTCGTTTTGGTCGTGGTGGAGGCCGTTTTGGCAAACAGTCATGTCAGATTTGTCACAAATCTGGTCATGATGCTTCAGTATGCTATTATCGTTACTCCAATTCCAGTGGTGCTGGTTATTCTCAGCAGAGAGCTCCATTCAATCCATTCCTTGTGGCTCCACGTGCTATGTACCCTGTGCAGTTTGCATATGCTTCACCCAGGGCTGCACCTCCAAGATCCTCTGCACCACAAGCACCACGAGCTTTTTATGCAGGTACTGAAACCAGCAGTAATAATCCATGGTGGTACCCTGATTCCGGAGCTTCTCATCATGTTACTCCTGAGGCCTCTAATGTGTCTGACTCTGCTTCTGTGCCTGGATCTGAGCAAGTCTTCATAGGAAACGGCCAAGGTTTGTCCATCAATTCTGTTGGTTCTATGTCCTTTTCTTTACCACACAAACCTCACCTATCTCTCATTCTTAGTAATCTCTTACATGTCCCTCAAATTACCAAAAATCTCATGAGTGTGAGCAAATTTGTTCAAGATAATAATGTGTTTTTTGAATTTCATCCTACATTCTGTGTTGTCAAATCTCAGGCTACTTCTGAAGTGTTGCTCAGTTGTCGTGTTGGAGATGATGGCCTCTATAAATTTCCTAATCCTGCTGCATCTCCATTGTCCAAGTCTTGTCCCAGTCTTCATACTTGTAGCTCTAGCAGTAGTTTATTTTGTTCCCCCGGCTATAAGCAGTTGTAATACTCCCCATTGTATGTCAAATCTTACACTTCCATGTAATGAATCCTTCAATAATAATACTACAAGTACTTTCCTCAATTCTTCTCTTAATTCTGCCACTATTAGCACTGATTTACCCTTATCTCACTCTAATAGCTCAGCTGCTATAGCAACTAATAAATATGTTCTGTGGCATACCAGATTAGGCCACCCTAATCACCATCCTCTTGTTGAAATTTTCAAACTCTGTAAACTGGCTATTCCCTCTAAACCACCCACAGAAATGTGTCATGCTTGTTGTATTGGCAAGTCTCATAGATTGCCATCATCCTTGTCTACCACAGTCTACACACATCCCTTTGAATTAGTGGTGTGTGATCTCTGGGGTCCAGCCCTTATGCAATCTTCAAGTGGCTACACTTACTTCCTAACTTGTGTAGATGCTTTTTCTAGGTTTGTTTGGGTCTTTCCTCTCAAACTCAAGTCTGACACTATGCTTCAGTTCCTTCAGTTTAAGAAAATGGTTGAACTGCAGTTCAATTGTTCCATTAAGTGTGTTCAAACTGATGGGGGAGGAGAGTTTAGGCCTCTCACCAAGTATCTCACAAATTTAGGAATTGTTCATAGGTTCACTTGTCCTCATACACACCACCAAAATGGTCTTGTTGAACGCAAACATAGACACATTGTTGAGACTGGTCTCACCCTTCTTGCTCAATCCACTCTTCCTTTGAAGTTTTGGGATCATGCATTTGTTACTGCAGCCTATCTCATTAACAGAATTCCCAGTCCTATCCTTAATAATACCTCCCCTTACTACAAATTACTCAACAAACCACCTGATTATTCCACTCTTAAGGTTTTTGGCTGTGCCTGTTATCCTTTCCTGCGCCGTTATAACACTCATAAGCTGGCCTATAGATCTCAACAATGCATCTTTCTTGGTTATTCCTCCTCTCACAAAGGCTACAAATGTCTTGCCTATAATGGACATATCTACATCTCTAAGGATGTTGTGTTTCATGAAGCTTTGTTTCCTTATTCCTCCTTATTTCCCAATTCTTCCAAAACTTCAGTTCCTTCATTAGTGTCTTCCAGTGCTACATTTGTGCCTCCTCTTTCCATTCCCTCTGCTGCCAGTCAGTCTTCATCTTCCATTTCTCAGTCCTTATCTTCCAATTCTCCTTCCAATCATGCTGGCAGTCACAGTCCCACTCCTTGTTCTCCTCCTTCTAATACTTCTGGTTCTTCTCCTGAATCTTCTACTTCTGTCAGTCAGCAGATGGTCACTCCTGTTCCTCAGCCTCTCACTGCCATTCCTGCTCCCTCCTCTCCTTCTATCTCTCCTGCTCTAATCCTCACTGATCCATCTGAAACTAGTACCATCTCTCCTTCCTCCTCTCACAATCTTTCTGAACCAGCTACTTCAAGCCCTAATCTCAGCCCTCCTACTTCATCTTTACCTTTCATTCACCCTCAAAACGTGCACCCCTATGCAAACTAGAGCCAAAAGAGGTATCACTCTACCCAGACTTCATCCTACCCTCCTTTTAACCCACATGGCACCCACTTCTGTTGGTCAGGCCTTGGCTGCTCCTCATTGGTTTCAGGCAATGCAAGAAGAGTATCAGGCACTGATGAGAAATCAGACCTGGACATTGGTGAAAGCTCCTGATTGTAGGAAGCCTATTGGTTGTAAGTGGGTTTTCAGAACAAAGGAAAACCCTGATGGCTCCATAAACAGGTACAAGGCCAGATTAGTAGCTAAAGAATTCCATCAAAGGGCTGACAGTGATTTCCAAGAGACTTTCTCACCTGTCATCAAACCTGTAACAGTCAGAATCATTTTAACCATTGCTGTTAGTAACAAATGGACAATCCAACAAATTGATGTTAATAATGCTTTCCTCAATGGCACTCTTGAAGAGGAAGTGTTTATGCAGCAGCCTCCTGGTTTTGAAGCAGCTGACAAGTCACTGGTGTGTAAACTGAACAGGACGATTTATGGTTTAAAGCAAGCTCCTAGAGCCTGGTTTGATAAATTGAAGAGTGCATTGGTTCAACTTGGTTTTCAAGCTAGCAGGTGTGATCCTAGTCTCTTTTTGATGCATCAAGGCAAGCTTCAGGTCATGATTCTGGTGTGTTGATGATATTATCATCACAGGCAGTTCAGCTCCCTTTATTACCTCATTAATCAAGCACCTCAACAACAAATTTTCACTGAAACAATTGGTACAACTTGATTATTTTTTAGGTCTTGAAGTCTCTCATCTCTCTAATGGTTCTTTGCTTCTATCTCAAACCAAGTACATCTCTGATCTACTGACCAAACTTAATATGCTCAATGCTAATGGCATGCCCACTCCCATGGTTTCCAGCAGCAAATTATCCAAAGTTGGCTCAGCTGTTGTGGAAGACCCAACTCACTTTAGGTCAGTTGTTGGTGCCTTGCAATATGCCACTTTAACTAGGCCTGAGATCTCCTTTTCTGTCAACAAAGTTTGTCAGTTTCTATCCAATCCTTTAGAGGATCATTGGAAGGCAGTCAAGAGGATTTTGAGGTACTTAAGTGGCACTTTGCATCATGGTTTACTCATTCAACCTGCCCCTGTCCAGCAGCCTATGCAATTATTAGGATTATGTGATGCAGATTGGGCATCAGATCCTGATGACAGGAGGTCCACTTCAGGGGCCTGTATCTATCTTGGTCCAAATGTTGTTTCCTGGTGGTCCAAGAAGCAACAGCTTGTTGCTAGATCCAGTGCTGAAGCAGAGTACCGCAGCATGGCTCAATTGGGTGCTGAGCTCATTTGGATTCAGTCTTTACTTCAGGAACTTCACTGCTCCTGTCAGGTGCCTAGGATCCTGTGTGATAACTTGAGCACTGTCACTCTTGCTCATAATCCTATCCTACACAACAGAACCAAGCATATGGAACTAGATTTTTTTTTTAGAGAGAAGGTTCTCAGCAAACACCTCTCTGTGGTTCATGTTCCAGCACATGATCAGTGGGCTGACATTCTCACTAAACCCTTATCTGCTGCCAAATGTGTACCTCTGCGTTCTAAATTGCGTGTGTTAGACAAAATTGCTTTGAAACACCCACCAGCAGATTCTAAGGGGGACTAATAGAGTAGTGGTATAATGTAGTGAAATAAGTGTGACTATTTCAGTAGTGGATAGAGTAGTGGAATATGTGTGTGTTCTATTATTGCTGAGCTGACAGCTTGTTTGTCACGGTTTGTTAGACTTGCTCCACTATATATAGCAAGCTCTTTGTATCTTTCTAAAATACAAAAAGTACAATGAGAATTTCTTTCATTCCTTCTATTCTCTCTACATTAACAAAGTCTATCATGGCTAATAGGCAATCATCTGCGCGTTCGAAAGAACGCAAGATGGGATACATTTTAGAGCTACAACACAAGATTCAGACACTGCAGACTGAAGCCACTACACTCTCTGCGCAACTTACTCTATTGCAGGTGGGAACATATTTGGTTATGTTTGTAACTGTATGTTTTAGTTTGATAATTTCGGCATAGTTTTAATAAGTGTATGTGACTAACTGTATGTTTTAGTTTGATAATTTCGGCATAGTTTTAATAAGTGTATGTGACTAATTATATGTAGTGTTTAACACGAATGAATGAATTGTGTATATTTTGCATTCTGCAATCAAATGGATTCACAAGAGCATTATTGTCGTGCTTTCCAAGTTATCCAACTTAGTTCAGAATACATTAAGTTAATAAATGTTTTCTCTATTTATATAATGTTTTCTCATATATTAAGTATAATGTTTTCTCATGATTTCAAACAGCAGAATAATTGACAAGCAAGTAAGTTAATTAGAAGATGGGTTTAATATAGTTATGCTCTATGATTTTCTCCTTACAAGAAAACTAAAGTTCCAGCTTATCGTTTTTTGAGGTCTAACTGATCTTGATTATCTGGTTACCAGTCATGCTGATGAAAAGTGCAGAGAGAATAATTAGTGAGGGCAACACATTGCTTGAATTAAAACCTGTTGCAGTCCAGATGCTTCATGAACTTGCATGATGACTGTTTCTTCTCTTTCATTCGTCTAGAGGTTAGATTGTATGTCATCATACAAAAATGTGTGATTTATGTCTAGATCTGCGTGTGTTGAATTTGGATTATTTTTTTCATGTATGAATTGGATTGATGAGTTGTGGGATTGTTCCTGCAGATTAGACAGCAGGGACAACAAAAAGGAGCGAGGGGAAAAGTAATAATAAGAAACAACTGAGTTGTGTTATGACAGGTAGGGAGAAAAAACAGGCTTCCAACGAGATTAGTTTTTGGAATAACAAGAATTGTTATATATTCAAGCAAATTGTTTTCTTTTACTTTGACTTGCAGTTCCAGAAGATTGCATGTTCCCATGAAACAACATAACTCTAAACCAGAACTAGGTTGATATGTCCAACCTTATCTATAGCATGTAAGGTTTTTCTTTTAGTTTCTTCAAAATTTAGCGGTCATGCAGATGGATAAAAACTAAAAAGTACTTGAGCATGAGCCATATCAAGGTTTCTACTTGCCCAATGCATCTTTGCACTCAATGGTGATAAAGCAGTATTGTCAAATTGGGTATGACAGATATTTATGCCACATCAGCTATTATATCTACCATATTCCTGTAATAGGCTGCAATACAATGTTACTGCCACAGACAATAACTGTGATGAAGATAGCATATTGGGTGTATAAAAAATTTGAGCTTCTTCATGATGTTATTGAGTTAAACATGAAGAATATGGATGAAGAAAAATTGAGAAAGAAAAACACATACAAAACAGGAGGAGTTTACTTGAATTATAATGCATAACTTGCCTCATGATTTTCACCGGCAAGCACAAATTTAACCCCTCAAGACAAATATCAACATGGAATTTAAGTTTTTTTTAGTAGTTTTTAATTATGTTGATGACTTTTAGTGACATTCCTAATCTTTACATCAGCAGCTGTTTTGTACAAATATAATTTAACCTTTGAAAAAAGAGAAATCGTGATGTTACAACTCTGAACCATTTGATATATAAATGATTATGAAGCAGCTCTTTTAAAGTTCTTTTAAGTGGTACAACTTCGAACTATTGATTAGGACATAATTGTCAAAGACGCAAGTCAAACAAATCAAGAACTAATAGAGCCAATGACAAAGCCACATACTAAGAAAGATAAGGAGGCATTAAAAAAATAGTGGATTCCATCATAGAAACAACTCCAACATTAGATGATTTAGACAACAAAATGATCATTTGCATAGGTCTACTGAGAAATGCTTTCCGAGCATACCATATTTTCATCTAGCTTAATTTTATTTGTTTTTGAATTAATAATACTGAGTTTGTGTTAAGTTGTTTCAATGAGATACGTTTATGTTTTTCTTCCCACATAATGGTTAGACCAGTGATATGGTAAAATAGTTTGAATTTTTCTTTTATTAGTTACACATTCCGATCGCATGGGTAATACACAATATCGTGCGAGTGCACGGATAATCAAACCAAAATAAGTGTGAACGTGCACGTAACACACTAATACTGTATGAACGTGCACGTAACACACTAATACTGTATGAACGCACGAGTAACCAGATCAAAATCTATGTGAACACACGGGTAACACATCAGTGTCGTGTGAACGACGGATAACCATACCAAAATCTTTGTGAACGCACGCGTTATTACATTTTTTTGTACCATTAAAGAAAATAAAAATATACATATTTATAATAATGTATCAATCCAAACACGAGAAAAATGTGTTGTTTTTTAATTACTTATGTATCTAATATTTTAACTTTGCAAATAATTTTTAATTTAAAATACAATCATTTTTAAGATAATATATGAATAATTGATATATATATTCCATCTGTTTCAAAATGAGCGTCGTTTTAGCAAATAAAGTTTATTTCAAAATGAATATCATTTTAACTTTTCAATATAGAAATGATTGTTATTTTTCCAATTATGTCATTTAATTATTACACTTTACACTATTTTCAATACATTTATAAAATTAATTTAGTAAAAATGCAATATCTTATAATAATATTATTATATTTCTTAATCTGTGTGCAAAAACCTTAAATGACACTCATTTTGAAACAGAGAGAATATTATTGATGTCTTTCTTTTAAAAGTTGAAAAGTTGATACAATTTTGATTTTATTTTAAAAATATGTCTTTCTTATTGAAATAATAAACTACTTTAGTAAAAATATTTTGTTTTTCTTATTTACATTTTTATTATTTTTCTTTTAACTTATACTTTACTAAAACTATTTTGTTTTCCCTTTTTACAATTATATTTAAATACTTTCTATTTTATTTGAATTTCAAAATTAAACTAATGACAATTCCGCAGTCCACACCAGTACCCGTGAAAACACAAGAGTATTCCACTAGTTTAACTCTAAAATAATGAGTTTATGATAAAATGGTTTATCTAAAGAAAAAAGGTGTAAAGTAATTTATGTTTTTTAATGTTTTATCAATGGGTTTTGATTTTTTTTAATTTATTTCCATGGAGTGGTGTTCACCATATGTAGTGTATTTGTAACCCTCTTCTAATGGGTTTGAAAATTCCTTAAACTCATCTATCATATTTCTTATATTATTTTATACATGGCTAATGACATTAGTTAGTGGAAAATTGTGTGGTGGTAATGAATGATTCTCCATCAAAGAAATAACAAAAAGAAAGTGTTCAAGACTTGGGTCAAATGAAGCTCGGCCCAGTCACGATCACCATACATCGACACTAACACCGATACATCGACACTAACACCGATACATCGACACTGATAATATTTGAAAAATAAATTAATTAGTTAAACGTAATTAGAAGTGTCGGTGTTGTGTCGGACTACAGAGGAGAGGTCAACACTGAGCTTTATTATGTTTTGAATGTTTAATTTACCCACACCACAAAGTAACACATCCTTTCCACCGGACTTAAATACATTCAATATGATTTTGTTAGAAACACATCCTAATAAAAATACACATGATTTGTTTAAATGTACATAAATTATTCATTGATAGAGTACAAAAATGGGTGCAAGTAACAAAAACTATGAAGAGCTGAATACTTATCTACGTAGTAATTGAAAGATCTTTCAGCTGTTGCGGATCCACTTCAGAAGGTGACCTTGTGAGGGCACACTGTGCAGTAGTTGTTTTCGGGAAAGCAATGACATCTCTGATAGAACTAGCTCCGGCCAGCAACATAACCAATCTATCCAAACCAAAAGCTATACCTCCTGCATTTGTTTCATATATAATATTAGAAGTTGCTTTTTTTGAAATGTTCTCAGTTAAATGCTACTGTAGTCAGATAAACCATTTTAAAAAGGATGGAATAGGGTTTTAAACTATTTACAAATATACATACCATGTGGCGGAGCCCCCATGTCAAGCGCTTCAAGAAGATAGCCAAACTTTGCTTCAGCCTGAAAATAAATTATAAAGCATAATTCAGATTAGTTACATGCCTTCCAAGCCATGATTAAACTTATGGCAACACTGCAATGCCAGAAAAACAATATGGATCACAAGAAGCCAATAAACAAAACATGATTCTAATCGGAATTTTTCTAGCCAACACGACTCATTTATTAAAAATGAAAAGATAAAAACTTGTTGAAATTACTACAAATTTCTAGAATATTCTTAAATATGATATATATGAAAATGGTAGAAGAGCCTAGAACTATAATGTGTATGATTATGGTAGAAGAACCTAGAACTATAAGTGTAGGGAAATGATAGAAAAACCTAGAACTATCATGAAACATTTAGAAAAAAACTAAAATAATGTAGAAACATTCACCACCGTTGAGAGGTTGGTGAGCCTATAAATAGGCAATTGGTACTTTGTAAATCATCATCCAAGAAATCAATGCCATAGCCTTCTTTCTAAACAATTCTCGAAAACTATCTTTTATAACCTATCAACTAATCAACTATCAACAAAACTAAATGAAAAAGATAAATTAGGCTAGGAATGGAGTTGATTTTTACTAGCCTGTTCCATTGAGATGCCCACAGTCTCCAAAACCTTTTGTTGTATGTCGCGTTTATAAATTCTCAAACTTCCTCCACCAATCTGACAGACAACATAATATTTTTAGTTATTTATGCAGACATTGGTCGTGAAATTGTCAACCTCAGCTTAAAGAGAGAGAAAAGTAAGCCAGACTAAATCTCAATTACCTCCACCCCATTATAAACCATGTCATATGCCAACGCACGAGCAGTAGCAAGGTCATTCATGTCTTCAGGATTTGGTGCAGTGAAAGGATGATGAAGAGCCTGCATTAGCCCATAATTAAGAATAATGAAATGAATAATATTGAGAAATACATTGTTGGATGAGATATTAAAAGAAAAACAGACCTCAAGCCTCTGCTCCGAATCATTCCACTCAAACATTGGAAAGTCAGTAATCCACAAAATTGAATGTCTGCCCTAAAATTCAACAAAAATAACCAGATAGTGTAAGTGAAAAGAATAATCCAGATACATCACATTTATTTTCCTTTAAAAATAAAATATCAACTTACATGGTCGATTAAACCTAATTCATGCGCCACATAAACTCTAAGACGGTCTAGAGTTTTATTTACAGATGCATGATGACCAACAGCAAATAAAATCAGATCATTCGGTCCAGCAGAGCATCGCCTTAACAAATCATTTTTAGTTGAAGGATCCATACTTGACACTAAAGCAGAAATTCCCTCAATATCCCCTAAAAACAAAGGTTTGCACAATAAACAACAGAATATAACAAACATGTCTCAAAATATCATAAAATTAAGTATTGATAGTGAATTTTATTTACCATTCTCTGCGATCTTGAGAAAAGGTAAACCCTTTGCACCAGATTTGAATGCTTCATTGTAAATATCACCTTTCTTAAGAGTTGAATTTGAGTACCTTTTTGCACCATTAGGTACACACAACACTTTTATAATTCCTCCACTATCCAAGGAATCAGAGAAAACCTTGAAAGAAGACCCTGAGAAAATGTCAGATACCTGCAGACAATGAGAAGTTATATCTCAGCAAGATGAAGCAAGTATAGGTAAGTTATTGCAATACGAAACTAAAACACAAAGTAACAGTGATTTCCAACACGGGTCTGCAGCAAGCTATATCAAATGAAAAAATGTGAGCACATAAGAGAAGATCAAAGTAACTACCATATGCTAAAAACCACAAAAGTACTAAGAGGAGGTGAAATAAAGAGCATTACATCTTTTAATTCGAGATCAAATCTGGTATCTGGCCGGTCCGAACCATATCTATTCATTGCTTCAGCATAAGTAAGCCTAGGGAAAGGATTTGGTAATTCCACACCCTTAATTTCAAGAAAAACCTGCAGTAAACACATCCTATTTTTACACCAAAAAATCATCTAATATATGTTTTCATTATCACTTCAAAAAAAATTAATTTATTGATAACATGAATTTATTTAAATTGTTAGAGAAGTGTGATTATAGATGATATAAACTAACCTTTCTGATCAACTCTTCATTAAGAGTCAACATATCCTCTAAAGGAGTAAAAGCCATTTCCATATCTAGTTGTGTGAACTCCGGTTGTCTATCAGCTCTTAAATCTTCATCACGAAAACATCTGGCAAAAAGTAAATTGCATTTTATCCAAAAACAAACATGGCGACTTGCATCAAATATCTTTTAAATGTAAATCACACAAACCAAATGCATTTTTATAGGAAAAGGGGAAGAGTTTTAGGGCCCGTTTGTTTTGGCTTTTTTTTAAATGATTTTTAGTGTTATATAATTTTGTGTAAAAAAAATTTACAAAGAAACTTTTCGTAAAAGCTTCAAATGAAAATTTGGTTTGAATAGTTATTCTTAAAATGTTATTTTAGGTATTTCATCTTCTTATTGAAACCTTTTTTTGGATATCAAAATTTCAAAAAATCACTTAATTTTGAAGCTATTTCAAATAGATTTTCATAAAAATCATTTTTAAAATACAACTTTTTGAAAAAGTTGTGATTTTGACTATATTTTGGTCTTCAATAATCTATGTTTATGTTATAGGATGTCACAATTAGTGTTTTAATTTAGAAAAAACAAATATAAAAAATCTTATAATATTTTGCAAAACGGAATTGTAAAATCTATTTTCAAAAATACAAAGAAAAAATCTATTTTTTTAAAACTGAAACAAACAGGCCCTTACAAATCCTCCATAACATAAGCCAAGATACCAAAAGACAAGAAAGAGAATAGCATACCTTGCTACTTGATAATATTTATCAAAACCAGCTACCATTAGCATTTGTTTGAATAGCTGAGGGCTTTGCGGCAAGGCGTAGAATGTTCCTGGCTTCATAATTCATGAAATAACGAATCAACAAAACACGACATAAATTACATATCTCACAAAAATAAATAAAGTAGATAAAAACATCACATTGCTTTATATCTTAACAATGCTCCACTCATCAAAGATGATATCCCGATAAAATAAAATTATTCAGTGGCATAATACAGATAACTCACTTATGGGAAATTACTACAGTTTTTGCAGTCAAAACATAACAGATAAATATCAATAGTATAGATTAATTTTTTCAAAGTCTGTTGTGTTGACTTATTTTCTCTGTTGTAATTAAAAGCCATACTAAACAAAGCGAAATAAAGACTAACAATATATTAGAGAAATATAATAAAATTAGCATCTCATGCAATAGGTGAACAAATCTTAATACCTGGACTCTTGATGGAACTAAATAATCCCGGGCACCTTCTGGTGTGGATCTTGACAGTATTGGAGTTTCAATCTACCTTATGAACAAAAAGAGGTAAAGATCAACACAGGATACCAACTACCAAAGTAAGGTGTGCAAGAGACTCAATAACTCAAGGGAAGGGATGAACCTAATGAACAGTACCTCCACAAAACCATGTATATCTTCTAGATATTTTCGTATGAGTTTAACCACTTTATGGCGAAGCAAAATGTTAAAATTCATTTGCGGCCTTCTTAGATCAAGATATCGATACCTGCAAATTAGTAATTGTAAGCAATAAATCTCATATGCTTACATAATACAAAAATGAATATATATCATGATGCAACCTGTTAATTCAAAATGGAAAATCTGTTTGCATTGAGAATGAAAATGGAGCAAAGTACACTTACATTAATGAAAGAAAAGATAAAGGGAAGTTCAAGAACTCCTAAAGAGGGCTAAGCTCCTAACCAGAGAATAATTTCTCCAACCTGAATACTAACGACTTTTTGGAATGAGCCTCTCACTCTCACCTCTTTTTCCCTATAAACCCCTTGCACGTCCTAACCAACTGCCACACCACATCAGCAACTCTTTTCCTAACTCTTCCATTTGGCTTGGCTATTAGGCTTAGGCCCAAAGCTAGTTTCCTATCACTACCGTCCTCTTGGAAAATAGCCTTGTCCACAAGGCTAAGATAAGGACACTCATGTGTCGAATACTTCTTGTCACCTAAAGTTGGTGGCATGACCATAGCATGAACAACTTGCAAGAGATCAAATGAAATTAGGCAAGCAGTGGCCGCCAAACAACCGAAGTATTTAACTGTTGAAGAACCCCCTCGTGTATTGTAAAAGTTCCAAATTAAGTCCATGCCCCCAGGATCCCACGGTTAGAAGCTAGACGAAGCAATTTCGAATGATCGGCTCATCCATAGTTTTACTCCCATTGCAATTGGGAAGAAGCATGCAGTAAATTTCTTCTATGTTTAGAGAGGCCACTACTTCAGCAACCACAGCTTGAGCAAAGAGAAGCGCAAGTGCATTTGAAGCATTCAACATATTCATTGGCATCTCTTCTATATGATATCAAGAAGCATGGTAAATCATTAACTGCATCCTTTGTTGAGAAAAAATGTATATGAATAACAGATAGTGCTGGTGCTATTTCTTTCCCTCTACTCTTGCTGTCCATAGTAAGAGTTATGAACTTTTTCAAACAGATTGGTTAATACTCAATTGTACTTGTGTCTTCAAGACGTTGGATGAGCTTGAGCATGTTATCACAGAAAATATTTATACCTTGACAAAGCATCTGTCAAAGGTTCATACTCATGTCTACATCCTGCTTTATTAACTAGAATCACATCTAAACTCTCATGAGAGGCCTCTAGAAATGCTTCCTTTGCCACAACAGTAGGATGTTTGGCATAAACTTTCTTTAATATAGATCTTTGAAATCTATTTGCATGTTTCTATAATTGTTTAATGATCCCTGATTGAATTGCAACACAAGCAGTTATCATGACTTTATTAATGTGTTGTTTGAGCCAGCAATCAATCTTAATTAAATTAATAGACTTCCCAACTCCAATAAATACAACAACATAATGTTTGCTTAGCTCCTTGGTAGCATTGCTATCCTTTAATGTGTCAACACAATGATTAGGAATGAAAATACAAACAAACCTTTCTTCCATTGCAACCTGAACTACTGTGAGCATCATCATAACTGAAGCCAATTTTTTGCTTCTAAAACTTGTTACCATAGTTTCGCATATTTTCTCATCTATTTCCTCAGCCTTAAAGTGGCCCGACTCAGTAATTCCTGAATTACCTTTAGCTGGCACCTTTGCAACCCCCACTCTGTTTGGTCTTGGACCCAAATGTTAATCTCAACTTAGGGCAGCTTCAGCGGCTCAGCTCCTTTCCAAGTCTTAATTTCTTTCCTCAACAAATTAGAATAACTTTGCACCAGGCCCATTTTGTCCAAAGTCAGACCCGATGTAGAGTACCAGATCGGCGTGCAAACAAGATGGCTCATCTAATATGGAGTCGTTCCCTGCTACAATGAGATTGGTTGTTGTCAGTGTAAATGATTGGGGATGAGCCTCTGCCTGCAACTGGTGTTCGGTGGTTCTTACTCTGAAGGATGTGGGTTACAAACCACTTTGCTAGCTCCTCTCAATAATCCGGAAGATCAGACCATTGATGGAACCCGTGAATTCATAATGGAAATTCTGTTTTTTTGTATTGAGTATGAAAATGAAGCAAAGCTCACTTACTATTGTGAGCAACATCCTGACCAGAGAATATTTTCTCCTAACCGAATGCTAATAACATTTCTGAATGAGCCTCTCACTCTCACCTCCTTCTCCCTAAAAATCTTTGCACATCCTAACCAACTACCACATCATCAGCTCTTTTCCTAACTCTTATATTCAGCTTGGTCATTGGCCTTGGGCCCAAAACCAGTGGGCTATCATATTATGAAAAATTATGATAGGCCGCCGCACAAAATTCTCTCCTTTCCACCAAAATTGAAGATAAGTCTGAAATGACATTTACTAAATAAATAACTTCATAATAAATAAACATGGAGAACAGCATTAATAGGAAACATCTACATATAGTGAGATTATATATAAATAACTTCATAACAATTACAAGTACCATGCAACTATCAATGGCTACTACCTCAAACGGATTTCCTCTTTAAGAGAATCTTTTGCATCGTCTGCTGTAGTAACTAAGAATGGTAACTTTGAATTCACAGAATTTAACACTTGAACCTCATTTGCAGCAACCTGCAACACAAGGATGAATGTGAAATTTTGGTAGACAGGGAGAAAACAGTAAATAAATCAAATATTTCAAACAAACAAAAAAACATATCTTGAGATTGAAGACAACAATCAATGAAGTACAAGGCATATTTCTTCATAGATAAACAAATTTAAAACACCTCGATTAAGCCCGTTTTCATCTTCTTGTTGATTGATTCATTTGGACGAGACCTGACAACACCTTCAATGGCAACCACATACTCCAGTCTGAGGTCGTTGATAGCAGAATGTGCGACTGGAAAATCATCTGGAAGGGTTGTAACCTGAATTACACAGCATGTTCAATTATAAACACCGATAGTACAGTAGTTGATACATGATGAAATCATGAAAATGGAAATGGAATATAACGTAACAAACAATATGTTATGAGCAAAGCATGAACCTGAACAATCCCGGTATGGTCTCTAAGATTAAGAAAAGTGAGTCCACCATGGACTCTATGAAGTGCAACCCAACCACAAATCCGAACCTTTTTACCAACATCACTTAGCGCCAATTCACCACAAAAATTGGTCCTCGAAACCCATTGAAGCGATTCATTGAAAGGCAAAGACGGTGGTAGTGGTTTAGCATCGGAAGTAAGCGGTTGAATTGAAGCAGAAACAGAAGAAACGGTTCTGGTTGTTGAAATTAGCCTCGGAATTGTAGTGGAAACCCTAGAAAGAAAGAAAAAGGATGACATGGGTCGGAGAACCATCAAAGGCATTGCTTTGAGGAACAGAGACATATTGAATGAAGGATTGAAGATTGATGGAATGGAAACAGATTGAAAAAACGAGAATTCAGAAACTAGAAGAATTCAAGAGAAGCCATTGATGTCTGAGTGAAAAGGTGACAAAACGCGGCGCTGCCTGACAAGAGATAACGGATGAGTATAGTGATGCTTAATCCTAAACGATTTAAAAAACAAAAACTGAACTTCTGAAGCGGTTTCAAACTGGTTTAAATCCGAGTGGTTTCAAACTGGGTTTTCTTAAAAACCAGATATCATGCGGTTTAGCTTTAAAATCCAGTTTTATTTTTCTTCAATCCACGATTATAAATGTATAATCTCCATATATCAAAGAAAATAATTGAAAACAAATTGGTGAGGTCATAGTGTATACCGAAGGCGCTGAAATACAATAAATGCAATGACGGCGGAGGGATGCAATGATGGCGGAAGTCGAAAGTAGGACTAGGGTTTCAAACTAGCTACCTTGTGTCCTGAGTATCCGGTTTTCAATTTTTGGGTTTAAACGAATCGGTTTGGTTTTTTAGGAAAATGGTTTCTTTGTTAGTGTGTTTGTTTTAACAACTTGCTTATAGAATAAAATATGAAGAAATTCATGTTGATATTAATATTCACATTTTTTATAAGATTTATCTAGATGAAGCTTTTTCTTCTTTTTCATTAAAATTTAGGTAAAGTGTAAACTTTAATTGAATATTTTCATATATTGACAGTGTAAAATTTTTTATAGAATCTAATCGTATCTGGTCATAATGGATTATCAAAACCCACAAGTTTCGAGTCGAGTAACGGTTGGATGTGAAGTGGAGGGTACCTGCAAGACACTCTGATGCTAAAGTGAGATTCAGAGCAATGCAAACAAGTAACAGAGTGAGTATGAAAGAATAAATATCTGACTCTCTCAAGTGAGAGGATATTTATAGCCTCAAACGTTGGGCCAAGATTTTTATTGTTGGGCCACGATGAGGCCCAACAATGGAGATTGTCAAGGTTTACGTGTGTGTGGAGTATAACACGTGGTCTCCTCCCTGGTCAACTGTCCCGGGAAAACAGGAGATGGATCTGTGATTCTTGGAGGGCAAGATGATGATGACGTGGACACGTGAGCCGCGTGCTTCTAATAGACTCATGGGGACATGCCCAACGATTCTCAATTTGGGTTGCGTGCCTTTGGGCCTTTGATAAGACACTAGATTGGGTTTGTCCAACGGTAGGGCAAGTGTTGGCCCAGTCCAGAACATGAGCCCCCAAGTCATTGCCCTTAAGTAAGAGGGTGATGACTTAAGTTCAATCTTCACTTTCGGGGAACCTTTGCCCGAGAAGGCAAATTGCACACCTCCACCGGGGATAACTTGTTGATATGTGTCGGGGACTCTGAAAACACGTAAGCGGTCCAACGATCAGCTTCGGTTTTGATTTTGTTTGATGCACATTTGGAGTATATAACTATATGATGTGAGGAGTTTCCTCGAGTGGTCTTTTTTCGACGTGCCCGTCTATAGGGGGTCGCTACGATGTCGAGCGTCTGCCTTGCTTTAGGGAGCGAAATGACAAGAATGTGCCCGTACGCCAGACTTCACCATGGTGTCGCGCATTTTCCCGTCATTGAGCCTGAAACGTCATCGAGAAGCCCGTATATGCATTAATGTCGGGGATGACTTCGTCTTGTAGAATGGGTAAGTGGTTGTTCATTAACACCCACGTGGTAGTTGTTTGGGTGCCAATTTTTCATAGGGGAGCTCAAAAGCCCAAAATAATGATGGTCTTTCGTGTGTTGCCTCGTGGGGTGTGAACCATTTATAAAAAGGGGGAACTCAGGGGTTCATTTGTTATTTTCAAGCTTCAAGTTTCCTTCTTCACTCTTCTTCGTTCGCTCGTGGATTTGCTTCGTTCCAATGTCATCTTTGAATTATTCAAAGTTTAATCTTCTTTCAAGTAAGTCGTATCTTCTTGACAGTGTTTTTTCCAGAATTCTTAGATTAAACACCCAGTTTTTATCTTTAATGGATGAATCTTGGATGAATATCCATGGGTTCTTCAATGAACATTCATGAATGTTCATTGAAGTTTATAGTAGTGGATGAAGTTCATAGCATCGAAGTCATTCCCCCCGAATAGAAGGGTGGATTCTGACAGCTTTGTCTATTTGACCAAATGTCCCCAAGCAGGGCGGGGTTTGTTTCAGTGTGGCAGTTGAGGGCCTGGGTCGGAGTCCGTTCCTCGATGAATTCATCGCCCTTTCACTTGATCTGCGGTGGAAGGGTGAATTTGATGATATCGAATTCACTGTTTTCCCCTGCTTTTCAGGTATAATGGCACATCCAGTCAAGGAGGACGTCGTGCCCGCCAATCAAGAAGACGATATTAATGTCGTGGAGGACCATTTGGCCTGGGTTACGCCTGAACCTAGAAATAAAAGGTCGTGTTTCTCGCACGACACATCAGACGCGTTCAACTGTCCGGAGGTCCGTGCAGAGGGGCCCCCGCCAATTGGGCTCTACAAATTCCCTATTTAAATAGGAGGATATGCTCGATGTATCCGGGAAAGAGCTTCCCTATGTATGAATTCTCTTTCAAGGAGGCGAGGATGCGTTTTTTATTTAATGACTTCCAAGTGGGGGTTTTCCAATGGTTGCAATTGGCACCCTCCCAGCTTCACCCAGATGTGCTTGCGTTCATACGGGCGTTCGAGCTCTTTTGTTAATATCTTTAAATAGGAGCCACTCTGCCCCTCTTTTTATGTATCTTCCATTTGCAAAGGCATTCCATCGAAGGGGGGCAAGCCTGGGTGTCTTTTAAACAGTTTGGGAAACTCTTTTGGCCATATTTGGAATTTGTTCACCATTTCAAAGAAAGTTACTTTATCGTGAAGCCTCTAACAGATGCGGCCATAGCTTCCTTGTACAATCGCTCGGAAGAGATGGAGGAAGGTCGGCCAGTGGTTCGACTGGTGGCCAGGTTCCCGCTTGAATGGTAGTGGAAACATTTCGAGAAAATCCTGAGTATTATACGGTGAAGCCTGAGGACTTGGATGCCCAGGATCATATCTCCTATGAGAAACTGGCATCTTATGTTAAGAGTTTCTCACCGGCGAAGTGCGTGGACATGAACAATAACCTCCTTTTTTATGATAAAAGGGAGTATCTCCTCGTTAATAGGTTGAACAATATGAAACATTTGCTCTAATATTATTCAAACGATGAGGCTTTGAGACTTTTAGGTAGGGCATATGGTCACGACCATACTTGTATGTTTGGTTCTTTAACCTATGACTGATAGTTTCCTTTTGATTGCAGATCTGATGGTGTCCCTTTCTGAGCGTCTATTAAAGTTGAGGCACAAGAATGCTTTCACCTCAGGGCCTAAGAACAGGGTCACCCAACTCTAGGAGCAGGCCAAATCTACTGCACGTGCAAGTGGTTCCCCTTCTTCCTCAAAGACCCAGGTTCCCCCGCCCGAGCCCTCGGTAAAGAGGAAGCGTGTAGAGGATACCGAGCGCATTGCGCCCGAGAGTGGTAAGGGGGTTGAGGGAGTCTTCGTGTTGCCTCCATGTTACCTGAACCGTGATATCTTATCGAAAAAACTTGTCAGACAACGTGGCTGTCGTTATGAGGGTGCTCGAAACGGCTTTGATGCTGAATGACGAGGCTACAGGCTCTCAATCCGCCCTCGATAAAGCGTACGCCAAGATTCAGAAGCTGAAGGGTATGAATGAGAAGCTGAAGGGCGACATCCTTAACCATGAGACAAAGTTTGAGGCTTAGGTTCAACTCCTCAAGGATCTGAATAAGCTACAACCTCAACTGGATGATGCGACTAAAGAGAACGAGTGTGTGGTTGCCAGAATAAAAGAGTTGGAGGGGATCGTGTCACCGACCAATGAAGAGACTGATATGGAGAGAGCCATCGCCACCAGGGGAGACCTAATCGTGTGCATCTGAGTGCTCGAACAAGATGTCATCAATACCCTCGGTTATGGCTTTAACACAACCGTGGAGCAGCTCAAGATATTGAACCCGGGGGTCGAGTTAGTGGTGGAAGGCGTGGGGCCGTTTAATTAATTGGTTGATGGAAAATATTTTATCCCCCTTATGATAGCCCCGCGGAGGATAGTGACGGGGAGGATGAGATCTGATATGTTTTTGGGTCTGCGTGCCCATTTTTGTTTTAGTTTGGATTTACGACCTACGTGCCCATATTTTGTAATTATTTAAACAGCGTCGATCTTCGTGGTCGGTATTTATGAATGCTTTTATTTTTCCTTTATGCTTTTGTCAAATACTTGTTTGTCGTTGTGCTTGACTTGTTTGTTTCATGAAAGTTTGTACTTCTATGTATGGATATTTGTGCTCGACCTTGGTTGTGGTCGACACATGTTGGGATGTGTCGAGGAGGCGAAGTAGGGATCCGCGGAACGAGTTCGAGACCGCGGTCGGGGTCTTGAGTTCGTGGCATGAATTGCCCATCATGAGTTGGGTGTTCTGCCTGTTGGGTACTTCGACAACAGAGCTCGATTGAGGTATCCCTGTCGGGCTAAGGTTCTGCTCGAGAAATGAACAGCAACCCGCCTTTCGTTAATGTTTGGAGGCCATGTTTGTACCTTGACATGCCTATGCAGTCGAGTTTGTTTGCTTGTTGGTTGGAGGGGACCGGTCGACTACTAATGCTCGTTGTATGATAAGGAATTAGCTGTAATATTGTTTCAGTTTTGTAATGTTCCATGGTTGAGGTAGCGGTTCTCCATTTAAGTGTTCAAGGTAGTACGCCCTGGTGCCCATAGCACTGTGGATGCGGTACAGTCCTTCCCAGTTGGCGACTAGCTTCCCTTCACGGGAATCTTTTTTATTTCTTTGCAAGACTAGGCTACTGACCTGGAGTTCGCGTTTTATGACTTTGTTGTCATGGCGAAGGGTTATCTGTTGTTTTAGCGTGGCTTTGCGAAGGGCTTCTCCTGAATGGATTTAAGGTTGCTCCTTCTACTTTGGGTGCCTGTGTGGCTGAGTTGGAGGATTCTCTCAAGGATGTAAAGAGGCGGTATAAGGTTGCTTCTGGTTCTATTTAGGAGAAGACTCTTTTGGGTGAAGAGCACCGAAAATCCTCTCCTCAAGCAATTGAGACCCATGTAGAGGCTTTGAAAGCTCCTATGTTTTTTCTTGTGAGCTCTTCTCGATTATGATATCTAAGGAAGCTGTGAACGAGAAAACTAAAAGGTGGTTGCAGATTCGTCGAAGGTGTGGAGACTAGAAGTTGATTCGCTCTTGATTTGGTAACCTAAGGAGGTTCCAAAAATGGCGAATCAGAGGTTTGGATATGAACCGTAAGAATCTAGAGCTAGTGCTTCTACTTTCGTTTGATACTACGAAACGGTCGTGAATCTCGTAGAAATCGTAGGAATCGAAAGTTGTTTCCCACATACAGTGCTATTGTTCCGTTCCAAAAATAGATGTTCTAGTGTTCCATGGTCGAGGTAGCGGTTCTCCATTTAAGTGTTCAAGGTAGTACGCCTCGGTGCCCATAGCACTGTGGATGCGGTACGGTCCTTCCCAGTTGGCGACTAGCTTCCCTTCACGGGAATCTTTTTTATTTCTTTGCAAGACTAGGCTACTAACCTGGAATTCGCATTTTATGACTCTGTTGTCATGGCGAAGGGCTATCTGTTGTTTTAGCGTGGCTTTGCGAAGGGTTGCTCCTGAATGGATTTCCTCGACTAGGTCAAGTTCTTCTCTTAGAGCCTTGTCATCCAGTTCCTCGTCTAGGGGGATTTCAGTTTGCCTGGATGGCTCCATGATTTCCACGGGGATAAAGGCTTTGGTACCATAGGTCAGTCGAAATGGGATCTCCCCAGTCGTCGAGTGTGGTGTTGTCAGGTATGCACATAGGATGTTGTGGAGTTCTTCGACCCACCCACTTTTGGCTTCACCTAGCCTGCACTTGAGTCCTTGTAAGATAACTTTATTTGCGGCCTCGGCTTGCCCGTTAGTTTTGGGGTGTTTGACTGATGTGAAGTGTTGCTTGGTGTCGAGTTTGAAGATGAAGTCTCAGAAACCTTGATTGGTGAATTGTGTCCCGTTGTCGGTGACGAGCGCTTGTGGTATCATGAATCGGATAAGTACGTTTCTCTTGTAGAAACAGAGGATGTTGTGCGTAGTGATTATGGCCAGAGCTTCAGCTTATATCCATTTCGTGAAATAGTCGACGACCACGATCAGGAATTTGTTTTGGTATGAACCTTGCACGAACGGTCTGAGGATGTCCACCCCTCACCAGGCGAATGGCCACGGGGATGATAGTGTTTTGAGTTCTTGTGGGGGCGCGAGGTGCATGTCGGCGTGCCTCTTACATTTGTCGCACTTTTTGATGTGTTCCTTTGCGTCTTGCTGCATGGTGGGTTAGTAATAGCCTGCTCGCAGTGCCTTTCGCGGTAGGGATCTTCCTCCCAAGTATTGGGAGTTGATTTCCTCGTGAATTTCCCACAGTATCTCGGGGATTTTGGATTCCTTGACGCATTTCAGGACCGGGATGGAGAATCCTCACTGATAAAGCTTGTGCTCGAGCACCACGTATGAGAAGGCTCGTCGTTTGGTCGCAGCCGCTTCTTTTTGGTCAACGGGTGTTGTACCCCAAAATTTGCCCTCCCATTTCATCAACATTTTCCCATCACAAGACTCTTGGAACTGAAGATCAAGCTAGGGCTTGCTCTGCTCAAGACACTTACTTGCACTGTTGACCTAAATTAGGGTTTGAGTTTGCACAAGGATGTTTTGACCCACAATTCCCAAATGGACTTTCATACTTCATGTTAGACTCACAAGTTTATCCCTACCAAGTTTCAAGCCTTGATTCAATTTTTGCCCAATCAATTGGACAATTGACCTAAAATCAGTTGTATTGGGGAAAAAGTCAACTATGGCCAATTGATAGTCAAACCTCATGAAATTTGACCCAAATCAACACTATGAACTCATATGAACCATTTAATCAAGTTTGGATCACAATTCTACAAGAAATTTGATCAGATCACCAAAAGGGTAAAATGGTCATTTTTAGGGTTTTGACTGTACAAAGGAAATTTTTGACTGTTTGACCTAACCAATGGCAAATCAAGCTCAACCATGGACATAAGGACTCAATGACATTGTCTTGACCCATTCAACAAGTTCATAAAATCTCAATTGCATAGGATTGACAGATGAATTTTTCAGTCAACTGATCAAAATTTGACTGTACACTGAAAAGTCAAACTTTGACTTTTTGGTCAAAATAAAGTGCCAAGAGTTATTTTTCATCAAGACATTCCAAAATTATGAAACTTGTTCATCAAGAAATCCAAAAATGCAAATTAGGGTTTAAAATGGAAAATTTTCATAACTTAGAAATTTTCTAAGTTATGAAATTTTCTTATTTTTTCCTAACTTTGTCCCATTTTTTTACCAAGATGCAAATGGATTCAAACAAAACTTGAAACATGAAAGTTGTAGTCCATCACAAAGTATACAACTTTGATTCACAAAGTTTTCTCAAAATAAGCTTGTATCTCAAGTTATGATTTTTGGAACAAGGGTACCTAAAACTTTTAACTTAGGGAAATTTTGCCTTAGTTTAGGCAGGATTTTGACCCATCTTCTTGGCCATTTTTCACATAGTTCCACTTGGAGTTTCAAGTTTCATTTCAAAGATGGATTGTAGTACATGTTCCAATATTTCCAAATTGTCCAAGAACTCCTCAAACACCCTTGTGGTTAGAGAGAATCGAATGTTGGAAGTTGGCAAAAACTCACTTTTGTCCATGACCAATACATGTTCATACAAACTTGCATTTTCAAATCAGCATGTTTGGTGCTAGCTTGCAGGCCTCAAAACCAACTTGAACTTCATAATTTAATGTTTAACCATTGAATTAAGGTGTTATCTTGGCCATTTGGACATTACATACAAGATTAACCCTTATTTAGAAAAAGGTAAAATACCATTTTTGTAAAAGTGCACTTTATGTCAAACCAAAATCCTTGAGGTATGAGGCCATAGGGGTGCAAGTGTGCATTGTGTTTGTTTTTCATGCATGTTTATCTTGGATTAGGTCAAGCTAATTGTTGATTTTATTTGCATACAAACCCTAAGTCTAAGCATGTAATAATTGAAAGCTTTTAAATGTACGAGAATTTAAATGCTATACTATTACAACATGATATAGGGAGGGAGTACAAATTTGAATTGGGGGTATTTGACAAGAAATTAAACCCTAGATTACTATTACAACCAAATTGAATGTACAAGATACAATATTTAAATGTACAATAATTAAATAAAAATACAACAAATAAATATTAAATAAAACATGTTATACAAAAAAGATCTTTATGTATGTAAAAAGTATATTTTTTAATGTGAAATATAAATAAATAAAAAAAGTCAATTTTTATTATTTTCTATTTAGAGCAAGAAACCCTAATTCATAATGAATACTATTATTTATTAATTATATACAATAATATATTAATTTATGCATAAAAAATAAAAGTATATTATGAAAATGATATTTTTAGTACAACATATTAATAAAAATGAAAATGTGATATTTTTGTATTTTTTAACCTATATATATATATATATATATATATATATATATATATATATATATATATATATATATATATATATATATATATATATATATATATATATATATATATATATATATATATATATATATATATATATATATATATATATATATATATATATATATATATATATATATATATATATATATATATATATATATATATATATATATATATATATATATATATATATATGTTTCTTGCTCTAAATAGAAAATAATAAAAATTGACTTTTTTTATTTATTTATATTTCACATTAAAAAATATACTTTTTACATACATAAAGATCTTTTTTGTATAACATGTTTTATTTAATATTTATTTGTTGTATTTTTATTTAATTATTGTACATTTAAATATTGTATCTTGTACATTCAATTTGGTTGTAATAGTAATCTAGGGTTTAATTTCTTGTCAAATACCCCCAATTCAAATTTGTACTCCCTCCCTATATCATGTTGTAATAGTATAGCATTTAAATTCTCGTACATTTAAAAGCTTTCAATTATTACATGCTTAGACTTAGGGTTTGTATGCAAATAAAATCAACAATTAGCTTGACCTAATCCAAGATAAACATGCATGAAAAACAAACACAATGCACACTTGCACCCCTAGGGTTACAATCCACTTGTTGCCTTCAAAAATGGGCCATGGTTGCATGTTGAGTACTTTGGTAAAACAAAAACAATCAAAAAGATCATAGTCCCTCGATGACGCTGTCTGAGTTGCCTAAACAGAATGATCAAGTCCCTTAAAATTGCCAAAGATACTTGACACCATTGTTATCATGGTCTATACGATGACCCGCGCCTGTCCCGTTTAACATCCTAACACAAGGTTGTTCACCAAATACAATGGTGAAATAACACTATTAAAAGGGTTAAAAACATAAGAAAGATCTTTGAGTAGAATAGGATAGATAACTCCTAGTTACTTGATCAAGCTTGCAAAAACATCCTTGCTATTTTCAAAACACACTTCACAACACAATTTCAAAACCCTACTTTCAAACATTGAAAACTTTCCAAAAGACAAAAACATCTTTGTATACATCCAAACAAGAATCATTACAAAGGTTGCCACAACGATGGCTTCTTTTCAAAACATCTTTCAAAATCACACACAAAGCACCATTTCAAACAATTGAAAAGCAAAGCAAGTGATCTAAGCAAGTAACTAAGAGCCCATGGATAACCATGGATAGAAAGGGTGCTAGTACCTTCCCTTTCTATAATTTACTCCCCGAACCCAAGAAAACATCTCAAAGGTCTTTTCTGTGCTTTTTGACCTTTCTTTAGGATAAAATAAAAAGTCGGTGGCGACTCTTGCTAAACCGAAACATTTTCGAACATAAACACAAAATCCCAAGTCAGTTCTCCCACCGTATCACAGAACTGGCGAATCTGTTGGGGAAATCATTAAAAGTGGAGTAAACTTAGGGCTTAGATCACCCTTTACATGATTATTGTTTGTTTTGTTTGCTTTACATTTTTTTCTCTTGTTTGGGCTTGAAATCCTCTACCCGGATTTGGGAAACATTCATAGGTAAATAGCAATCTGTTGTGGAAACTGTGCGGGGTATATCGACACGGTTAAAGCAATAACTATATTAGTGCGACATATTTGTGAGTACCGGTAGCCTTTGAGTCAATCAAAGAGAATACGGGGCCGCTGAATGATGTCATTAAGCACTAATGAACTAGAACCTTACTTGACCATCTTGGCCTTTTATTAGGGGTAGTGAGATGACCGACTTTGGTGCAGTCCGAAGTTGGTAGATACTCGATACTACACTCATTGAGGGTTGTTTTCTTGGAATATTTTGGTCGCTAGTTAAGTGGCTAAACCAAAACAATGAACATAGAAAACAATCCAATGATATTGAGCTCCTTAGAACCCGATTACTATTTATAGGATAGGTTTTGAGCCAACTAAACTCAAGAGGGTACTTACCCATGAAACCTCATGCAAGCCTGGAACTAGGGTTTTGTGTGATTTGCTTGTACATGTGCTTGTACATACATCATAAACATCATAAAGCATCATATGCATCCACTAACCATTTCAAGGGTTTGAATCTTCATCTTTGTTCTTGTTTTGTAGGTCATGGAATCTCTTCGCAGGAAAACAATTCAAGTCAACCTTGTGAGAATCCCTCCTCAACTCAAGGAGCTTACATCCAGAATTCCAGAGAATTCTCTCTTCAGTGAAAGACATGGTAGACTCCTCAGTTTAGTCAACACCAACATTGAAGAAGACATGGTTAAAGTTCTCTTCCAGTTCTTTGACCCCCTTACACCACTGTTTCACATTCCCTGACTACCAATTGGTACCTACTTTGGAGGAATTTTCTCAACTCCTGAGAATTCCTATTCTTAATCAACTATCCTACAATGGTACGGAAAAAGAACCAAAGCCTGAAGATGTGGCTCAAGCATTACACTTGCAACCATCTGATATCAAGGGGAATTGGGAAACCAGAAGTGGTGTCAAGGGTTTCTTGGCAAAGTTTCTGTTTGAGAAGGCACAAGACTGTTGGAATTCTCTAGATCTACAAGCCTATGAAGAGATTGTGACACTCCTCATCTATGGGTTGGTCTTGTTCCCAAACCCTGATCAGCTAATAGATGTGAATGCTGTCAAGATTTTCATATCCAGGAATCCTATACCTACATTGCTTGGGGACATCCTACACTCATTTTACACACGAACAATGAGGAAAAGAGGTGTTCTCATGTGCTGTACTCCTCTCTTAGCAAGGTGGTTTATTTCTCACCTTCCACAATCAGCAGGGTTTAAGGTGGTCACAACGATTGATGACCCTCACACATTCTGATGTACATTGGTGTTCTCGGTCCAGAGAAAATGTCATCCTCATTGATCGTTGTGGGGAATTCCCTAATGTCCCACTACTTGGCATTAGGGGAGGCATCACCTACAATCCCTGTCTAGCTTTGAGACAAATTGGATATGCTCGGAGGGATGGCCCTTATGACATGCTGATTCCTGACCTAGTTTTTGACTTCGACAACGATGCGCAAGGACTTCGACAAAGGTTTATCAGAGCTTGGAGGATGCCTAACAAGGTGGATAGTAAGACACTGGAGCATAAAAATTCCATCCCCCTTGAGCCTTATCTCAAGTGGGTACGAACCCGTTCCCAAAATCTTATGATGATGTATCCACACATTCTCCCCTTGATCAAAGAGCCTGTTACGGAAGGAGAGGTTCCATACACCATCCTACATCCTGACATGCCAACATCATGGGAAGAAATGCAAAATAGTTGGATCCAACTCAAGGAAGAACGGGACACTTTTGAAGCCAACTTCTATGCCAGTGAGAAGAAGGTTTTGGAGCTTACCCGCCGACTTCACGAGGAGGAGACTCTCAACACTTACATTGCACCTAAGAGGACGCGCAACATCTTTTTACATTAAGAATTTTGTAATATTTCGCCCATGGGGCACTTATGTACTAACAAATTTCTTAATATGACGTGCGTTCTTTTTGTTTGCGACAAATTTGAATTTTTGAACCCTTGAATGCATTACATGAATAACATACCATTCATCATATGCATAAACAGGTCTTCGCGCCTGGTTTCCTTATCTTTCTGCTGTTTATTTCAGCAAGATGGATTTGGAGCAAACAGTAAAGGATCTACAGGCACAAAATTCACAATTTCAGCAACTCCTCATGACCTTGGCAAAGGGTCAGGAGGACCTCAAAGCTTTGTTGGAGAAGAATAAAGAGAAAAAGAAAAAGAGACCCGGAGTAGCCACTTTGGGAAGAAGATTTGAACATCAGGCCAGAAGAGTTCTTGAGTTCCCTTCAAAGTCTAACGAAGGGGCCGGAAAAGGGAAAGGGACTACTGTACCTTCAGAATCTGAGGTTGAAGAGGAGGAAGAGAAAGAAGACAGAAGACGAAGACTACTCTGAACAATAGTATCCACCAGTGGACGATAAGTACAAGAATCTTGAAGATAGACTGGCAGCCATGGAGTTGCAGAGGGTTCCCGGTTTGGATTTTGAGGAACTAGGGCTGGTAGCTGGGATTGTTATCCCTCCCAAGTTCAAGGTGCCAACATTCGCCAAATATGACGGTCTGTCGTGCCCGAAAATGCATTTGAGATCTTATGTCCGAAAAATCCAACCTCACTCATCTGATAAAGACCTCTGGGTACAATTTTTCCAGGACAGCTTGTCAGGAACGCAGTTGGACTGGTTTTACCAGCTCGAAAGATCAGAGGTTCATAATTGGGAAGACTTGGCAGCTGCTTTTTATCGTCAGTATCAATACAATGCTGATTTGGCGCCCACTCGTACTCAGTTACAAAGTATGGGGATGGTTTCCAATGAAGGGTTTAAAGAGTACACACAGAAATGGCGTGATCTGGCGGGAAGGGTGCAGCCACCGTTATCAGACAGAGAATTAGTTGACATGTTTTTGGGGACCCTATCTGTCCCTTTCTTCAATCATCTAATTGGGAGTTCCTCCGCGGGATTTACTGAACTGATTTTGACTGGCGAAAGGGTGGAGGCCGGTATTAAAAGTGGAAAGATTCAAAAGGATGCTTCCGCATCCACGACTGTTAATAAACCTTTCCCAACCAAGAAGGAAGCATCTGCTGTGTATTCTCATAAGGGATTGGGAAGAACTGAGCGCCGGCCGACTGTAGGGGCCATGATGATTCAAAATTCATCAAATGATCAACCTCGTAGCAATCAGTCGAGACCTAATCAACAACGGGTAGAACGACCATAATGGCAGTTCACCCGTATCAACATGACGCCCGCTCAGGTGCTCCCCCATTTGTTGAAACTAAATCTGACCGGTTTGAAAGAGGCACCAAAAAACCCTAACACTTCCTCTCCATACTATCACTCCAACGCCAAGTGTGCTTACCATTCCGACAGTGTTGGGCACGATACCAATAATTGTTGGGCACTCAAGAACAAAATTCAGGACTTAATTGACGCCAAAGAGGTTGAATTTGATGCTCCTGAGAAGCCCAATGTTATATCTGCTCCGATGCCCAAGCACAGCCACAATGTGCATGCCATTTTGGAAAACCTCCATATTACTGATGTTGCCAATCTGTTGACTCCATTGCTTGTGATTAAAGAAAATTTGTTGAGGGCCGAGATCTTTCCTGGTTGTGGTAAAGATTGTTATTTTTGTTTGAACATTCAAGGTGATTGTCCAATGTTGAAGTCGGGTGTCCAGCGCCTGATGGATACTCAAGAGATACTTTTCTAGAAAACCCCTGTTAACACTTTCAATCCGATTACTCCTGATACTTGTGATACTTCAACCAACGATATTGCTATCATAACCATTTTCGACAATCCTCCCAAGGCTTGCAAAAGGCCTATCAGGATTACACCCAACTCCGAAAGTGTACCTTTAAAGATCACCATGCCAGGACCTGTCCCGTACAAATCCAGCAAAACGATACCGTGGAACTATGGGGGAGAAATCTCCTACCACGACATCAAACAAATTGAGACAATCCAAGAGATTTTTGAAGAAGAAGACCCTGATATAGGGAACATTGCGGGTACAAGCAAGATAACCCGCAGTGGCCAGATCTTTTCTCCGGAGATTCCTCCCCCTCGAGCAGTTTTCAGACCCTTGAAAGCTTCTGCACCTGTTGGACCATTTGTGCAAGGCCCATTGGTTGAAGAATTGGATACTCCTGAGGTTAGACCATCTGCTGATATTACCGACAAGGGTAAGGGGATACTAGAAGGGCCTGTCAGGACAAAGACTCATGTTGTGGTTATCCCTGAAACCACTCAGAAAGAAATGGACGAAATCCTGAAAATAATCAGAAAAAGTGACTACGACGTTGTGGAACAATTAGGGCAAACCCCTTCTAAAATTTCAATGTTGGCTCTTCTGCTCTGTTCTGAGGCCCATGCCAAGGCCCTGATCAAATTCTTGAAAGCGGCACATGTTCCCCAAGAGACTTCAGTTGACCAGTTTCAGGAATGTGTGGCCAGTTTTACCGCTGATAATGGCCTTGGCTTTTCCGATGCTGACTTAACTCCAAAAGGAAGTAAACATAACGACGCGTTACATGTTTCAGTTGAATGTCAGGGAACCACTCTCGCCCATGTCTTGGTTAATACTGGTTCTTCCCTGAATGTGCTGCCAAAGAAGGCCTTAGACCGTTTGGATTGCGAAGGTTTGACCATCAAACCTAGTAACACCGTCGTTAGGGCTTTCGATGGTTCCAAGAGAATGGTTCATGGAGAGGTTGATATTCCTATCAAAGTGGGCACAAAGGTCTTCAACTTAACTTTTTACGTGATGGACATCCGTACGTCATATTCATGTTTGCTGGGAAGACCGTGGATCCATTATGTCGGGACAGTTACATCCTCTTTGCACCAGATGCTGAAATATCCTGTTAAGGGTAAAATTATAACGGTGCACGGCAAGGAAGAGTACATGATAAGCCATCTCAATTCCTTCCGTTATGTGGAGCTGGATGGCGAGTTCATCGAAACTCCTTTCCAGCATTTTGAGGAAGTTTCTCCCGAGGTAGCAGTTGCGAAGACAATGGTTGAGCTGCCTATCGTTCCCAAGCATGCATCTAGGATGGCTTCTCTCAAGGACGCGGAGGCTGTGATTAAGGAGGGGAAGAGCACAGTATGGGGGCGGTTGCCCGACTTTCCCTATAAGACGGACAAATTTGGACTAGGGTTTACAGCTGCAGGACATAAGGCTATGCGTCATTCCAAGACTGGAGGGCCACCTATAAGGATCACTCATCACAGGATTAATGTTGTTGAAGATGAAGATGAAGAGAACGACTTCGAAGATTGGATCTTTCCGACCGTCGAAGGGGGTCTAAGCAACTAGGAAGCAAAGGATTTTGTTCCCATTACCTTTATCAACCAGTAATTTTATCTTTGAACAATTTCCCATTTTTATGGTCTGTAATAACTAAAACAATTTGCACACTATTTTCACCTCATGCCTTGCCCGGGGCATGTAGGTCCATTTGTAAGGGTTTGATTTTCTTCATAATCATATGCCATGTTTTAATGAATCATTGGACGTTTTTCATCTATAAACTGTTGTGTTCATTTTTCTTTACTCTTTGCATTTTTGTGTGTTTAAGGATGGTTATCCCTTACACACACCCACACTCACAAATGCAGGTACCCATCCATTCCGGATTCCATGGACAACTGTTCTGTTTCAGCCTTTGATAACTCTGAGGATTTGGTCAATCATGCTGAGTACGAAGTTGACAAAGATTGTGAAGTGCCGGGAGAGTTAGCCAGACTTTTGCAACAAGAAGAGCGGGCTAGTCTTCCTCACGAGGAGTTGCTAGAAACCATCAACTTGGGGACAAAGGAGGACATGAAAGAAGTAAAAGTGGGTGCCAACCTGGAACCAGATGTCAAGGAACGCTTAGTGCAGTTATTGAATGAATACGTTGAAATCTTCGCTTGGTCTTATGAAGACATGTCAGGGCTAGACACTGATATCGTGGTTCACCATCTCCCTACAAGAGAAGATTGTCCACCGATCAAGCAAAAGGTTCGCCGAATGAGGCCTGACATGTCTGAGAAAATCAAGGCTGAAGTAATGAAGCAATTCAATGTTGGCTTTCTGGATGTTACGACCTATCCACAATGGGTTGCTAACATTGTGCCCGTACCCAAAAAGGACGGCAAGGTCAGAATGTGTGTGGACTATCGGGATTTGAACAGGGCCAGTCCTAAAGACGATTTTCCACTACCGCATATCGACATCTTGGTTGACAACACAACTCAACACAAGGTTTTTTACTTCATGGACGGATTCTCGGGCTACAACCAGATTAAAATGGCCCCCGAGGACATGGAGAAAACTACCTTTGTCATGCAATGGGGTACCTTCTGCTACAAAGTGATGTCGTTCGGACTGAAGAACGCAGGAGCAACCTATCAACGCGCCATGGTAGCTTTATTTCATGATATGATCCATCATGAGATCGAAGTTTACGTAGACGAAATGATATCTCGGTCACAGACAGAAGAAGAACACCTTAATCATTTGCAAAAGCTGTTTGCCAGGTTGAATAAGTATAAACTCAGACTGAATCCAAGCAAGTGTACTTTTGGAGTTAGGTCTGGTAAACTTATGGGATTTATTGTCAGCAACAAGGGCATTAAGGTTGATCCCGCTAAGGTAAAGGCTATACAAGAAATGACTACCCCCCGCACCAAAAAGGAGGTTAGATGATTCTTGGGACGCTTAAACTATATCGCAAGGTTCATCTCTCATCTGACATCTACCTGTGAGCCAATTTTCAAATTGCTGAAGAAAGATTAGGTAGTTGAATGGAACGATGATTGTCAAGTTGCTTTTGATAAGATCAAGGAGTACTTACTAGAACCTCCTATTTTGATGCCACCCGTCGAAGGAAGGCCATTGATCATGTATCTGACTGTTTTGGACAACTCAATGGGGTGCGTACTGGGCCAACATGACAAGTCTGGCCGAAAAGAGCATGCCATTTATTACCTTAGCAAAAAGTTTACCGACTATGAGACTCGCTACTCACTGCTCGAGAAAACTTGATGCGCTTTGGTATGGGCTGCTCACCGGCTAAGGCAGTATATGTTGACTCATATCACTTTGCTGATTTCCAAGATGGATCCAATCAAGTATATCTTCGAGAAGCCGACTTTATCTGGAAGAATTGCTAGATGGTAAATGATCCTGACTGAATATGATATCCAGTATACTACCCAAAAGGCTATAAAGGGGAGTGTACTAGCTGGCCATCTAGCTCATCAAGCCGTCGAAGATTATCAGTCTATGAGATTCGATTTCCCTGACGAGAACATCATGACATTGGACAACATTGAAAGTAACGGACCGTATGACGGACCTGAACAAGGATCCCGATGGACCCTATACTTTGATGGTGCTTCAAATGCACTTGGCAATGGTATCGGTGCAGTACTCATTTCTCCAGATGGTTGCCATACACCCTTCACTGCCCGACTCTGCTTCAGCTGTACCAACAACATGGCTGAATATGAAGCTTGCATCTTTGGTCTCAAGGCTGCTATAGACTTGGGAATCAAATCTTTGGTCGTATATGGGGACTCGGCTTTGGTTATCAATCAAGTCAAAGGAGAGTGGGACACCAAACATCCTAATCTTATCCCATACAAAGAACATGTATTGACGCTGTTGCCTCACTTCGAGCAGATTACCTTCGAGCATTTCCCGCGAGAAGAAAATCAGTTAGCCGATGCTCTGGCTACAATGTCTTCCATGTTTAAACTCAACTGGGATAACGAGGCTCCCCAAATTACCATCGAGCGAATGGATGAACCTGCACACTGTCATGAGATTAATACCGAAGAAGTAGTGGAACAACCCTGGTTTCATGAAATCAAAAGGTATCTCTAGACCAGAGAGTATCCTGAAGGAGCTTCCGTCAATGACAAAAAGTTCTTAAGGAGATTTGCTGCCAAGTTTTTCCTGAGCAATGGCATCCTTTATAAGCGCAGTCATGATTGTGTTCTACTTCGTTGTGTGGACAAGGTTGAAGCAGAGTTGATCATGACCGATATACACAGTGGCACATTTGGCACCCACTTGAGCGGACATACGATGGCTAAGAAGATTCTAAGGGCAGGCTACTACTGGTCTACCATGGAAGTTGATTGTCATCAACATTCCCGTACCTGCCACAAATGCCAAGTCTATGCCGACAAGGTACATATTCCTCCTGTTCCTCTCAACATTCTAACATCTCCTTGGCCATTTGCAATGTGGGGTATTGACATGATTGGAGATATCAAACCCACGGCATCCAATGGACATCGCTTCATCTTGGTCGCTATTGATTATTTCACCAAGTGGGTCGAAGCAGCTTCATATGCCTCTGTCACGAAGAATGTGGTTGCCCGCTTCATCAAGCAGAACCTCATATGCCGGTATGGTATCCTCGACAGGATCATCACAGACAACGGTACAAATTTTAGCAACACCATGATCACCGCTCTATGCGAGCAGTTCAAGATTTATCATCATAATTCATCTCCCTACCAGCCGAAGATGAACGGTGTTGTTGAAGTCGCGAACAAAAATATTAAGAAGATCATTTAAAAGATGACAGTCACCTACAAAGACTGGCATGAGATGTTACCGTTTTCTCTGCATGGATATCGTACCACGGAACGTACTTCAACAGGGGCAACCCCATTTTCTTTAGTATATGGCATGGAGGCTGTTTTACCTATGGAAGTTCAGATTCCTTCCTTAAGGATTATGAAGGACGCCGGTTTGAGTGAAGACGATTAGATTCATACCCGGCTTGATCAACTTAACTTGATCGACGAGAAGCGACTTACCGTTGTTTGTCATGGTCAGACGTATCAAAAACGGATGATCAAGGCTTTCAACAAAAAGGTTAGGCGTCAGGTATATCAAGTTGGAGATCTTGTAATCAAGCGGATCATCTTACCGCAAAGTGATCCCAGGGGCAAGTGAACTCCTACTTACGAAGGACCATTTGTAATCAAGAGCATCTTTTCTGGTGGGGCAATGATTCTGACCACCATGGACGACGATGACTTGCCGCACCCTGTGAACGCAGACATAGTCAAAAGATACTATGCATAAAATGACCTGACAAGTTGAAAACCCGAAAGGGCGACTTGGGCAAAAATGGGCATCCCGGTGGACCGAAAACCCGAAAGGGCGGTTCAGGAAAAAATTAGGGATAAAACAAAAAAATCTGTACACCCGGCAAGTTGAAAATACGAAAGGGCGACTTGGGTAAAAAAGGGTTCCCGGTGGACTGAAAACACGAAAGGGCGGTCCAGGAAAAAGTTAGGGAATTAAAGCGTATGACTATGTCTCGTCAGATCACTTTAAGAACAATCTCTTCACCAACAAGCTCCAAGCTTCTGATCAATCCAATCATCTACGGACGAAGCAACGAATGGACAGATACTCAGAGTTGTGAAGGCTATAGCAGAATGGGAACCCCATGGAATTGTTGCACATAGCCATCTTTCTTTTTGTATAAATTTTTCTCAATTTTTACGACAACATTCTCTTACTAGGATGTCTGTCTCCTTTGTACAAAGATGCTTACCAAAAATTAATACAAATATACTTCAAAGTGCATAAATTTGTTTGCCTTTCCTTTTTCTTTTTTTACACTTATGTTTTATTTGAAAACATCAAATGTTTTGTTAAATAGGCATATGCATTTGAATATAATCATTACTTGCAAGAAAAGCGAATTTGAAAAAGGATAATTACTGATAGGTTGAGGGGGTAGGAAGGTATCTTTGTGCCATTCCAGTAGAAGTCCCTTACAAGACATCATTCAGATCTACAAAAACCTCGGAGTACATGTCCCCAGCGGAGTTAAACTTTAAGATCCCCCGGCAAAGCTAGTACATTTCAAACTGAATTCCCCAGCCAAGTTAAGCTTCAAAGTTCCCATCAGAGTTCAAACTCCCAATTCCCAACGGAGCCAGAATGATCTAAAAACTCCTTCCCCAGCGAAGTCAAATTTCCAACCGATCAAATTCCCTCAATTTCCCCTACCACTGAGATGATTCCCCAGTAGAATGACGCACAACCCAGGCTCCTGATTTCCCCGGCTGAGTAAACTTTCTCCCCACAGGGTCACTTCCCAACAGGTTAAAGATTCTCAGTCTCATTTCTCCAGCAGAAGTCTCCCAGGTTTTAATTCCCCGAGCAAAGATCTTTAATCCCCAAGCAGTCAGCAAGGATTTCTCATCTTCAACAATCAAAGATTTTTTGGAATCCCCAGCTTCGGTCAAAGATTTACTTTCCCCGGTAGCAGTCTAAGATTTCATTATCTCCAACTATCAAGGATTCATTTTCCTCAGCAAGACAGTTGCTCAGCTTACATGCATAATCATTACATCCATATATCGTAAACATGGATTACAATTCATTGCATTATACATATCATGCAATATAACTTCGTGTTTTAGCTAACATTTTACCCTTTTCAGGATAAGATTAAAAGGCTATTGTTAACAATTATTCAGTTACAGTACGGATACACCCCAGACACGGCGGTCATTCTACTACTCATTCAGACATCAGCAATCAGATACAGACTAGATACGCTCTAGACACGGCTGCCATTCTATCTCTCATTTAGATTCAACTATTAACTACAAGTTCAGATACGCTCAAAATAAGGATTCCGTTCTGGCCTTTACACCAACAGTTTGATCCCCCCAGTGCAGTCGCCACAGAGGTCTTTCTGTCACTTATTCAGATCTCAGTTACAGTATGGATACACCCCAGACACGATGGTCATTCTACTACTCATACATATCTCAACTTCAGATACAGTCCAGATACGCTCCAGACACGGTTGCCATTCTGTCACTCATTCAGAGTTTAACCCCAACACGCAGTTGCTCCATACACAGATGCTTTCCTGTTACCCAGATACAATACAGATACACTCCAGACACGACAGTCATTCTGATATTCATTCAAAGTTCAAATACAGTTATAGCTCAGATACGCGCCAGACACGACCGCCATTCTTTTGCTCATACAGACTCAGTCTCCAGATACAGTTCAATGGCATCCCAGACACGGATACCATTTTGATTCTCATTCTTCCGACCTACAACACTGAAATTCAACAAAAATTCTTGGATGGCATTTTTAAGCCCATCTCCAGCAAGATTCTACCATCTCCAAATGGCATCTTTAAGCCCATTTCTTCAGCCATGTTTTGACGTGTGCAAATTTACGGACACTCTAGTGTCCAATCCTCTTTTACCTTCGAGTCACGAAAGGCAAACTTGCCAATCTAACTCCTCAGGTTCAAGAAGATTGAACAGGGGCAACTGTTGTACCCCAAAATTTTCCCTCCCATTTCATCAACATTTTCCCATCACAAGACTCTTGGAACTGAAGATCAAGCTAGGGTTTGCTCTGCTCAAGACACTTACTTGCACTGTTGACCTAAATTAGGGTTTGAGTTTGCACAAGGATGTTTTGACCCACAATGCCCAAATGGACTTTCATACTTCATGTTGGACTCACAAGTTTATCCCTACCAAGTTTCAAGCCTTGATTCAATTTTTGCCCAGTCAATTGGACAGTTGACCTAAAATCAGCTGTATTGGGGAAAAAGTCAACTATGGCCAATTGATAGTCAAACCTCATGAAATTTGAGCCACATCAACATTATGAACTCATATTAACCATTTGATCAAGTTTGGATCACAATTCTACAAGAAATTTGATCAGATCACCAAAAGGGTAAAATGGTCATTTTTAGGGTTTTGACTGTACAAAGGAAATTTTTGACTGTTTGACCTAACCAATGTCAAATCAAGCTCAACCATGGACACAAGGACTCAATGACATTGTCTTGATCCATTCAACAAGTTCAGAAAATCTCAATTGCATAGGATTGACAGATGAATTTTTCAGTCAACTCATCAAAATTTGACGGTACACTGAAAAGTCAAACTTTGACTTTTTGGTCAAAATCAAGTGCCAAGAGTTATTTTTCATCAAGACATGCCAAAATTATGAAACTTGTTCATCAAGAAATCCAAAAATGCAAATTAGGGTTTAAAATGGAAAAATTTCATAACTCAGAAATTTTCTAAGTTATGAAATTTTCTTATTTTTTCCTAACTTTGTTCCATTTTTTTACCAAGATGCAAATGGATTCTATGATCGGTGGAAATAGAACTGACTGTTTAAAACTGGTTCGCGAAATGTCGCGGTAAGCAAGAGTCGCCACCGTCTTTTATTTTCTCCAACAAGGAAAGGACAAAAGCACAGCAAAATTCCTTTTCGAGATGTTTCTCGGTTCGGGAGGTAGATTTATAAAAAGGGAAGGTGTTAGCACCCTTTCTATCCATGGTTATCCATGGGATCTTAGATACTTTCTCTTATGTTTTCAAAATGTTTGTGGGTTTGAAAAAGTTTCTTTGAAAGATTTCTGAATGACTCTTGTATCAGTCCTCAAGAGTGTTTGAAAAATTTGTTTTGAAAGCTTTTGAAAGTGTCAGTGGGAAAAGTATTTTGTTTGTTTTTGAGAGAGAAAGTATCCATGAGTCATCTACCTACCCTAAGGAATTAGGTTGTGTAAAAGTCCTTAAGGTAATGCCATCCCACCATTGAGAGGTAGGTAGCACCACCGTTGGAGGTGTTCGGGTCAATTCGATTGTAGGGACAGTGTGGTCACCGAAGCAACAGTTAGGACACCTTAGAAGTAACCCTAATGTCCTAGATCCTTTTTAATCCGAGGCAACCGTTTTGAGGCAACTGGATCTTGGACATAAGAGCGACCGCTAAAACGTCCTATACTTGACGACCACGTTTCGAAGGCAACGAGTGAGGCGTACCCTAGAAGTGGTGTGTGTATTGTGTGTTGTTTTCATGTTAACAATTATCTTTGATCATGGCATCGTGAGCTACGAGTTGTTTTTAATTACCATACATTCTTTCATGCGAGTTTAGCAGTTAGGAGTGCGGAAAATTAAAATACAGAAAGATAAAAGCTACGCTATTACAAGGCGCGGGTCTATACATCGCCAAAATACAAAGACCCGTTTTTGATAAAGATGCGGAAAGTAAAAAACAATAAACCTAATTACTATTACATTCCTTGAACAGTTACATAATAATCAATAAGAAAATAATGCGCGAAAAGAATTAAACTGAACGTCCGAGGGCGTTGGACCCTTTGCTTGAAATTAAATTAAATTAAAACCTAATTAATTATTTAAAGAAAAGAAAGTGTGTTTTTGTATTTATTATGGAAATAAATAAAAGAATTTAAAAGTTAGTAAACAACCCTAATTCTAGATTATTTTAATTATTAAAGAAAATGTCAAAGTTGACCTAATTTACTAATTAATTAATTTACATATTTATGTACAAAAATAATAGTAAATAATAATGATAATAAGAATTAATAATAATTAATTAAGAAAAAGATAAAAATGTCAAAAACCTAATTCTATGTATTTTTTATTTATTAAGAAAAGAGATTAAATTTTAAACCTAAATTAACTAAATTAGTTATTAGAGTTTATTTACAAAAATAAATTAGTGAGGAAATTAATAAATAATTAAATATATTTTGTATTTTGATTTTCTGTTTTTATTATGAAAAATTATTTTATGGTGAATTAAGAAAAAAAACAATTAAAAGTATTAAGATAAAAGAATAAGAAAATTAAATTAAATATGCAAAGCAAACCAAGGGGGGTGTTAGGCCCAAAGTGGAGGTGTTTGTGAGGAATTCTGGCCCGTTGAAGCATAGAGCCCAACTGACTTTCCTGATCGTGTGCACGTTGGTTGACCAGAGCATACCATGGGCTTCATTCTGTGGCCATTGGATCATTGATCAAGACCATCTGGCAAGCTACGCGTGAAGGTGCATGATGGACCATTGAATCGTTGCTGCATGGGAATGGGTTAAGACAAAAAATAACAATTATATGGGGGGACCTGGGAATCGAACCCAGGTCCCTATGCTTGCAAGACACGTCCTCCACCATCTGAGCTACCAAGCGCGTTTGTATACATAATCATAAAGAAATATAATATATGAAAAGTGCCCATTATGCTGAAACATTAAAAAAGCGCGCTAAGGTTTAAACTCCCCAATCACATGATGCCACGCCCATCTTCTTCCTCGTTTACCTGCACACATGAATAAGATAGCGGGGGTTTTAAACCCCCACAAAACACAAGTCCAAAAAATAGCGATTACGCGCACAGATTATATAAATTGAGCGCGAGTATCTTAATGGTTTCGTCTTGTTGCAACGAGTTCGTCTATATTGGTCTTGAGGTCTAATTTTACAGCATACGCAAAGCCCTAATTTTTGAACCTTGGAACCCTAGATATCGCCCATGGTGGATTTTGATTTAGGCAGTTTCAGCATAATTCAACTATACCAAAAGCTTCAGGGAGATGTCAGTAATATAAATCAATAATCAAAACATAATAATGATGCATAGAAATTAGAATTCGATTATGGAAATATTTGTTAAAATCGTGACTCTGTTCTACCGTTTCCTTGGGTATGAGAGCTTGTTCTTGATGATAGTAGCTTCCTGGAGACTCAGGCAATACGTTTGAATCACTTTTAAGCCTTGAATCCACCTGCAAATAGGATTTCAGTTTCACAAGTTCTTCTTGAAATTTTTCCAATTGGTTATGGAGTTTTTTAGCAGCTTTCACGTGTCTTCTACCCTAGGGTTGGCCTCAGCATATGTATGTGATGTGAATTAGGTTAGAATAAAGCCCATGAATCCATTGCAATAATGTTTTCAATCCTTGATTTTCCATCATATATTTTCCAATCTTTTTCAATGAAAACCTTGCCAAATATGGATGATTTTCCTTGTTTGATTGAGAAACGACTTTGCCAGCTTGCCCTGATCAGATTTGCTCCACCAAAAGATCCAAAACATATCTTTTTTTAATTTTCCTATAATTAAAACCAATTAAATGAATTAATATAAATATAAATTCAATTAATTAATTAAAAATAATAAAATAAATTTTTCTGAGCTCAATGGGTCGTGCATAGGCTTTGGGTAATGATTCAAGAAAGAAGTTGAGGCCCATTAGCAAAATTGAAGTGTTTTAGGCAAAGTTGACTTTTGAAAGTTCCCAAAAATTCCCCAACTTCTCCAATGCATGTCTTGCTTAATTTTGAATCTATGATCATGTTCTTGGACATTTTGGAAAGGTCTTGAAGTCCTCTAACCAATGCCTTTGGTCCCATGACATTTTGATTTACCAATCTCAAGTTATGGTCTTTGACTTAAAGTGCCTTTTTGTTGACTTTTGAAAATGACCTATAATGTTGAAATTGATAACTTTTTGTGAGAGCATTTCTTGGACTTGGAGTGTGAAGATGAGTTGTAGGAAATGTCATCCCCTTCAAAATGAGCTTTGGATGGGATTTTTCTGATAAACCATGAAAAAGTTATGCCTTGGTCAAGTTACAGTTGACTTTTCAGCTGTCCAAAAATAGAAACTTTTGCATCTTGAGACTTTTTGAGCCATGCTTGTGGAATCATGATCAAGATTTGATCAAATGATGATTGTGGCTTCAAAATAAGATGTTGACCAAAATTTTTGACTTTTGACTGTCAAATGACCATTTTACCCCTGTAGTTGACTGTGAAGCATTTAGGGCTCTTGAATGTGCAATTTGATGCTGTGAGTCTTGAAACTTGACATATGAATGCTTGACAATGTATATAGGCATGTGGGACTTGATTGGACCCTTGAAAACCTCAATTTCTTTGCAAGAACCAAAACCCTAATTTTGACTGTGTTAGGAGGCAATTGGACTGTGTAACCCTTGAGAGATTTTGAACCATTTGGAGATTGACCCTTGACAAGTCTTGAAGAATATGGGAGGGCAAATTTTGGGGTACAACAGTTGCCCCTGTTCAATCTTCTTAGACCTGAGGATGTAGATTGGCTGGCGTGCCTTTCGTAATCCGAAGGTGGAAGATGATTGAACACTAAAGTGCCCAGAAATTTGCACTCGCATAGTGTAGTATCAGTAGCGTGATGGCGGGAATGGGCTTACAGATGCCATTTGGGGAGATGATGGATAGGAGGATGGGCTTATAGATTCCATCTGGAGGTGTCGATCGCGTAAGAGATTCCTTAGCGAGAACTTGCGTACCTGAAAAAGAAAGATAATTACCTGGCCTGTTACAGGGGTTGATCTTCAAACTCTTCAGATGTGCCCTGGCAAGATACAGGAATCAAGTTCGGAAATATTCGTCCACAAATATGCCCTGGCTTGATACAGGAATCGAATCTTCAAACTCTTCAGACGTGCCCTGGCAGGATACAGGAATCGAGTCCGGAAGATAGTCGTCAACAGATACACCCTGGCAGGATACAGGAATCGGATCTTCAAACTCTTCAGACGCGCCCTGGAAGGATACAGGAATCGAGTCCGGAAAATAGTCGTCAACAGATATGCCCTGGCTTGATACAGGAATCGAATCTTCAAACTCTTCAGACGTGCCCTGGCAGGATACAGGAATCGAGTCCGGAAAAATAGTCGTCAACAGATACACCCTGGCAGGATACAGGAATCGGATCTTCAAACTCTTCAGACGTGTGAAACAACCGGCTGAAAATCATCAAAACAATGAAGTCGCCATCGAACGTCTTTTAACCCACATGTAGGGAAAGGTAAACATCGAGAAAACCTGAGAAGGGAGAAGTCACGGTCTTGCGACCGAGAGATCGGGTAAGGGAGTCTGTTACGCGAGGGGAACGTATTAGCACCCCACACGCCCGTAGTACTCTACGGTATCCACTCTTGTTGTCTATCTTATGGGTGTGTTTAATCTATGCTTACTGTCTACTATACTACTGAAGGAATGCATGCAAAAGAAAGGAGAAAAGAATGTAGGGAAAATAAAATTATGCTCGCTTGGGCCCTACCCCAATGCCTACGTATCCTTTTTGAGGAATCAGAGCTACCGTAGTTCGGCTCACATTTTTTGTTTGTTTTGTGTTTTTTATGGACGAAGTTAATCCCGCCTTCTGCCGCAACTCGACCTTTGGAGACTTATGTGTTGGCACAGAAGTAAATTAATCGTGTCCTTACCTGAAAAGGTTTTAAAAGAAAAGTGCTCGAGCGCACAAAAGATTTGAATTTGTTTTGTATTTTGGTTGTAGATGATGACTGATTGACCTCAAGAGAGAGATATTAGTCGCTTTTTTACTTAGTCATGAAAGGAGTCTTTGAGAATTTAACCACACCTATGCTTGAGATGAAGAACAATAAGATCGAGAAGAGACCCGCTTATTATTTCCCGTACTAAACAAAAGCATGATTCTCATCAATAGTTTTTTTTAAGTGTTTTGAATTTTGAAAAAAAAAAGAAGTTTTAGTTTTAGATGCGAATGCAAAAGGGGAAAGAAAAGTCAGAAGGAGACTAGCTTACTTCTACACCTAATGTTATTATGTATTGTTAGACCTAAAGTTAGAATGAATGAGGGAATTCTACCTAATGTCAGCACGCATATGGTTTGCGATAAAGTACTGAAATAAAGGATAAAATAGGGTTGTGACGATACCGAACGGAGAAGGTCCGTTGCCTCTTCAAAATTGTGCAAGAGGTAAGAAAATTCTATCAAAGTTCTCTTGGGCAAGTGATTGAAGAATTAACCCCGAGTATTCCACATTGCAAGAGTTATATCAATGCTATCACAAAAATCTTGACTAAAAAAGTCAATGAGAATGATTACCAAATATGAAAAATAAAATAGAAAAAATTCTAATCGAAATTCTAAAAAGAAATTCTAAAGAAATCTAAAATATTCTATTATTTTGTATCATTTTATTGTCAATTGAAAAAAAAATTAAACTAAAAGAAAAAACTAAAATAATAAAAGAAAAGAAAAAAATTAGAAGAGTTAGGGGGTATGAAGTCTAGAAATATGGGTATGCTGCAAGCAAAAATTAAAATGGCACCAGGCCCAACAAGAGTGAGTCCAATAAGCACTTTCAACATTTTATTTATTATTTACTTAGTTATTATTATTATTAATTTGAAATAAAAATATAAAATAATAAAATAGTTAAACTAAATGGAAAAAAATATATGAAATTGGAAAGGGATTTTAGGGTTAATAAAAAATGTATCCTTCTCTCCTTCACGCACAGAAGCGGCGCCGCCGGCCTCTTCAACCTCATCATCTCGCTTCCTCGCTTCCGTTTCTTCATCCGCCGTGCTCATCTCTCCTCCGCGATATCACTCAACCTCTCCGTCTCTGCTTCCGAAGCCGTCTTCTCTTCTTCCGATTTACCTTTCCCGACGATCTCCGCCGTAAATCCCCTCGTGACCGTCCTCAACCTCTTTTCTTCTCAATCTGTGGCATCTAACATATCGCATCTTCTTTCAGATTCAAACGGCGGCGAAGGAGTATGAGAGCGTGCGAGGCGTCTTTGACAACAACGAACAAATACAGAATGCTGGATGATTCTCGCTCCAGGTACGATTACCATCAGATTCGCTCTTCTTCCTTCTTCTACCTTTGCATGATTTCTCTTTTCTCTGATTTCTGAATGCCAAGAAGTTGTTGTTGATGTGTGAACAGAGAGAGCACAAATATGTAGTGATGTTAAAGCGGAGAAATGAACTCAGTGTGTGGTGGAGAGTGCAGAGAAACAGATAGAGGAAGGTGATGGTTATGGAGAGGTTTTTGGTGTATATTCAGGAGAGTTGGCAGGAGTCTTTGTGGGTGATGTTTGAGGAGAGTTACCGGATGAGGGAAAAGATGGAAGTGGTTGAGGTGTTAACGTTTGTCGTGGAATTGGAGAATCCGATGGTGGATGATGTCCATGTGAATCCAGGTGGAAGTCTCGTTGTATTCTTTGAGGAATGTTTGAACTAGATTCAGGCTTTGATGATCGCGGTGATCCAAACTTTGATGGTGATGATACCAGTTGGAAATCTCGTAGAATCCTTTGAGGAATGTCGATCAGCTTTGATGATTCCGGTGATTCAGGCTTTGATGATCGTGAAGATGATTCCGGCTTTGACGATAGCGGTGACTCAGGCTTTGAAGATGGTGAAGTTGATTCAGGCTTTGAAGATGGTGAAGTTGATTCAGGCTTTGATGATGGAGGTGATTCTTCTGGGAAATTGAGAGGTAATCCAATCTTTTTTTCTGTTGAAATCGTATCTATATAATGTTCTGCCTCCTCTTATGTTATGCTGGAAGTTTGTTTTTATAGTTAGGAGGTTAGAAATTCTGTTAGGTGGTTAGGAGGTGGGGAAAAAAGTTGGTTATAGTTAGAAGTTAGGGAAAAGTTAGAAGTTTGTTATGTTATTTTCTGTTGCAAGTCAGTTGTATTCTGCTTGAAGTTTGTTGAGTTAGTTATGGGTAGTTGGTTTATGAATTTGGTTAGGAAGCTGTTAGAATAATTAGGAGGTCAGTTAGATGTTAGGGATCTAATGGTGGAGATAAATCATGCTATGGGTCTGTTTCTATTTTGTTATATACAACTCTGTAAAAGTTAGTTTGAAGTCAGTTATTAGTTTCTTTTTTGTTAGAAGTTAGTTGGCTGGAATTTTGGTTAGGGGTTGTTAGAGTTTGTTATGTGCAGGGCTGTTTTGGAATTGATAATAACTGTTTCTTTTTGTTGTGTAAATGTTCAGGATTGCTTTGGAAAAAAAGGCACAGACCATGGCAAGTTACAATACGCCGGTTTGGTCATGAAGAAGGTAATGAAGATGGAAGCAACAAGGTTGCATTTCAAACACGACGAGGCCACACAAAAAGCGATGATGAGAATCAATATATGCACTTTTAATTGTATTTCTTGTTTTTTGTAGTATATTTTTGGATATTGTAAATGGTGTTAGGTATTTGGTTATGATATGGTTTTGACAGACTTTCTCCTTTTAAGATTTAAACCCTTTGCGCTTCTACCAGTAACATATGTGAAATCATGCTCAACTGATACATCTGACTTGATTGTTCTTACATTGCCTTTTCCATGCATTAGAGAAATATCTATTATACTAATGCATGCAGCAAAAAGCACCCATATAATATTTGTTTGTCGAACAACAACTGCAAAGGCTCCAACCTTACCAATGCACTTAACCAGTAATTCTTTTCCAAACTTGCAAGATACATGGCCAGCACAGCAGTAACGGATGCAACATCTGTATAATAAAGAAAAGTGAAGAACCAATGAAGGGGATACAAGGATAGGACAATTGCGTGAAGCATTGCCTTTCTGTCACCGAGAGTTGGTTTCAAGTGAATGATGATGTCATATAGAATTATGCTGCATGCTTTTTCATACTTGTGGTTTGAATTCCAAGAAAAACCACGCAAATATTTAAGAACTTTGATTTTCTCCAAATCCACTTCAAATATTAATGAATGAATTCTAATCAAACTACAGCTTCAGTGAATCCCTAATTCAATTCAATTTTCCGATCTAAAACAAATTTGCATGTCAAGCAATAAGCATTTGAAATAATGACACCTTGATCACAATCAACATCTTGTACCATGTCCCGACTATATGAGCACTAGAACAACGACGTCTTGGACCCCTTCTCAATAGATGACAATGACTATGCCCTGAGGGATTCTTTGCAGATGAATATGAAAGATGAGACATGCGAATACCTTGATATGGAATGAACCTCAGGTAGAATGCTGACAAGCTCAAATATGAAAATGTATAAACCCTGATTTTTAGCTTCGTCTCATAAAACCTTGCAACTTGACATTGAGAAGAAAAGAATAGCATCGTAGCTTGATGATGATAAGGTCCATGAAATGAAAACCTAGCTTCAAACAGATTACTAATGGAGAAATCAACCGAAACAAGCTTGTGCGAAGATGTGAGCCTTAAAGCCATACACCAACCCTTATTCCTCGAAATCCATGATCTTATGCCAATTTATCAATTAATGATGCATGATGTGTTAGATGACCTAATGTGAGAAAAATGCAAAAATGCGTAAGCCAGATAGGAAGTAAAAGGGGTAGGACAAATTTGGGGTATTACAGCTGCCCCTATTTAATCGTCTTAAACCTGAAAGTACGATTGGCACATGCCTTTCGGAAGTTCAAGGTTGAAGATGATTAAATATCAATGCCAAAAATTTGTCCTGAGAGAGGGAGTAAGTGTTTTCTTTATTTATTTTTTGTGATCTGTCGGGGAAAGGAAATTTGTTTTTTCAATGAAGGGACAGAGATTGAACTTGTAACGTGGAGCGACGTCAATACAAGATAAATGGTTGGTATGAAAAGACAGCGGACGAGATCTATGGGCGACCTACGATCCTAAGGTGACACATGAGAGTGATTTGACAGAGAACCTAGTCAAAGGGCGATCTCAGGTTCTAAGACAAAGTATATGGAAGGAACCTAGCCAAGAGGCGATCTCAGGTTCGACGATGACTTGAGGGAAGAACCTAGCCAAGAGTCGATCTCAGGTTCGACGATGATTTGAAGGAAGAACCTAGCCAAGAGGCGATCTCAGGTTCGACGATGATTGGAAGGAAGAACCTAGCCAAGAGGCGATCTCAGGTTCGACGATGAAAACATGGGTTACGACATGATGATTATTTAGATAAGCGACACGGACGAGCATCAAGAAAGTTTAAGCACGGATGAGTGTTTGATTCAATACGGACGAGTATTGAAAGAAGATACGGACGAGTATCAAAAGTTAAACACGGACGAGTGTTTGATTCAATACGGACGAGTATTGAAAGAAGATACGGACGAGTATCAAAAAGTATAAACACAGACGAGTGTTTGATTCAATACGGACGAGTATTGAAAGAAGATACGGACGAGTATCAAAAAGTATAAACACAGACGAGTGTTTGAATCAATACGGACGAGTATTGAAAGGAGATACAGGCGAGTATCAAAAGTATAAACACGGACGAGTGTTTGATTCAATACGGACGAGTATTGAAAGAAGATACGGATGAGTATCAAAAAGTATAAACACGGACGAGTGCTTGATTCAATACGGACGAGTATTGAAAGGAGATACAGACGAGTATCAAAAGTATAAACACGGACGAGTGCTTGATTCAATACAGACGAGTATCAAAAAGTATAAACACGGACGAGTGCTTGATTCAATACGGACGAGTATTGAAAGGAGATACGGACGAGTATAAAAAGTATAAACACGGACGAGTGCTTGATTCAATACAGACGAGTATTGAAAGAAGATACGAACGAGTATCAAAAAGTATAAACACAGACGAGTGCTTGATTCAATACAGACGAGTATTGAAAGGAGATACAGACGAGTATCAAAAGTATAAACACGGATGAGTGCTTGATTCAATACGGACGAGTATTGAAAGGAGATACGGACGAGTATCAAAAGTATAACCACGGACGAGTGCTTGATTCAATACGGATGAGTATTGAAAGGAGATACGGACGAGTATCAAAAGTTAAACACGGAAGAGTGTTTGATTCAATACGGACGAGTATTGAAAGAAGATACGGACGAGTATCAAAAAGTATAAACACGGACGAGTGTTTGAATCAATACGGACGAGTATTGAAATGAGATACAGACGAGTATCAAAAGTATAAACACGGATGAGTGCTTGATTCAATACGAACGAGTATTGAAAGGAGATACGGACGAGTATCAAAAGTATAAACACGGACGAGTGCTTGATTCAATACGGATGAGTATTGAAAGGAGATATGGACGAGTATCAAAAGTTAAACACGGATGAGTGTTTGATTCAATACGGACGAGTATTGAAAGAAGATACGGACGAGTATCAAAAAGTATAAACACGGACGAGTGTTTGAATCAATACGGACGAGTATTGAAAGGAGATACAGGCGAGTATCAAAAGTATAAACACGGACGAGTGTTTGATTTAATACGGACGAGTATTGAAAGAAGATACGGACGAGTATCAAAAAGTATAAACACGGACGAGTGCTTGATTCAATACGGGCGAGTATTGAAAGGAGATACGGACGAGTATCAAAAGTTAAACACGGACGAGTGTTTGATTCAATACCGACGAGTATTGAAAGAAGATACGGACGAGTATCAAAAAGTGTAAACACGGACGAGTGTTTGAATAACTGACCCGGGTGGGTGTTTAGGAAACTTGACACATACGAGTGCTTAGGAATGGACACAGACGAGTGTTTGGGAATGGACACGGACGAGTGTTTAGGGAACTGACTACCAGACAAGAACTGGGTTTAGAACGACAAAGTGTATTGATTTTGCTTGGCATTGAAAAGGTGAAGGTCCTCGACTGGGGATTTTGGGCATGATACCCTCCTGTAGGGATGTATTGTTGTCCTTGAATAATTCAGGTCTTTGTGTAAGGTACCTGATCTGGCTTATGCTTCGTATGCATGTTTGAATTTCTTTTGACGCAAAGATCCACTCTGATGGATCAGCTACGCGCTTTTGAGGATGCAATGTTATGTAATGATAACTATATGCAATGCGAAGAAATAAACTTCATGGGGATAAGAGAAGGCTTGTCGGGAACCATTGCTCATTACTGGGGATGTCAGTATATACCGGCGTTGGAAGCATGCAGTACCAAAGATTGCTGGGGATACTGATAAGAGTACACACTGGGGAGCTCTTAAAGACCTAAGATTGTTGAGGACTCTTCTGGAGATTAAGTTGCCGATGAAACGAGTCTTCAAGTACGATGCAGGATTCTGAATCATACCGTTGGGAAGAGATAACCTGGTCAGACTTCCAAACATCCTGAATTGTTGGGGGAGTGATAGAAGTGAATATGCCGAAGAATGGATACTGAACACCCTGTGAATCTCTGGTTACATGTCCCAAGTTTACGCATACTGGGGAATTGTCTCTTGAATCACTTGGGGGATAAGAGATGGACACTCACGAGTGCCCCGGTTGAAATCTGCAAATGCCCCGGTTTAGATTCATTGGGGATGTTCTTGATTAGCTCCACTGAGGATGCACTTACGCGTGCTGAGTCAAAAGACGATTCTGAACTTTCTGAATTCACTTGGGGAATCAGATTTGAAATTGTCTGTAGCAAATGAAGGCAGCTTCGTGTGCTGGCAAAGTTAGGGTGACTGTTATGATGCTTTTAGCTGATTGTAGTATTGTGCAACATAACTGACTCGAGCAACTAAGTACGGATGAGGAATGCCCCTGTCTGGAGGGTCTCTGGGGAGATCTAGGTCGAATAGAAGACCAAAAGATTCGTGCCACAATACGATATGAGGTGGCCTGCCCCAATGTCTTGAGCCACGAAACAAATTGTTCTTGATTACAGCTTTATTGGAGAGATTTGTCGAATCTCGACGTAACTGCCCCAGGTTGAATGAATTTTGAATAGATCTCTCGACGTGATAACCTCTGATTGATCGAGGTTAAAGAGATTTATTGATGTGATAGCCTCTGATTGACAGCTTGAAGAGTTTTATCGACGTGATAGCCTCTGACTGATAGCTTGAAGAGATTGATCGATGTGATAAACTTTGATTGATAACTTTGAGGGAATGCCCCAGATTTGGCTGAGCTTGGAGATATCGATTCTCGACTTGATTGCCCCAGATTGGCAGGCTCTGCTAACTTCATCCTTGAATTGTACTCAGACTGTGAAGTACCAAGATGATTTCTCTTGACAGAATCTCTGGTTTAACATGCCTCTGGATTAGTCATTTCTCTTGTGGCAGCTGGCTCTTGCTTCAACAGGGTATTCAAGCCTCTCTTCTCTGACAAGATTGATCTCTTTACTAGTCGTTCATTGTGTAAACTTACTTGATGTCAATCAGTTGTTTTGTATGCAGAAGAATGTTTATTATGAGAATGATAATCCTAATGCAGCACATATGTAAGTCTTGAAGTTTGAAAAAACTTTGAATGAAATGACGTCACAACTCTGTTGTGAACGAGTCACTAGCTAGAGAGAAACATTTGCAAATTCTTTTTTACGAAAGATAATGCAAGCATATGATGCCAACACAGATATTCAAACATACCTCTTAGGAGTCAGTTAAACGCTATCTCGTTGTAGCACGCTTTCAAATTGACCCATGCTTCAATTAGGACTTTTATGGGTTGTAACGTGGCCTGGTTCACAGTTTTAGAAAAAGAATTTAAGGCTCAAAATTATTTGGTGCCCACCCATTCTCCATGATGTTCTCCATTCCTACGTTCAGTTGACCTGATATAAGCATTCATCTCTCTAGAAGAGTTTGCGATAGTTGAGGAACCACTGTGGTTTCTTGGACACGACGGTCACTAACTTCTTTGCCTTTGGTGTCTGATCAGACGACTTTGTTTTTTGATGAGGATTTTCGTTGGTAATCCTTTTCTCGCCTTTTAGGCTTTTCGATTTCTTTCTTGCTTTCCCTATTTTTTTGCCTGGACAAATTCTTTTGAATTTCGATTTGGAAGTCCAGCGGGATGCCCCAATTTTGCCTAAGCGACTTGTTTTCAAGTTTTGACTTAGCGGGGATATTTGTTTCTTTCTTATCCGTATTTTTTTCATTTTGAACAAGTCGTTGATCTTTGAGTTGTTTTTGATTTGTCGGAAGTGATCGTGACTGCCTGAGTCTTTAGTATCGTCATTTGTTGACCTCCTGATGTGCGAGAGATATCCATCGGGATATTGATGCACGTTGTTGATAGATGAGGGTGAACCATTGTGGTTTTGACTTTTCTCAATCTTTTGATGGATAACCATTGTCGTATCCTTGGATGCACACTCTTGATGAGTTCTGAATGCTTGAACAGATTAGCTGAACACTACCCGCCCCAAGGTTGAAATGAGGGTTTTTTCTGAATAGAAAGAAAACTCCTACTTCGAAGGCTCAGAGGGGTTGACGAGGGTCTATCTCCCTTATATCTCCGGTGTTTGGGGATCGAAACAAGGCCTGTACATCGTCAGTAGGGTCTTACTCAAAAGCATACCAACCAGAGATTTTGCATTTTCAGATTATCGTCATCCTCCTTTGAATCCTTACCTAAGCATAAGACTAGGAAATCTGGCATCAACATGCAAGCAAAACATTTAAAGAGTGATAACAAATGGATGAGTAAAAATGAAAGGAACACTTCAAGACAAGCATATTTATTGCATTAAGATTTTCGTTCAAAAATAGACAAGTTTCTATATACAAGCGATGTTTAAACAAACAAGCAAGAATGCAAATGAAAATGCATTAAAGAAACCAATGATTGCCACTGTTGAGCAGACTTGACTCCGTATGGACTTGCTGATTCTGACGACTTTCTGTAGTCTTGATGCTCGAGTGTGCGAGAGAATTCCCTTTCAGATCTGATGTGAACACAATAGTCTATGGATTGAGCCTGTCTTGGACATTGGTCTCTGGATGACATACCATCTTCAATCAATTGGCCAAGTGCCCCAGTATAATATGCATCACCAAGCACATCATGTTTTTAAAGAAATAATAGACATCATCATCAGAGTTTCCATGACCTGGCTTATCTGACTCTTTAATCCATTATCTTCCTGCCTGAAGAAGTTTCTGACTATGAGCCAAAGCTTGCATGTACCACTCAGAGTTATTCCATAGCTGGTCCCTGAACACGTGCGGTGAGAAACCAGGTTGAGCCTTTGAAGAGAACCCCAGGTTTGAATAAGAATCCCCAATCTTCGGGTACCTGTCATAAATGCATGAATATACATGGAGTGTATGAATGAATGCCATGTCATGTTTTGCCATTTCCAAGGAATTTGCGTGCTTTGATTTTGATTTTACGCAAGTAAGGGATGGGAGAGTATAGCACAAGACTTGCAAATATGATCCCTTGGAAATAATAGAACATGTGTGTTAGGCATGTGGTTAGCCGTGTTATGTATGCAAAGGCATGAGATCAGAGAGGATCGAGGTTCCATCATTCCTGAATAAGATTGCTGCACTGCTATGAATCATGTGAGTATCATCAGATTAAAGGTCTGACATAGCTTCCGCACATATAAGAACCAAGTACCCTGTGGATCTCCCATTGTACGGGGTCAAGGCTTCTGGAACATTGGATACTGTTGAGAATTTATGAACATGCTGGGAATACCAAGATTGAAGGATTGAATGAACCTCCAGGTAAACAAGTCAGGATCTCAGAAAATAAATCTGAGAACCATACGGTCACCAACAAGATATAGCATCTGCATAAAGTCTTAACAGAAATCTAGAATATAGCCATTAGAATCAGTAGTCATTGTCTGAGCATAGTTACCATTTGTACCTGTATAACAATCTGAACACAGTCACCATCTGTACCTGTGATAGAAATTCCCTCCCCACTCACGGGTGAAAACTAGGTCAGGGTAAGATAATGGTAACTCGAAAATCATGGGTTCGCCTGAAAGTGCTATGGGCTTGCCCACAGACGTGGGCGCCGATAGTAATTCATTTGAACCTCATCCGAGCGTGGTATATGATATGACTGCACTAATCGGACCACGTCCTATAGCCGTCATGCCCCCACTCTATTCCTAGGTGTCCTAGTGCACTCTGGCCTGGGTACTGGGCCTTTTACCTCAAAAGTGACATCCCAACCCAACATAGAGAACAAAGTTCAGCATATTAGATAACAGATATGGAAAGCCATAAAATGCAATGCAAACATGTACAAATGAGTAAACCGAAAGCATAAAAATAAACACCCTAAGGAAAGAACACAAGAGCTAGGAGCGACTCCGGGATGGACCAGCATTTGGTCGACTTTATCCCCAGTGAAGTCGCCAGCTGAAACAACCGGCTGAAAATCATCAAAACAATGAAGTCGCCATCGAACGTCTTTTATCCCACATGTAGGGAAAGGTAAACATCGAGAAAACCTGAGAAGGGAGAAGTCACGGTCTTGCGACCGAGAGATCGGGTAAGGGAGTCTGTTACGCGAGGGGAAGGTATTAACACCCCACACGCCCGTAGTACTCTACGGTATCCACTCTTGTTGTCTATCTTATGGGTGTGTTTAATCTATGCTTACTATCTACTATACTACTGAAGGAATGCATGCAAAAGAAAGGAGAAAAGAATGTAGGGAAAATAAAATTATGCTCGCTTGGGCCCTACCCCAATGCCTACGTATCCTTTTTGAGGAATCAGAGCTACCGTAGTTCGGCTCACATTTTTTGTTTGTTTTGTGTTTTTTATGGACGAAGTTAATCCCGCCTTCTGCCGCAGCTCGACCTTTGGAGACTTATGCGTTGGCACAGAAGTAAATTAATCGTGTCCTTACCTGAAAAGGTTTTAAAAGAAAAGTGCTCGAGCGCACAAAAGATTTGAATTTGTTTTGTATTTTGGTTGTAGATGATGACTGATTGACCTCAAGAGAGAGATATTAGTCGCTTTTCTACTTAGTCATGAAAGGAGTCTTTGAGAATTGAACCACACCTATGCTTGAGATGAAGAACAATAAGATCGAGAAGAGACCCGCTTATCATTTCCCGTACTAAACAAAAGCATGATTCTCATCAATAGTTTTTTTTAAGTGTTTTGAATTTTGAAAAAAAAAAGTTTTAGTTTTAGATGCGAATGCAAAAGGGGAAAGAAAAGTCAGAAGGAGACTAGCTTACTTCTACACCTAATGTTATTATGTATTGTTAGACCTAAAGTTAGAATTAATGAGGGAATTCTACCTAATGTCAGCACGCATATGGTTTGCGATAAAGTACTGAAATAAAGGATAAAATAAGGTTGTGACGATACCGAACGGAGAAGGTCCGTTGCCTCTTCAAAATTGTGCAAGCGGTAAGAAAATTCTATCAAAGTTCCCTTGGGCAAGTGATTGAAGAATTAACCCCGAGTATTCCATATTGCAAGAGTTATATCAATGCCATCACAAAAATCTTGATTGAAAAAGTCAATGAGAATGATTACCAAATATGAAAAATAAAATAGAAAAAATTCTAATCGAAATTCTAAAAAGAAATTCTAAAAAGAAATTCTAAAGAAATCTAAAATATTCTATTATTTTGTATCATTATTGTCAATTGACAAAAAAAATTAAACTAAAAGAAAAAACTAAAATAATAAAAGAAAAGAAAAAAAATTAGAAGAGTTAGGGGGTATGAAGTCTAGAAATATGGGTATGCTGCAAGCAAAAATTAAAATGGCACCAGGCCCAACAAGAGTGAGTCCAATAAGCACTTTCAACATTTTATTTATTATTTACTTAGTTATTATTATTATTAGTTTGAAATAAAAATATAAAATAATAAAATAGTTAAACTAAATGGAAAAAAATATATGAAATTGGAAAGGGATTTTAGGGTTAAGAAAAAATGTATCCTTCTCTCCTTCACGCACAGAAGCGGCGCCGCCGGCCTCTTCAACCTCATCATCTCGCTTCCTCGCTTCCGTTTCTTCATCCGCCGTGCTCAGCTCTCCTCCGCGATATCACTCAACCTCTCCGTCTCTGCTTCCGAAGCCGTCTTCTCTTCTTCCGATTTACCTTTCCCGACGATCTCCGCCGTAAATCCCCTCGTGACCGTCCTCAACCTCCTTTCTTCTCAATCTGTGGCGTCTAACATATCGCATCTTCTTTCAGATTCAAACGGCGGCGAAGGAGTATGAGAGCGTGCGAGGCGTCTTTGACAACAACGAACAAATACAGAACGCTGGATGATTCTCGCTCCAGGTACGATTACCATCAGATTCGCTCTTCTTCCTTCTTCTACCTTTGCATGATTTCTCTTTTCTCTGATTTCTGAATGCCAAGAAGTTGTAGTTGATGTGTGAACAGAGAGAGCGCAAATATGTAGTGATGTTAAAGTGGAGAAATGAACTCAGTGTGTGGTGGAGAGTGCAGAGAAACAGATAGAGGAAGGTGATGGTTATGGAGAGGTTTTCGGTGTATATTCAGGAGAGTTGGCAGGAGTCTTTGTGGGTGATGTTTGAGGAGAGTTACCGGATGAGGGAAAAGATGGAAGTGGTTGAGGTGTTAACGTTTGTCGTGGAATTGGAGAATCCGATGGTGGATGATGTCCATGTGAATCCAGGTGGAAGTCTCGTTGTATTCTTTGAGGAATGTTTGAAGGAGATTCAGGCTTTGATGATCGCGGTGATCCAAACTTTGATGGTGATGATACCAGTTGGAAATCTCGTAGTATCCTTTAAGGAATGTCGATCAACTTTGATGATTCCGGTGATTCAGGCTTTGATGACCGTGAAGATGATTCCGGCTTTGACGATAGCGGTGACTCAGGCTTTGAAGATGGTGAAGTTGATTCAGGCTTTGAAGATGGTGAAGTTGATTCAGGCTTTGATGATGGCGGTGATTCTTCTGGGAAATTGAGAGGTAATCCAATCTTTTTTTCTGTTGAAATCGTATCTATATAATGTTCTGCCTCCTCTTATGTTATGCTGGAAGTTTGTTTTTATAGTTAGGAGGTTAGAAATTCTGTTAGGTGGTTAGGAGGTGGGAAAAAAAGTTGGTTATAGTTAGAAGTTATGGAAAAGTTAGAAGTTTGTTATGTTATTTTCTGTTGCAAGTCAGTTGTATTCTGCTTGAAGTTTGTTGAGTTAGTTATGGGTAGTTGGTTTATGAATTTGGTTAGGAAGCTGTTAGAATAATTAGGAGGTCAGTTAGATGTTAGGGATCTAATGGTGGAGATAAATCATGCTATGGGTCTGTTTCTATTTTGTTATATACAACTCTGTAAAAGTTAGTTTGAAGTCAGTTATTAGTTTCTTTTTTGTTAGAAGTTAGTTGGCTGGAATTTTGGTTAGGGGTTGTTAGAGTTTGTTATGTGCAGGGCTGTTTTGGAATTGATAATAACTGTTTCTTTTTGTTGTGTAAATGTTCAGGATTGCTTTGGAAAAAAAGGCACAGACCATGGCAAGTTACAATACGCCGGTTTGGTCATGAAGAAGGTAATGAAGATGGAAGCAACAAGGTTGCATTTCAAACACGACGAGGCCACACAAAAAGCGATGATGAGAATCAATATATGCACTTTTAATTGTATTTCTTGTTTTTTGTAGTATATTTTTGGATATTGTAAATGGTGTTGGGTATTTGGTTATGATATGGTTTTGACAGACTTTCTCCTTTTAAGATTTAAACCCTTTGCGCTTCTACCAGTAACATATGTGAAATCATGCTCAACTGATACATCTGACTTGATTGTTCTTACATTGCCTTTTCCATGCATTAGAGAAATATCTATTATACTAATGCATGCAGCAAAAAGCACCCATATAATATTTGTTTGTCGAACAACAACTGCAAAGGCTCCAACCTTACCAATGCACTTAACCAGTAATTCTTTTCCAAACTTGCAAGATACATGGCCAGCACATCAGTAACGGATGCAACATCTGTATAATAAAGAAAAGTGAAGAACCAATGAAGGGGATACAAGGATAGGACAATTGCGTGAAGCATTGCCTTTCTGTCACCGAGAGTTGGTTTCAAGTGAATGATGATGTCATATAGAATTATGCTGCATGCTTTTTCATACTTGTGGTTTGAATTCCAAGAAAAACCACGCAAATATTTAAGAACTTTGATTTTCTCCAAATCCACTTCAAATATTAATGAATGAATTCTAATCAAACTACAACTTCAGTGAATCCCTAATTCAATTCAATTTTCCGATCTAAACCAAATTTGCATGTCAAGCAATAAGCATTTGAAATAATGACACCTTGATCACAATCAACATCTTGTACCATGTCCCGACTATATGAGCACTAGAACAACGACGTCTTGGACCCCTTCTCAATAGATGACAATGACTATGCCTTGAGGGATTCTTTGCAGATGAATATGAAAGATGAGACATGCGAATACCTTGATATGGAATGAACCTCAGGTAGAATGCTGACAAGCTCAAATATGAAAATGTATAAACCCTGATTTTTAGCTTCGTCTCATAAAACCTTGCAACTTGACATTGAGAAGAAAAGAATAGCATCGTAGCTTGATGATGATAAGGTCCATGAAATGAAAACCTAGCTTCAAACAGATTATTAATGGAGAAATCAACCGAAACAAGCTTGTGCGAAGATGAGAGCCTTAAAGCCATACACCAACCCTTATTCCTCGAAATCCATGATCTTATGCCAATTTATCAATTAATGATGCATGATGTGTTAGATGACCTAATGTGAGAAAAATTCAAAAATGCGTAAGCCAGATAGGAAGTAAAAGGGGTAGGACAAATTTGGGGTATTACAACGTACCCTGGCAGGATATATGAATCGAGTCCGGAAAATAGTCGTCAACAGATACACCCTGGCAGGATACAGGAATCGGATCTTCAAACCCTTCAGACGTGCCCTGGCAGGATACAGGAATCGAGTCCGGAAAATAGTCGTCAACAGATACACCCTGGCTTGATACAAGAATCGGATCTTCAAACTCTTCAGACGTGCCCTGGCAGGATACAGGAATCGAGTCCGGAAAATAGTCGTCAACAGATACACCCTGGCAGGATACATGAATCGGATCTTCAAACTCTTCAGACGTGCCCTGGCAGGATACAAGAATCGAGTCCGGAAAATAGTCGTCAACAGATACACCCTGGCAGGATACATGAATCGGATCTTCAAACTCTTCAGACGTGCCCTGGCAGGATACAGGAATCGAGTTCGGAAAATAGTCGTCAACAGATACACCCTGGCAGGATACAGGAATCGGATCTTCAAACTCTTCAGACGTGCCCTGGCAGGATACAAGAATCGAGTCTGGAATGCAGATATGCCCTGGCTAGATACAGGTGTCGAATCCACAGGTAATCGCTCACAAATATACCCTGGCTAGATACAGGTATCGAATCTGGAATTGCGACCATTGATAGTGATCATCTTTGTATTGATCTTGGTCCTGAAAAGACAAAACGTTAGTTGTATGTAATGTCATGATGTATGACATGCGTGATGTTCTCAGAATAGATGAGATTGTATGTCCATGATGCGTATGTGCATGCTATAATGTATGAAGATGTGATGTTTATGAATGTATTTTGGTCTAGGGAAATAAATCCTTGACGGATGCCGGGAAGTTTGTTGAATCCTGGACTGAGGTTGAAGAGTAGAGTTCTTCGTTTCCGCTGGGGATGATGGTTGTAAGAATAAACCGGTAGGAGAAGATGACTCCGTTGAGGAATAAACTTTGCTGGAGAGATTACTCTGTGGGGAGTGCTCTATGGGGAGTGAGGCACTTTGCTGAGATGTTGATGATAACTCCGCTGGGGATACCATTGTTGAACTCTGTTGGAAGATTTGATGAACTCCGCTGGGGATAGGAAGACTTCGCCGGGGACGACCTTTCCGTGGCAATTGGCTGAGGATAACCCAGTTATATCCTGGTGGGGAAATAACCTTTGAATCAAACCGGGGAGGCGCGTTCGTACTCTGCAGGTGATAAACTTCTAGAATCTACTGGGGATAAGCTTCCTGAATCCACTGGGGAGATTGATTGAACTCTCCTGGGGAAACTTTTCAGATTGGACTGGGGAGTGGCTCCACTGGATGTCTTGGATTCCTCCGGGGAACAATCTTATACTAAGACTGCCGGGGATGCTTGCTTAGGAACAATCTTGTATTCCTCCGGGGAACAATCTTATACTAAGACTGCTATCGCCTTTATGTCTTCGAGCGTCTCATCACTTGGCTGCTTAGTTGAAGATGAAGCTGATTGATTGATGCCGTCTGAACTTGCTGTTGATACCGGATTCTGGATACAAGGTGATCCAATGAGACATAGTATTACGCTTATCCCTAACTTTTGCCTGGACCACCCTTTCGGGTTTTCAGTCCACCGGGATACCCATTTTTTCCCAAGCCGCCTTTTCAGGTTTTCGACTTGCCGGGTGTACAAATTTTTTTCATTTCATCCCTTATTTTTGTCCGAACCCTTTTGGTTCGCCGGGAAGCCCTTATTTTTTCCTAGGTATGTCAACCTAGCGGGTCTTTTATCATGCGTAGTATCTTTTTACTATGTCTGCATTGGCGGGGTGAGGAAGGTCGTCACCATCCATGGTGGTTAGAATCATGGCTCCTCCTGAGAAGACATGTTTAACCACGAATGGCCCTTCGTACGTGGGGGTCCATTTTCCCCTGGGATCACTTTGAGGAAGAATGATGCGCCTGATTACCAGGTCCCCAACTTGATACTCTTGTGGTCTAACTTTCTTGTTAAATGCCCTGATCATCCGTTTTTGATACGTTTGACCATGACAAATAGCAGTGAGTCTCTTTTCGTCAATTAGGTTTAACTGATCAAGTCGAGTCTGGATCCAGTCATCTTCGCTCAAACCTGCATCCTTCATTATCCGGAGAGAGGGTATCTGGACTTCAATTGGCAAGACTGCCTCCATGCCATAGACCAAGGAAAAAGGAGTTGCCCCGGTTGACGTTCTTGCTGAGGTACGATACCCATGAAGAGAAAACGGTAACATCTCGTGCCAATCTTTATAGGTCACTTTCCTCTTCTGCACAATCTTTTTGATATTCTTATTAGCTGCTTCTACAGCCCCATTCATCTTCGGCCGGTAGGGGGAAGAGTTGTGGTGCTGTATCTTGAATTGCTCGCAGAGCTCAGTGATCATCTTGCTATTAAGATTGGTACCATTGTCCGTAATGATCCTTTCCGGGACGCCGTATCGACAGATCAGGTTGTGCCGAATGAACCGTTCCACGACGTTCTTGGTTACCGTAGCATAGGAAGCTGCTTCAACCCACTTTGTGAAGTAATCAATTGCAACCAGGATGAAGCGATGCCCATTGGATGCCGTAGGTTTAATCTCATCGATCATGTCAATACCCCACATCGCGAAAGGCCAGGGTGCAGTCAAGACATTCAGAGGAACTAGAGGAACGTGCACCTTATCAGCATAAATCTGGCACTTATGACATGCCCGGGAATGTTGGTAACAGTCAGCTTCCATTGTGGACCAGAAATATCCTGCCCAGGATTTTCTTTGCCATGGCGTGTCCACTGGAATGTGTCCCGAAGGTACCTTCATGTAGTTCTTCCATGATCCTTTCTGCTTCAGCTTTATCCACACAACGCAGTAAGGTTGAATCATGGTTTCGCTTGTATAGAATGCCGTTGTTGAGGAAGAACTTTGCAGCGAACCTTCTCAAGAACTTCTTGTCGTTGATGGACGCACCCTCAGGGTATTCTTGAGCTTCCAGGTACCTCTTCACCTCATGATACCAGGTTTTTCAGTTACCGTCTCAGCCTCAAGATCACAGCAATATGCAGGTTCATCCAGTTTCCAGATAATGATCCAGGGAGCTTCATTATCCCATTTAACTTTGAACATAGAAGACATTGTAGCCAGTGCATCCGCCAACTGATTCTCCTCTCTTGGGAAGTGTTCAAAAGTTATCTTCGTGAAATGGGGGATCAATGTCAACACACACTCTTTGTAAGGAATAAGGTTTGGGTGTTTCGTATCCCACTCGCCTTTGATCTGATTGATCACGAGAGTGGAATCTCCGAAGACACTCAGAAACTTGATCCTTAAGTCAATCGCAGCCTGAAGACCCATGATGCATGCTTTATACTCCGCCATGTTGTTGGTGCAGTTGAAACATAACCGGGCAGTGAGTGGAGTATGAGTGCCTTTGGGGGATATGATCACAGTGCCAATGCCGTTACCCAAAGCGTTTAAGGCTCCGTCAAAGTGCATAGACCATCGGGATCCTTCCTCAGGTCCTTCATCCGGTCCAGGTACTTCACAATCAGTCACTACCATGATGTTCTCGTCAGGAAATTCAAAGTTCATTGACTGGTAGTCGTCTACTGCCTGGTGTGCCAAGTGGTCTGCCAATACACTTCCCTTGATTGCCTTTTGAGTTGTGTACTGGATGTCGTATTCTGTCAAGATCATCTGCCATCTTGCTATTCTTCCAGACAGAGCAGGCTTCTCGAATATGTACTTTATTGGATCCATCTTTGATATTAACAGAGTAGTGTGAGTCAGCATATACTGTCTCAGCCGGCGAGCAGCCCATACCAAAGCGCAACAAGTTTTCTCGAGCAGTGAGTATCGGGTCTCACAGTCGGTAAACTTTTTGCTAAGGTAATAAATGGCATGCTCTTTTTGGCCAAACTCGTCATGCTGCCCCAGCACACACCCCATTGAACTGTCAAGTACTGTCAGGTATAAGATTAGAGGTCTCCCTTCAGCTGATGGCATAAGAATGGGTGGTTCTTGGAGATACTCTTTGATTCTGTCGAAGGCGGCCTGACATTCATCGTTCCAACGTACTACTTGATCTTTCTTAAGCAGCTTGAAGATTGGTTCACAGGTAGCAGTTAGGTGCGAGATGAATCGAGCAATATAATTCAGACGTCCTAGAAAGCCCCTGACTTCTTTCTCTGTCTTGGGAACTGGCATCTCTTGTATGGGTTTAACCTTGGCAGGGTCCACTTGAATACCCTTGTCTCTCACGACGAAGCCTAGCAACTTCCCAGATCTTACCTCGAAGGTGCACTTGTTCGGGTTCAACCTCAGCTTGTACAACTTCAGACGGTCAAACAGCTTCTGTAGATGGTCAAGGTGTTGCTCCTCAGTTTGAGACCTTGCAATCATGTCATCGACGTACACTTCAATCTCATGATGGATCATGTCATGAAATAAAGCAACCATGGCACGTTGGTAGGTTGCCCCAGCATTTTTCAGTCCAAAAGGCATGACCTTGTAACAGAAGGTGCCCCACTGAGTAACAAAGGTAGTCTTTTCCATATCTTCAGGAGCCATCTTGATCTGATTATAACCTGAGAACCCATCCATGAAGGAGAACACCTTGTGCTGAGCAGTATTGTCAACCAGAATGTCGATGTGAGGTAGAGGGAAGTCATCCTTGGGGCTCTCCCTATTCAGATCCCTGTAGTCAACACACATTCTGACCTTACCATCTTTCTTTGGCACCGGAACCACGTTGGCAACCCATTGAGGGTAAGAAGTCACTGCTAGAAACCCGGCATCAAATTGCTTCATAACCTCAGCTTTGATTTTCTCGGACATCTCTGGACGCATACGAAGGACTTTTTGTTTAACCGGAGGGCAGTCTTCCTTGGTAGGTAAATGATGAACTACAATGTCGGTATCCAACCCAGGCATGTCTTCGTAGGACCAGGCGAAGATTTCCACATAATCATGCAACATCTGAATCAACCGTTGTTTTACGCTGAGCTCTAGATTGGCACCAATCTTAACTTCCTTTCTGTCTGTCTCCGTACCCAGATTTACCGTTTCCACTGGCTCTTCATGTGGCTGAATGGCCCTCTCTTCCTGGAGTAACAGTCTTGCAAGCTCGCCAGGCACTTCACAATCGTCTTCACCTTCGTCTTCGGCTAAGTTGATCGGATTTTCGAAGTCATAACTGACAGTAGCAGAGTCGTTACCAGTGAGATCCAGAGTGGATTGAAACCTGTATAGGTGAGTGTGTGTAAATATAGCTGTTTTGCAATATATAAAGAAAGACAGAAAGGGAGCACAAGATTTGAAATGCGAAAAACGTCCAATGTTTTTATTCATGATATATGGAAATGACAAGTAATAAGCCCTCACAGATAAAGCCACGGTGCCCCGGATAAGACACCGGGCCATAAAGTTTCAAATTATTGTTCGTTACAAATTTAAAAACAAAGGAGTTCATTACTGAGTAACAAAAGTAACAGGTATGAAATCTTTGGCAGTCCAATTGTTCAGTCCACCGTTGGCCGTTGGGTAGATCCAGCTGTTGAACTCAGATTCCTCCACTTCGTCACCATCCCTGATAGCATTCACCCCATGGTTAGGCATGGGAGCTGTCACCATATTAGGCTTCTCGGGCGCCTCGAACTGTACCTCTTTAGCATCAATAAGGTCCTGAACCTTATTCCTTAGGGCCCAACAATCATCAGTAGAATGCCCCGGGCTATCAGAGTGATAAGCACAGCGGGCATTGGGATTGTACTTCGGGGAGGTTGTGTTTACCACCTTCGGAGCTTCTCTGACAGTTACTAAGTTGGTTGATAGCAGTTGCGGCAAGATCTGAGACAAGGTCATACTTAGCCGAGTGTATTCTCTTCTGGGTCTCTCACCCCTTGGTTGGTTAGGTTGTCGAGGAGCGGCAGCAGGCTTTGAAATCACCACCGCGTTGATAGCTTGGCGGCGTTCCGGTTTATTTTGTCTTCTGGGACCATACACAACACTGGCTTCCTTCTTGAAAGGCTTCTTTTCAGAACTTGAGGACGCACCCTTCTGTATCTTCCCTAATTTCATCCCAGCTTCTATCCTTTCACCAGTCAGAATGAGGTCTGTGAAACCTGCAGAAGAATTACCGATGAGATGGTTGAAGAACGGCCCGGATAGGGTCCCCAAGAACATGTCCACAAGTTCACGGTCGGTTAACGGCGGCTGCACCCTTCCAGCCAGGTCCCTCCACTTCTGCGCGTACTCTTTAAAACCTTCTCCCGATCCTAGCGACATACCCTGGAGTTGGGTACATGTAGGAGCGAGGTCGGCATTATACTGATACTGCTTGTAAAAAGCAGTAGCCAAGTCCTCCCAGTTACGAACCTTGGTTCCATCCAGCTGATAGAACCATTTGAGATGAGTCCCTGAAAGACTCTCCTGGAAGAAATGGATCCATAAGTTCTTGTCCACAGTATACGGCTGGATCTTCCGCACATAAGATCTGAGATGTAGCTTAGGGCAGGACGCCCCGTCATACTTTGCGAAAGATGGTGCTTTGAACTTATGTGGGATTATCACACCAGAAGATAGACCCAGGTCTCCGAAATCCAACCCAGGCACTTATTGAATTTCCATGGCATTCAGGCGATCCTCTAACTGCTTGTACTTGTCTTCAGCTGGAGGGTACTGCTCTTCATTGAAATCGGTCTCGTTGTCAGAGACCATAGGACTGGGAACCCTTCCCCCTTGGGGACTGCCTTTCCCTACAGAAGAACCATCTTGATCAACCTCATTTTGCAGCGTATTGCCAAACCTCCGGCCAATGTTGAATAGTACAGGTCTCTTCTTCTTCTTCTTGACCAGCAGAGCCTTCAATTCCTCTTAACCTTGGACTAAACTCATGATCAACTCTTGGAACTGGGCGTTTTGGGTCTGGAGGGCCTTGATGGATTGCTCAGTAGATGATTCAGGATTCATGATGCTGAAATAAACAGCGAAGAACATTAAACCACCTGTAAAAAAGAGCACCTGCTATGCACATGATGAATGGAATGCGTATGATTTATGTTTTCAAAGACAATCAGGATTCAACTTTGTAAACAAAAAGGAACACCCTTTATTAGATTCAACTTTGAAATTTAGATTGTTCAATAGATTGCCCTTAGGCGTTACATAAAATGGAAATACTGAAAAGGGAAATAAAAAATGTAAAGAACATCCAAAGCTCCTCAGTGATCCCAGGGTCTCCTCTTCTCAGTACAGATGTAGTCATTCAAGGCTCGCTCGTTCTCCAACTGCTTTGTTAGCTTTTGGATCTTCAATTCCCGCTCGTTGAACTTTTTCCGATAAGAATCCCGTTCTTCTTGTAGTTGTGCCCAAGGCTTCTTTAGTGTATCAACATCAGTAGGTATCTGAGGAGGGAGAACAGTTGGAGGAGCCCCATCTCTATCAAGATATTCAAGAATGATGGGTCTGACAGCTTCATATGGCATACCTAAATTCTGAGCACGGATGCGGACCCATCTGTAGTAGGATTCCATAGGTAGAGAAGTCTTCGGTCCCAACTCATGTGGGTCAGCTTTGTGAATTCTGTCCCAAGCCTTGATGAACCTACGACGCTGTTCGTCACTATCTACCTGAAACTCAAAACTGATGTGAGGCACCAACATCTCATGAGGCCCTGCTCTTCTGGCTCTTCCAAACTGACGGAGAGCTAGACATGGATTATAAGAGATTCCTCCTTGGGTACCAATCAAAGGAACATTAGGATATTCTCCGCAACGATCGATAACAGCTACCTCATCCAAACCTCTGAGAGTCCAAATGATGTCATTATCAGTGAGAGACATTAACCTGTGAGCCCAACCTCTTCCTTCTTTATTCTTCAGCACGAACTTAGGGAGGTGCAAAATAAACCACCTCACTAACAAAGGAATACAACACCACAGAGTTCCTCGTCTTCGGGCAGTACGAGCATAGAGTTATTGTAGGATATCACCCAAGAGAGTGGGCACAGGGTTCCGAGACATGAAGATCCTTATGGCAGTGATGTTAATGAAGTTATCAGGATTAGGAAACAAAACCAGACCATAGATTAAGAGAGACAGAATGTCTTCATACGCCCTGAAGTCTAAGTCATTCCAAAAACTGTTAGCTTTACTGATCAGAAATTTGGCCAAGAAGCCCTTAACTCTGCTTCTAGTCACCCAGTTGTCCATTACCTCTTTGTGGGTCAAGGGAAGGGCTGCAACAATCTCCTCAAGCCTAAGAGTCTTTTCCCAACCAGTGAAGGCAGTCTGATCCAAGATAGGGATACCAAGCAAATTAGAGAATTCTTCCAGGGTAGGGACCAGCTGGAAGTCTTGAAAGGTGAAGCAGTTATATAAGGGATCATAAAACTGGGTCAGGACACTCATCAATTGTTGGTCCCACTTTGCCGTGACTAAACCGAGAAGAGAACCATGCCTCTGGATGAAAGAAGTGGTGTTTGGAATTCTGCTAACCAATTCTTCAAGCAACTCAGGTGAGTGAACAAAATTGAACTGGATAGTGTTCCTTCGCACAGGCATCATGATGTCCTATAAAACAGAGCAAAGGTGAAACCCTCTTGTCTTTGAAATGGGTCAGTCCTTATGCAGGATGCATGCAATGTCTATGATGGTATGATGTCATGATAAAGCACACCACAAGTATTCACAAAGGCAAACATGATAAGGCACACAAGTCACACAAGATAGCCCTTAAAGTTTAGGCCAGCATGAAGTTCAGGTACTACCCTCTTTCAGTTTGTTGGTTAAGACCTGTCCTATCAAGAGTAACCGGGTTCTAGAGGATCCCAATATCACTGACTACCCTCAATCGGTCATAACTCCAGCGTCGCAATCTTTTCTTGCGGCCATAACCATCGCGAGAGTTTAGCCTCAATGGGTGTAGCATACTGCTACTATTCTATGGCCAAGTTGGGTCAAATTAGGGTTCTAAGGTCGGTTGGTGCTTAATGACTCCTCAGAAGACCCATATTCTCCTCGTTGCAACACGAGGGATATCGGTACAGACCAAGGCGCCACACCAACGTAGCCACTGTTTCACCCGTGTCGGTCTACGCCGGACAGGTCCCTCACAGCTTATGCTACCTAACAGGGTATCCCCAGATCCGGGTTAGGATCCATGAAACTCCAAGACAATGCCCACAATAATAAAGCAAACAAAAGAAAGCAATTGAAAACATAAGTATGAGCTATCCTAAGGTACACCTCACTTTAATTCCCCAGCAGAGTCGCCAGTTCTGTGATCGGTGGAAATATAACTGACTGTTTAAAGCTGGTTCGCGAAATGTCACGGTAAGCAAGAGTCGCCACCATCTTTTATTTTCTCCAACAAGGAAATGACAAAAGCACAGCAAAATTCCTTTTCGAGATGTTTCTCGGTTCGGGAGGTAGATTTATAGAAAGGGAAGGTGTTAGCACCCTTTCTATCCATGGTTATCCATGGGCTCTTAGATACTTGCTCTTATGTTTTCAAAATGTTTGTGGGTTTGAAAAAGTTTCTTTGAAAGATTTCTGAATGACTCTTGTATCAGTCCTCAAGAGTGTTTGAAAAATTTATTTTGAAAGCTTTTGAAAGTGTCAGTGGGAAAAGTATTTTGTTTGTTTTTGAGAGAGCAAGTATCCATGAGTCATCTACCTACCCTAAGGAATTAGGCTATGTAAAAGTCCTTAAGGTAATGCCATCCCACCATTGAGAGGTAGGTAGCACCACCGTTGGAGGTGTTCGGGTCAATTCGATTGTAGGGACAGTGTGGTCACCGAAGCAACAGTTAGGACACCTTAGAAGTAACCCTAATGTCCTAGATCCTTTTTAATCCGAGGCAACCGTTTCGAGGCAACTAGATCTTAGACATAAGAGCGACCGTTAAAACGTCCTATACTTGACGACCACGTTTCGAAGGCAACGAGTGAGGCGTACCCTAGAAGTGGTGTGTGTATTGTGTGTTGTTTTCATGTTAACAGTTATCTTTGATCATGGCATCGTGAGCTACGAGTTGTTTTTAATTACCATACATTCTTTCATGCGAGTTTAGCAGTTAGGAGTGCGGAAAATTAAAATACAGAAAGATAAAAGCTACGCTATTACAAGGCGCGGGTCTATACATCGCCAAAATACAAAGACCCGTTTTTGATAAAGATGCGGAAAGTAAAAAACAATAAACCTAATTACTATTACATTCCTTGAACAGTTACATAATAATCAATAAGAAAATAATGCGCGAAAAGAATTAAACTGAACGTCCGAGGGCGTTGGACCCTTTGCTTGAAATTAAATTAAATTAAAAACTAATTAATTATTTAAAGAAAATAAAGTGTGTTTTTGTATTTATTATGGAAATAAAGAAAAGAATTTAAAAGTTAGTAAACAACCCTAATTCTAGATTATTTTAATTATTAAAGAAAATGTCAAAGTTGACCTAATTTACTAATTAATTAATTTACATATTTATGTACAAAAATAATAGTAAATAATAATGATAATAAGAATTAATAATAATTAATTAAGAAAAAGATAAAAATGTCAAAAACCTAATTCTATGTATTTTTTATTTATTAAGAAAAGAGATTAAATTTTAAACCTAAATTAACTAAATTAGTTATTAGAGTTTATTTACAAAAATAAATTAGTGAGGAAATTAATAAATAATTAAATATATTTTGTATTTTGATTTTCTGTTTTTATTATGAAAAATTATTTTATGGTGAATTAAGAAAAAAAACAATTAAAAGTATTAAGATAAAAGAATAAGAAAATTAAATTAAATATGCAAAGCAAACCAAGGGGGGTGTCAGGCCCAAAGTGGAGGTGTTTGTGAGGAATTCTGGCCCATTGAAGCATAAAGCCCAGCTGACTTTCCTGATCGTGTGCACGTTGGTTGACCAGAGCATACCATGGGCTTCATTCTGTGGCCATTGGATCATTGATAAAGACCATCTGGCAAGCTACGCGTGAAGGTGCATGATCGACCATTGAATCGTTGCTGCATGGGAATGGGTTAAGACAAAAATCAACAATTATATGGGGGGACCTGGGAATCGAACCCAGGTCCCTATGCTTGCAAGACACGTCCTCCACCATCTGAGCTACCAAGCGCGTTTGTATACATAATCATAAAGAAATATAATATATGAAAAGTGCCCATTATGCTGAAACATTAAAAAAGCGCGCTAAGGTTTAAATTCCCCAACCACATGATGCCACACCCATCTTCTTCCTCGTTTACCTGCAAACATGAATAAGATAGCGGGGGTTTTAAACCCCCACAAAACACAAGTCCAAAAAATAGCGATTACGCGCACAAATTATATAAATTGAGCGCGAGTATCTTAATGGTTTCGTCTTGTTGCAACGAGTTCGTCTATATTGGTCTTGAGGTCTAATTTTACAGCATACACAAAGCCCTAATTTTTGAACCTTGGAACCCTAGATATCGCCCATGGTGGATTTTGATTTAGGCAGTTTCAGCACAATTCAACTATACCAAAAGCTTCAGGGAGATGTCAGTAATATAAATCAATAATCAAAACATAATAATGATGCATAGAAATTAGAATTCGATTATGGAAATATTTGTTAAAATCGTGACTCTGTTCTACCGTTTCCTTGGGTATGAGAGCTTGTTCTTGATGATAGTAGCTTCCTGGAGACTCAGGCAATACGTTTGAATCACTTTTAAGCCTTGAATCCACCTGCAAATAGGATTTCAGTTTCACAAGTTCTTCTTGAAATTTTTCCAATTGGTTATGGAGTTTTTTAGCAGCTTTCACGTGTCTTATACCCTAGGGTTGGCCTCAGCATATGTATGTGATGTGAATTAGGTTAGAATAAAGCCCATGAATCCATTGCAATAATGTTTTCAATCCTTGATTTTCCATCATATATTTTCCAATCTTTTTCAATGAAAACCTTGCCAAATATGGATGATTTTCCTTGTTTGATTGAGAAACGACTTTTCCAGCTTGCCCTGATCAGATTTGCTCCACCAAAAGATCCAAAACATATCTTTTTTTAATTTTCCTATAATTAAAACCAATTAAATGAATTAATATAAATATAAATTCAATTAATTAATTAAAAATAAGAAAATAAATTATTCTGAGCTCAATGGGTCGTGCATAGGCTTTGGGTAATGATTCAAGAAAGAATTTGAGGCCCATTAGCAAAATTGAAGTGTTTTAGGCAAAGTTGACTTTTGAAAGTTCCCAAAAATTTCCCAACTTCTCCAATGCATGTCTTCCTCAATTTTGAAGCTATGATCATGTTCTTGGACATTTTGTAAAGGTCTTGAAGTCCTATAACCAATTCCTTTGGTCCCATGTCATTTTGATTTACCAATCTCAAGTTATGGTCTTTGACTTAAAGTGCCTTTTTGTTGACTTTTGAAAATGATCTATAATGTTGAAATTGATAACTTTTTGTGAGAGCATTTCTTAGACTTGGAGTGTGAAGATGAGTTGTAGGAAATGTCATCCCCTTCAAAATGAGCTTTGGATGGGATTTTTCTGATAAACCATGAAAATGTTATGCCTTGGTCAAGTTACAGTTGACTTTTCAGCTGTCCAAAAATAGAAACTTTTGCATCTTGAGACTTTTTGAGCCATGCTTATGGAATCATGATCAAGATTTGATCAAATGATGATTGTGGCTTCAAAATAAGATGTTGACCAAATTTTTTGACTTTTGACTGTCAAATGACCATTTTACCCCTGCATTTGACTGTGAAGCATTTAGGGCTCTTGACTGTGCAATTTGATGCCGTGAGTCTTGAAACTTGACATATGAATGCTTGACAATGTATATAGGCAAGTGGGACTTGATTGGACCCTTGAAAACCTCAATTTCTTTGCAAGAACCAAAACCCTAATTTTGACTGTGTTAGGAGGCAATTGGACTGTGCAACCCTTGAGAGATTTTGAACCATTTGGAGATTGACCCTTGACAAGTCTTGAAGAATATGGGAGGGCAAATTTTAGGGTACAACAGATTCAAACAAAACTTGCAACATGAAAGTTGTAGTCCATCACAAAGTCTACAACTTTGATTCACAAAGTTTTCTCAAAAGAAGCTTGTATCTCAAGTTATGATTTTTGGAACAAGGGTACCTAAAACTTTTAACTTAGGGAAATTTTGCCTTAGTTTAGGCAGGATTTTGACCCATCTTCTTGGCCATTTTTCACATAGTTACACTTGGAGTTTCAAGTTGAATTTCAAAGATGTATTGTAGTACATGTTCCAAGATTTCCAAATTGTCCAAGAACTCCTCAAACACCCTTGTGGTTAGAGAGAATCGAATGTTGGAAGTTGGCAAAAACTCACTTTTGTCCATGACCAATACATGTTCATACAAACTTGCATTTTCAAATCAGCATGTTTGGTGCTAGCTTGCAGGCCTCAAAACCAACTTTCACTTTATAATTTAATGCTTAACCATTGAATTAAGGTGTTATCTTGGCCATTTGGACATTACATACAAGATTAACCCTTATTTGGAAAAAGGTAAAATACCATTTTTGTAAAAGTGCACTTTATGTCAAACCAAAATCCTTGAGGTATGAGGCCATATCTCTGAAGCAAGATTGAAGCTATCAATTCCAGGAACCAAGAGCAAAAGATGCAGCATGATAGGAGGGTATGTACCAAGCTATAACATCACTTCCATATGCTTGCTTGAAAAAGAAGAAAAGTTGCCAAACATAAGCCATCTCTCATATCTGTTAACACAAGCTTAGACAAACATTGTAGACAAGTTCCATACCTCCCAACAAGCCTGAAACACGACCCTTTCATCACTCAAACCTCCTCATACTCAGAATCACTGTTTTTCTGCAAAACAGGGAAGGTTCTGCATTTTGCAAGCCATAACCAAATTACATCGTGCGTTTTGTCCAAAGATAGTTCAAACACCTTCCAATCAATTCACCTGAACTATCCCAGGCCCCCATTGCAAGCTGTAACACCTCTAACACACTTTTCCATTTTCATTTCAAAGCTCTGCAGGTTGAGTTCTACAGCATGATTCAAGTTGTTTCAAAGCAATCCAAGTATTGGAGAAGCTTCCTTGGACCTCAGACAAGCTCAAAAGAAGCTCAAACACCATTGAAGGTTGCTGCATTGTCCAGCTCGAAGTCAACTGAAACAGGTATTTCATGGACTTCTATCTCCCTATTTAGGAATGGTTAGGCTTAGGTTTGTGAATGAAATATGTTGTACTCATAGCCCTGAACCCATACATATGCTCAGTTTTCATTTACATTAATCGTGCTAAGAGAATTTCACTCATGAACTTTCTAAAAAAACTAGGTTAGAAATTAGGGCCAGAGAAATTCTCTCTGGTCTTTGAGAGTTAATCCAAGTTTTTTATATGGTTGAATTCGTTGTTTAATTCTCTACAATGTTCATGTTATGAGTTTTGTCAAAAGATCAAAGAATCAGGAGTTACAGTTTAGGATACAGTGCGCGCAGGTTTTTGTTCCAAGGAAGAAGAAGAAGTGATTCTGGGCTGGGCCTGAGTCCTTTTGCTTTTGACACCCCTTTTGTTCAGTTTACACCCCCTGGCCCATTTATTTAAATATTTATCCTTTTGACATTTTTATTTTTTATTCTGACTTTATTATTTTTGTCAAAATATGAAAAATGCCAAAAATAATTTTCTATATTTTTTTCATATTTATTTGATATTTATTTTATTTTACTAAGTATACATATGTAAATAAACTATTTTCTTTTCTTAATAAAACTAAAAAATAATACAAAAAATATACTTATTTTCATTTACTATTTTTATTTACATTTGAAAACATTTTCTTGAAAATACCCATTTTTTGTAATTAATTAATTTTTATCTTTGTATATTTAATATGTTTAATAAATAAATAAATAAATAAATAAATAAATAAATATATATATATATATGTTATTAAATAATTATGTTAAAAAATACAAAAATATCACATTTTCATTTTTATTAATATGTTGTACTAAAAATATCATTTTCATAATATACTTTTATTTTTTATGCATAAATTAATATATTATTGTATATAATTAATAAATAATATTATTCATTAAGTTTTAGGGTTTCTTGCTCTAAATAGAAAAATAATAAAAATTGACTTTTATTTATTTATTTATATTTCACATTAAAAAATATACTTTTTACATAAATAAAGATAACATGTTTTATTTAATATTTATTTGTTGTATTTTTATTTAATTATTGTACATTTAAATATTGTATCTTGTACATTCATTTTGATTGTAATAGTAATCTAGGGTTTAATTTCTTGTCAAATACCCCCAATTCAAATTTGTACCCCCTCCCTATATCATGTTGTAATAGTATAGCATTTAAATTCTCGCACATTTAAAAGCTTTCAATTATGCCATGCTTAGACCTAGGGTTTGTATGCAAATAAAATCAACAATTAGCTTGACCTAATCCAAGATAAACATGCATGAAAAACAAACACAATGCACACTTGCATCCCTAAGGTTACAATCTACTTGTTGCCTTCAAAAATGGGCCATGGTTGCATGTTGAGTACTTTGGCAAAACAAAAACAATCAAAAAGATCATAGTCCCTCGATGACGCTGTCTGAGTTGCCTAAACAGAATGATCAAGTCCCTTAAAATTGCCAAAGATACTTGACACCATTGCTATCATGGTCTATATGATGACCCGTGCCCGTCCCGTTTAACATCCTAACACAAGTTTGTTCACCAAATACAATGGTGAAATAACACTATTAAAAGGGTTAAAAACATAAGAAAGATCTTTAAGTAGAATAGGGTAGATAGCTCCTAGTTACTTGATCAAGCTTGCAAAAACATCCTTGCTATTTTCAAAACACACTTCACAACACAATTTCAAAACCCTGCTTTCAAACATTGAAAACTTTCCAAAAGAAAAAAAGATCTTTGTATACATTCAAACAAGAATCATTACAAAGGTTGCCACAACGATGGCTTCTTTTCAAAACATCTTTCAAAATCACACACAAAGCACCATTTCAAACAATTGAAAAGCAAAGCAAGTGATCTAAGCAAGTAACTAAGAGCCCATGGATAACCATGGATAGAAAAGGTGTTAGTACCTTCCCTTTCTATAATCTACTCCCCGAACCCAAGAAAACATCTCAAAGGTCTTTTCTGTGCTTTTTGACCTTTCTTTAGGATAAAATAAAAAGTCGGTGGCGACTCTTGCTAAACCGAAACATTTACGAACACAAACGCAAAATCCCAAGTCAGTTCTCCCACCGTATCACAACGGGCAATTCTCCTTTTGTCATAAAGTTAAACACCAGGGTCATCCAACACGAGTTGTCCCTAATAGCATTCACCTCGGGTGGTGTAGTAGATTTTTGAATGCTCGGGAGAGAAATGGATTTTTAGATGACGATTTGTTCCCACCCTTCTTCTTTGTGCTCGCGAGCTTTGAGAGTATATCTGCCTGCGTATTCTGTTCACGAGGTACGTGTTTGACTTATGCCCGGTCAAACATTTTCATCCATTATATGACTAGGTCTAGATATTCAATGAGGTTGTTGTTCTTAGCCTGATATCCTCCTTGCACTTAAGATGCAACGAGTTAGGAGTCCGTAAATATTTGTATTTCACGGGCACACAGATCTTCGACCAACCTTAACCCTACGAGCAGGGCCTTGTATTCGGCTTGGTTATTCAACATGGGAAACGAGAGGGTAAGGGAATGTTCGACAACTACGCCTTCTCCATTCTCGAGGAGGATTCTAGCTCTGATTCCCGTCGAGTTGGAAGCGTTGTCTATAAAGATGGTCCACTTATGCTTCTTCCCTACGGGGGAATCGTGAGTGGTCATTTCTGCGACGAAGTCGTCCAACACTTGGGCTTTGAGGGTCTTCCTACTCTCGTATTGAATGTCAAACTCTGAGGGCTCTAGGGACCATTTCAGCATTTGATCAGCCATGTTCGATCGACCTAGGAGCTGTCTCACGGGTTGGTCTGTCCGTACGATGATCGTGTGGGCCAAGAAGTAGTGCCTGAGTCTCCTCGCTGCATTGATGAGGGCTAAGGCCACTTTCTCAATCTGTTGATATCTAACTTCAGGGTCTTGTAGCGCTTTTCTCGTAAAATATATTGGCTTCTGTCCGTCTGAAGTCTCTCGAATCAAGGTTGCGCTTACGGCCTCGACGGAGACGGCCAAGTATATGAATAAAATTTCCCTGCTCTCTAGTTGTGACAGCACGGGCAGTTGTGACAGGCTTCATTTATGGTGAAGGAGGGCTTGTTCGCATTCCTCGATCCACTCGAAAGCTGCTTATTTGTGCAGGAGCTTGAAAAATGGCAATGTGTGTTGCGCGGACTTCACTATGAAACAGGAGAGCAAAGTGAGCATACCGTTTAGGACTTGTATGGACTTGCAGGAAGAAGACGATTGCGTGTCAAAGTCCAGTTGGCTGATTTGAATTTCGCGCGCGCGTTTGGGAAATACCACTTTATTTCCTTTATATTTTATTTGTTTGATTATGTTAACAAAATAACCATCCAGCCCAGACGGTAAAGAAAGCGAGCGTGTGAGTGGAAGGACCTGGGTTCGATCCCAGGTCCAGGCATTTTATTATTTTCCTAACATGCTTTGCAGGATCCTTTATGCCTCACGTTCCAAGCGTCTATCATGCACCTCAGATCCATCCATTGGATCAATCTCCTGCCAGATCTGACACCTCAAGCAAGCAGACACATGGTGCACCCTCAAGCGTGGCCCTCACTAGATCCAAACAATTGGTTGGGCTTATGAATCTTGGGCCTGGAAATCAGTGATGCACCCCCCAGAGTTGCTTTCACAATAGGCCCAGTTTATTTCTTTTTCTATTTTCTTTTGTTTTATTTGTTTAATCATTTTTTTACAAAAAAACAACAAAAATCATTTTTTTATTAAATCAATAAATCACAAAAAAATAGACTTAGGTTTTTATAATTAAAATTAATTTTTGAAAATTAATCATTTTAATTATTTCAACATAGATTATTTTATTAAAAAAAATTAACTAGAAATTAGGTTTAATTTGTAATTTAATTATTTTATCAATAAAAAATACACAATTTTTTTATTAATTAGATTTTTAGGCTTCTAATTTATTCTCGTATTTAATTCGTCTCGCGCACATTTGCTTATTTATAATTATTATAACTGTTTCGAGGTTTGTAATAGATTAATTAGGGTTTTGATTTCCACATCTTTATTTTCAGTCAAATATTTATGTATCTGCCCAAAAGCCTTGTGTGATACTGTGGGAAGAACTAACTGTTTTTGGAATGCTGGATTGCGTTTTGCGTTTGTTTTCGCAAAATGTCGCAGTAAGCAAGAGTCGCCACCGACTTTTATTTTATCCAACAAGGAAAGGAAAAAAACACAGAAAAATTCGTTTTTCGAGATATTTCTGAGTACGGGGGGTAGATTATAGAAAGGGGAGGTATTAGCATCCTTTCTATCCGTAGTTATCTACGGGCTCTTAGGTACTTGCTCATTGTTTTCAAAATTGTTTTCTTTGTACTTGTGGGTTTGAAAAAGTTTTTGTTTGAAACTTCGATTTAACTCTTGCTTCTGTCCTCAAGAGTGTAATGAAGTGTTTTGAAAACTTTGTTCGAAAAGGAGTGTAAGTGTGAAAAATTTATTTTGTTTTGGAAGAACAAGTATCTAAGAACTATCTACCTACTCGAAAAAGGAATCGTTCTATGCTAATTTCCTTTAGACAATGTTATCCCACTATTAGTGAGTAGGTAGCACCGTCGTTGGAGTTTGAGGGTCAATTCGAATGAGGGACATACGGTCACTAAAGCAATGTTAGGACGCCTTAGCGGTAACCCTAATGTCTTAGATCATTTGTTTGAGGCAACAATATCTGAGGCAACCATTTCGAGGCAACTATGATCTTTTAGACAAGAGGACAAACTCTAAAATGACCTATACTCAATGACCGTGTACGAAGGCAACCAAGTGGGGGTGTACCCTAAGAGTGCGCATGTGCGAGTGTGTCGTTTTCAGTTATTTTTTATCTTTGTACATGTTAAGGGTGATCTAATTTGATTTTAAGATTAACATTCAGTCTTGTTATGCAAACCTATTATCAAACATCTAGCAGTTATAATTTGCGGAAATAAAAGTACGAAAATTAAATTACAAGGCGTCAGGTATTTACATCGCCAAAGACAAGCCCTTTGAAAAAAATAAAATAAAGCAATAAAAATAATTAAAAGTCCTATTTAATTATTACAATCCAAAAGCAGATACATAATTGGATAAGGAAAAGTAAATCGCGACGCAAAATTAAATCGAGCGCATGATTAGGGTTTTGACCCTTTTGGTTAAAGAAGAATATCTTTTTGTTGTTTTTATTTTAAGAAAGAAATAAATTCTAAATAAAATAAAATAAATTAATTAATAAAAATAAATTATTTTTGGAGTTTTTTTATTTTAAGAAAGAAATTATAATAATTAAATTAATGGTTAAAAACAAGTTAAGTCTAATTAATTTTATTTATTTTACAAAAGGAATTAAAGTTTTCTAATTAAAACCTAATTAATTGATAAATTTATTAAGAAAAAAATAAAAGTTTTAAAATTCGATTTGAAATTAAAAAAAAATATTTTTTGTGATTTTATTTGATAAAAAAGAATTTTGGTTGGTTAGAAAATTAAATAAATAAAATAAAACAATTAATAAAACAAAATAAAATAAATAGAAGAGAGAGGGGGTGTTGGGCCTAATTTGGGAGTATGAGAAGCAATTATGTAGGTCCAAAAACATTGGCCCTTTGGACTTTCTCTGATCAGGTGAAGGCGCATTGACTTGGCTCCATGTGGACCTCCAGCTTTTTGACCATCAGATTTGGCCTTTGGCCATGTGGCGTTTGAATGGATGAGGATGCATGGTGGATAGCAAGCTAACGCGCACATGGGAATACCTGAAGAACAAAATTATTGAGAAAGTGGGGGACCTGGGATTCGAACCCAGGTCCTGAAGGAGTTTGCACGTTTGCTTTGCCACTACACCATGTTGATCTGTTTGTTAATATAATGCAAAGAATATATAATATAATAAAACAAGAATTATTGGTCAAAAAAAAAAATAAAACGCGCCAAGATTTGAATTGGCCAGTGGATGGATGCCACGCATCATCCCTGACCTCCCAACCATGGCCAAAAGTCTCACCATTTATACCAACGGACATGAGTCCATAGCTACAAGGTTGCTCATCTCAAAAATCCTTCTCAGGCCACAAAAATGAATTCCAAGGGCATGGTTGTGTTCGTCTCACCCTCCCGGTCACAACCATGTCCATTATGTGCTTCAATTGTACCTGTAATAGAAACGCCCAAAAACAAGAAACGAACCCTAACAATGGTGGTTCTTCATATAAGCCAGATAAATGCAATTGAATAATATGAAAAGCTTGGAAATGCTCTTATGATCACAAATATGCTATTAGTTTTCTCAAATGATGCAAGAACAAGTCAAATCGATTTCTAGAACAGGGATGTGTTTCATGAGACTTACAGTGCTCGTAGAGGCCTGAAAATGCTTGCTTTTGATCCAGGTAGCCTGTGTGAATGCCCAGGAAGCGATTGGGACAAGTCTTGACCTCTGAAAATGTCTCTAACCTGGATTTCGACTTCTCACTTTTTTGTATTTTTTTCACTTTTTGTTCTGCCTCTCTCCACAGTTTCTAACCCTGATTTCGTATGCTTTTGCTTGCTTATGTAATGTGCTTTGCATTAGGGTAAGAATAATAGACCAAATCCCTCAGTATCAATGCACATGAATGTGATTTGATCTCTATTGAAAACCTTCCAGATTTGATTTGATTTGGGTCTTTTTTCACATGATTTGGCTTGATACGAATTTGATGGTGATGCTAGCTGTGAACAAAGCCTAAAACAATCAGAAAATCATGAGTTATTAATTTTTTGGATTTTACATGATTTTATTTGATTTAAAATAAATTAATTCAAATAAAAATCAAATTAAATAATAAAAATGTGATGTGGACACATGGCTGAATCTAGGGCGCGTGGGCAATGATGCAAACTCAAATCAAGTGGAAAAGAATGGGCCCATTTGACAAAATTTGAAGTTTTGGGGATAGTTGACTTTTGGCAATTTTGCAAAAAAGTCCAACTTCAACAATGCATAACTTCTTCAATTTTGACCTTTTGGAAGTGTTATTTGACTTTTTAGAAAGCTTGAGATGTCCTATAACTAACCCTTTTGGTCTGATCTCATTTTGATATTCCATGCTCAAGTTATAAGCTTTGGAAAAAAAGGTGTTTTTGTTGACTTTCAAAAATGACCTATAATGTCCAAATTCATAACTTCTTCTGAGTGCATTTTTTGATCTCTGGGTATGAAGATGGGTTGTAGTAAATTTCATCCTCTTAAAAATGAGCTTTGGATGGGTCATTTCTCATAAAGTATGAGAAAGTTATGCTTGGTCAAAGTTGAGTTGACTTTTCCTATAAAACCCTAATTTAGCAACTTTTGAATCTTGATGAATCTTGAGCAATCCTTGATGAATCATGATCAACCCCTGATCAAATGATGAAATATACTTCAAAATGAGAATGTTGACAAAAAATCTTGAAGTTTGACTGTTTGTAGGTCACAATTAACTTTTGCCCTAGCACAGTCGATTTTTGGACCCTTTGAGCAATTGATTGAGCAAACTTCCTCTGCAAGGCTTGAAACTTGACATGGATGATCTTGAGAACATATTAGGACATTATGGAGCACTTGAGGTCATTTGGATTCAAAGATCTTGATGCAACACAAAACCCTAATTTGGGGTAGTCTGCCTTAGGAGAGAGTTTGTCTGACCAACTCTTGAGCTACCTTGAACCACTTGGAGATTTTCCTTGCAATGTCTTAAGGAATATGAGAGGGCAAATTTTGGGGTATAACAGCTGCCCCTGTTAAATCTTCTTAAACCTGAGGATGTAGATTGGCTTTCATGACTTTCGTGATCCGAAGGTGGAAGATGATTGAACACTAGAGTGCCCAGAAATTTGCACTCACATGAAGTGGTATCAGCCTTGTGATGTCGGGAATGGGCTTACAGATGCCATTTGGAGATTGGTGATGAGGGGATGGGCTTAAAGATGCCATATGCAGGAGTTTCGATCGCATAAGAGATTTCTTAGCGAGAGCTTGTATACTTGTTGTTATGGAAGATTCCGCTTGGGGAAGCCTAATCTTTGCTGAGATTTAGGGACTTGTCTGTACCTCAACTGAGAGAACATCCCTGCTGAGTTTTAAGAACTTGTCCATAATTCAACTGGGGGGAAACATCTTCATCGAGATTTAGGACTTGTCTGTAATTCAACGGAGGATAATTCTGTTGAGATTTAAGAACTGTCTGTACTTCGACGGAGGAGAATTATCGAGATTTAGAACCTTATCTGTAATTTAATTGAGGATAATTCTGTTGAGATTTAAGAACCGGTCAGTACTTCGACTGAGGGAAACATCTTCATCGAGATTTAAGACTTGTCTGTAATTCAACGGAGGATAATTCTGTTGAGATTTAAGAACTGTCAGTAATTCGACGGAGGAACTTTGCCGAGATTTAGGACCTTATTTGTAATTCAACCGAGGATAATTCAGTTGAGATTTAAGAACCGGTCAGTACTTCGACTGAGGGGAACATCTTCATCGAGATTTAGGACTTGTCTGTAATTCAATGGAGGATAATTCTGTTGAGATTTAAGAATTGTCAGTAATTCGACGAAGGAACTTTGTCGAGATTTAGGACCTTGTCTGTAATTCAACCGAGGATAGTTCAGTTGAGATTTAAGAACCGGTCAGTACTTCGACTGAGGGAAACATGTTCATCGAGATTTAGGACTTGTCTGCAATTAAACTGAGGATAATTCTGTTGAGATTTAAGAACTCGTCCATATTTCAACGGAGGAAAATTGTCGAGATTTAGAACCTTATCTGTAATTTAACCGAGGATAATTCAGTTAAGATTTAAGAACCGATCAGTACTTCGACTAAGGGAAACATCTTCACCGAGATTTAGGACTTGTCTGTAATTCAACGGAGGATAATTCTATTGAGATTTAAGAACTCGTCCATACTTCGACGGAGGAACTTTGTCGAGATTTAGAACCTTATCTGTAATTTAACCGAGGATAATTCAGTTGAGATTTAAGAACCGGTCAGTACTTTGACTTGGGTAAAAGCTTCACAGTTGAGAACTTAACTGCATCCTTCCTGAAAGGTAAAGGTCAGTCGTATGCAATGCATGATATATATCAAGCAATAATGTTCTCAAAATAAATGAGATTGTGTTGTATGATGCGTATATGCATATATCATGATGGATGAGAATGTGATGTTTGTAACTGGGGAAAATAAATCCTGGATAGCTGCTGGAGAAAAGAGTTGAATTCTTCATTTCCGCTGGGGGTGGCGAACGAAGATGTTGTGAGAATAAACCTGCAGGAGAGGATAACTTTGTTGGGGAATAAACTGATGAGGAGATTACTCTGTGGGGAAGAGATGCTATGTTGAGGATTCCACCGATAAATTCCGCCGGGGATGAATTACCGTTGCTGGTGATATTGAATCCTGTTGGGGATTGACTTCCTGTTTGTAAAAGGAAAGAACTCCGCTGGGGATGACCCTTCAGTTGCGACTTCACTGGGGATAACCTTTTAGACTCTTATGGGGATAATCCTTTGAACTTGCTGGGGACAATCTTCCAAAGTTTACTGGGGATGATTCTCCAAGTTCTACTGGGGAAGCTTTTTTTCAGACTGCGCTGGAAAAATTTCAGACTCCACTGGGGGATATTTTGCATTCTTCCGAGGAATATTCTTATACTCCGCTGGGGAATATTAAGACCTTTTAGTGCTAATGGTAAATAAACTCTGCTTGGGGAGAATATTACCGATTCATTCACAGTGGCAAGTCTTAGTTGGGGAGATCTATCATTACTGTCTTACTCTGCGAGGACTGAAATTACCTTAGCCATATTCTTCAGCTGAATCTACCTTGTACCTGGTGGATAGAGCAACTGTAAAGCTTGGAAAAATCTTATTGCCCCTGTTTCTGATATTACAAGTAACAGTCTTTTGTTTTGCATGTAAATTTTCATGAGCAGCAATTAATGTCAAATGCATATATCAAAAAATGAACATTGGACGTTCTTTGCAAAACAAAATAGAAAAAGGAAAAATAGTTTGAAATTTCTCTGAAAATGAATCGTATTGATTTTGAAGTTTGGCCTGTAAATATGCGTTTTTGTACAAGAGGTTGACGTTCTAGTAAGAGAACGCCGCCGAATAATAGAATTTACACAATTTGTGAAAAACTAAACAAAACAGCTATGTGAATAATCCCACTGGGTTCCAACTCTGCTATTGTCTTTATGTTCTCGAGCATCTCGTCACTTTGCTACTTGTTGAAGGTAGATTAGATTGATTAGTGCCGTCCGAGATTGATAGTCGATGTCGAAGTCTGTTTGCAAGGTGATCCAATGAGACATAGTGTTACACTTTGATCCCTAATTTTTTCCTTGACCGCCCTTTCGGGTTTTCAGTCCACCGGGATACCATTTTTTTCCCAAGCCGCCTTTTCAGGTTTTCGACTTGCCGGGTGTACAGTTTTTTTCATTTTCATCCCCTATTTTTGCCCGAACCCTTTTGGTTCGCCGGGAAGCCCTTACTTTTGCCTAGGCCAGTCGACCTAGCGGGTCTTTGATTATGCGTAGTATTTTTTCACTATGTCTGCATTGACGGGGTGAGGAAGGTCGTCACCATCCATGGTGGTTAGAATCATAGCTCCTCCTGAGAAAATGTTCTTAACCACAAATGGCCCTTCGTAAGTAGGGCTCCATTTACCCCTGGGATCACCTTGTGGCAGGATAATATGCTTGATAACCAGGTCCCCAACTTGATACTCTTGTCGTCTAACTTTCTTGTTAAATGCCTTGATCATCCATTTTTGGTACGTCTGACCATGACAAATAGCAGTAAGTCTCTTCTCGTTGATTAAATTCAGCTGATCAAGCCGGGTCTAGATCCAGTCATCTTCGCTCAAACCTGCATCCTTTATAATCCGAAGAGAGGGTATCTGAACTTCAATGGGCAATATGACCTCCATGCCATAAACCAATGAATAAGGTGTTGCCCCTGTTGACGTCCGCGCTGAGGTACGGTACCCATGAAGAGCAAATGGTAACATCTCGTGCCAGTCTTTGTATGGCACCGTCATCTTCTGCACAATCTTCTTGATGTTCTTATTAGCCGCTTCAACATCCCCATTCATCTTCGGCCGATAGGGAGAAGAGTTGTAATGCTGTATCTTAAATTGCTTGCAAAGTTCGGTGATCATCTTATTGTTGAGATTGGTACCATTGTCCGTAATGATCCTCTCTGGTACACCATATTGGCAGATCAGATTGTGCTGAATGAACCGTGCCACGACATTCTTGGTTACGGTGGCAAAGGAAGTTGTTTCAACCCATTTCGTAAAGTAATCAATAGCTACCAGGATGAAACGATGCCCGTTGGATGCTGTAGGTCTGATCTCACCGATCATATCAATGCCCCACATTGCAAAAGGCCAAGGAGCTGTCAAGATGTTTAGAGGAACTGGAGGTATGTGCACTTTATCAGCATAGACTTGGCACTTGTGATAGGTCCGAGAATGCTGATAACAGTCGGCTTCCATTGTGGACCAAAAATATCCTGCCCGAAGGATTTTCTTTGCCATGGTGTGTCCACTGGAATGAGTTCCAAAAGTACCTTCGTGTAACTCTGCCATGATCCTTTCTGCTTCATTATTATCCACACATCGCAGTAAGGTTGAATCAAGGTTACGCTTGTAAAGGATGTCATTGCTGATGAAGAACTTCGCTGCGAACCTTCTTAGGAACCTCTTGTCATTAACAGATGCACCCTCGGGGTATTCTTGAGCCTCAAGATACCTCTTCACCTCATGAAACCAGGGTTTATCTGCTACCTCTTCAGTCTCAATGTCATAGCAATGTGAGGGTTCATCCAACCTTTCAATGGTAATCTGGGGAGCCTCGTTGTCCCAATTGACTTTGAACATAGAAGACATTGTAGCTAGCGCGTCCACCAACTGATTCTCCTGTCTAGGGAAGTGTTCAAAGGTTATCTCTTCAAAGTGCGGCAGCAAAGTCATCACATACTCCTTGTAAGGAATAAGATTTGGGTGCTTCGTATCCCAATCGCCTTTGATCTGACTGATCACGAGAGCAGAATCTCCGAAGACACTCAAGAACTTAATCCTTAGGTCAATAGCTGCTCGAAGACCCATAATGCACGCTTCATACTCCACCATGTTGTTGGTGCAGTTGAAACATAGTCGGGCGGTGAACAGAGTATTAGAGCCTTTAGGAGATATGATCACAACGCCAATGCCATTACCCAAAGCGTTTGAAGCTCCATCAAAGTACATAGACCATCAGGATCCTTCCTCAGGTCCTTCATCCGCTCCAAGTGTCTCACAGTCAGTCACCAACATGATACTCTCATCTGGAAATTCAAAGTTCATAGACTGGTAATCATCCACTGCCTGATGTGCCAGATAGTCTGCCAACACACTTCCCTTGATTTCCTTTTGGGTCGTGTACTGGATGTCATACTCAGTCAAAATCATCTGCCATTTTGCTATTCTTCCGGATAAGGCAGGCTTCTCGAAGATATACTTGATTAGATCCATCTTTGATATTAATAGAGTAGTGTGAGTCAGCATATACTGTCTCAGCCAGCGAGCAGCCCATGCCAAAGCGCAACAAGTTTTCTTGAGCAGTGAGTATCGGGTCTCACCGTCGGTAAACTTTTTGCTAAGGTAATAAATAGCATGCTCTTTTCGGCCAGACTCGTCATGCTGCCCCAACACGCACCCCATTGAATTGTCGAGTACTGTCAAGTATAGGATCAGAGGTCTCCCTTCAACTGGCGGCATCAGAATAGGTGGCTCTTGGAGATACTCTTTGATCCTTTCGAAAGCGGCCTGACATTCATCATTCCATCTCATCACTTGATCTTTCTTCAGCAGCTTGAAGATTGGCTCACAAGTAGCAGTCAGGTGTGAGATGAATCGGGCAATGTAGTCTAGTCGTCCCAGAAAGCCTCTGACTTCTTTCTCTATTCGGGGAGCTGGCATTTCCTGTATAGCCTTCACCTTTGCAGGATCCACTTGAATACCTTTATCGCTCACGATGAAACCCAGCACCTTACTAGACCTCGCCCCGAAGGTGCACTTGTTCGGGTTTAACCTCAACTTGTACAACTTCAACCTGTCAAACAACTTTTGACGGTGGTCAAGGTGTTCTTCTTCAATCTGGGATCTTGCAATCATGTCATCGACGTATACCTCAATCTCATGATGGATCATGTCGTGGAACAAAGCGACCATGGCGTGATGATACGTTTCCCCAGCATTTTTCAATCCGAAAGGCATGACTTTGTAGCAAAAGGTACCCCATTGGGTAACAAAGGTCGTCTTCTCCATGTCTTCAGGAGCCATTTTAATCTGATTATAACCGGAGAAACCATCCATGAAGGAGAAAACCTTATGCTGAGCGGTGTTGTCAACCAGAACGTCGATATGAGGCAGAGGGAAATCATCCTTGGGGCTTGCCCTGTTCAGATCCCTATAGTCAACACACATTCGAACTTTACCATATTTCTTCGGCATAGGAACCACATTGGCCACCCACTGTGGGTAAGAAGTAACTGCTAGAAAACCAGCGTCAAACTGTTTCATAACTTCAGCCTTGATTTTCTCAGACATCTCTGGGCGCATTCGGCGAACCTTCTGTTTCACTGGAGGACAGTCCTCCTTGGTAGGAAGGCGGTGAACCACAATATCGGTATCCAACCCAGGCATATCTTCGTAAGACCAGGCAAAGATTTCAACATAGTCTCGCAGCATCTGAATTAATCGTTGCTTAACACTAGCTTCCAGATTTGCACCGATCTTTACCTCTTTCTTGTCCACCTCTGTACCCAGATTTACTGATTCCATTGGCTCTTCATGCGGCTGTATGGCCCTTTCTTCCTGAAGTAACAGTCTAGCAAGTTCACCAGGCACTTTGCAATCATCTTCACCTTCGTCTTCGGCTAAGTTGATTGGACTTTCGAAGTCATAACTGGCAGTAGAAGAGTCGTTACTAGTGAGATCCAGAGTGGATGTAGACCTGTATATGTGAGTGTGTGTAAAATAGTTGTTTTGCAATATGTAATAAAAGAAAAACAAGGAGCACAAAATTTGAAATGCAAGAAACTTCCAATGCTTTTATTAATGATATATGTAGATGACACATATAAAGCTCTCACAATCAAAGCCACGGTGCCCCGGGTAAGACACTGGGCCGTAAAGTTTAAAACATTGTCTGTTACAGATTCAAAACAAAAAGTCTCATTACTGGGTAATAAAATAAATTGGGATGAAGTCCTTTACTGTCCAATTGCTCAGTCCACCATCAGTAGTCGGATAGATCCCACTGTCGAACTCAGACTCTTCAACATCGTCTTCAATGGCGTTTACTCCTGAATTGCTGATGAACATGGGAGGTCTTCTGATCCGTGCTCTCCGAACAGCCCTTTGAGCTTCTGCAGTCAAATCCAAACCAAACTTGTTAGTCTTATGTGCAAAATCAGGGAGTTGGTCCCAATTTGCACACCCACATTTCTCAATAACAACCCGAGTATCCTTTAGGGAAGCCATCTTCATTGGAGGATCTTCAACAACAGTTTCAGTTGATGCCAATGTCTGGGGAACCTCTTCAAAATGTTGGAACGGGGTCTCGATGAACTCCCCATCCATCTCTACTTATTAAAAAGAGTTGAGGTGGATCACCATGTACTCCTCCTCTCCTTGTACTGTCACAATTTTCCCTTTCACTGGGTACTTTAGCTTCTGATGGAGCGTTGAGATTACCGCCCCAACTTTGTGGATCCACGGGCGACCCAACAAACAAGAATAATATGGCCGAATGTCCATCACATAGAATGTAGATACGAAAACCTGGGAACCAACCTTAATCAGAATATCCACTTCTCCGTGTACCATTCTCTTGGACCCATCAAATGCCATGACTGCAATGTTGCTTGGTTTCAGCTCCAACCCTTTACAGTCTAACCGGTCTAGAGCTTTCTTAGGTAACACATTCAGCGATGACCCAATATCTACCAATACATGAGCAAGAGTAGTGCCGCTGCATTCAATGGAGACATGCAGGGCGTCATTGTGATTCTTCCCCTTAATAGTCAAGTCGGCGTCAGAGAAACCTAACGCATTATCTGCTGTCAAACTAGCCACGCAATCTTTAAACTGATCAGCTGATGTTTCTTACGGTACATGTGCAGTCTTCAGGAAAGCAATCAGAGCCTTGGCATGGGCCTCTGAACACAACAATAAGGACCACATGGAGATCTTGGACGGGGTTTGCCCCAGCTGTTCGACTACATTATAGTCGCTCTTTTTGATAATCTTCAAAATTTCCTCCATCTCTTGTCTAGAGGCTTCAACAGTAATCTTCTTTGGTGCCTCCATCTGGGCAGGCTCACCGGTGATTCCTTTGCCCCGAGCGTCAGGTGACTCGGCAACAGGGGTAAGAATTGGAACTTGAACAGGGATAGTAGCAGGTGTACTGACAAGCATAATAACAACAGGCTTCTGAACAGTTGGTGGAGAGATCTCAGGGGAGAAAAGCCTTCCGCTGCGGGTGACTTTGGCAGGTCCGATAATATTGCTGACGTCAGTATCAGCCTCTTCAACACTCAAGTCTTGCTTAACTCCGTGATAATATACGTCAGCCCCATAATGCCATGGGACAACCTTATTTGATGTATAGGGGATAGGCCCAGGAATGGTGATGATCAAGGGTGCGATTCTTGGAACAGATATAATTCTAACAGGATTTCTCGAGGAAGCCTTGGAAGAATTGTCGAAAATGGTGATTATAGCAACTTCTTCAGTAGGAACCAAAGGAACAAAAGTCTTCTCAAACAAAATTTCTTTATTATCCATCAGGCGTTGGACACCTGACTTCAAAAGATAGCAATCGGTAGGTAGGACGGCACACATACGACAACCTTCGTCACAGCCCGAAAATAAACCGGCTAACAAAAGGTTCTTCTTTACAGTCATTAAGGGAGTAACAATGTCTTTCACAGAAACCACAAACGAGTCTTCATCTACAACATTTACTTCATGCTTGGGCATAGGAGCAGTCACAACATTAGGTCTTTCAGGTGCTTAGAACTCAATCTCCTTAGCATCAATCAGGTCCTGTACCTTATTCTTCAAGACCCAGCAGTTATCCGTGTCATGCCTCGGGCTATCAGAGTGAAAAGCACAGCGGGCATTCGGATCGTACATCAGTGATGTTGTGTTAGGACTCTTTGGGGCCTCCTTTGGAATCACCAAGTTGGTTTTTAATAACTGCGGCAGAATTTGGGATAAAGTCATGTTGAGCTGAGTTAATTGTCTTCGCGGCCTCTCGGCCCTTGGCTGATTGTTGCGCTGAGGAGCAACAACAGGTCTTGATATAACCACCGCATTAACTGCTTGGCGGTGTTCAGGTCTATTATGGTTTTTTGAACTGTAAACAACACTGGACTCCTTCTTAAAAGGCTTTTTCTTGGTGCTTGATGAAGCACCCTTCTGTATTTTACCAAATTTGTTACCAGCCTCAATTCTTTCCCCGGTCATAATCAGTTCAGTAAACCCGGACGACGAACTTCCAATCAGATGGTTGAAATACAGACTAGACAAGGTCCCCATAAACATATCCACTAGTTCCCTATCAGCCAAGGGAGGTTGCACTCTTCCAGCAAGGTCCCTCCATTTCTGAGCGTAATCTTTGAAACCTTCGCCCGCACCCATGGACATACCCTGGAGTTGGGTACGCGTGGAAGCGAGGTCGACATTGTATTGGTACTGCTTGTAGAAAGCAGCGGCCAAATCTTCCCAATTATAGATACTGGCTCCTTCCAGCTGGTAAAACCATTCAAGCTGAGTCCCTGAGAGATTGTCTTGAAAGAAGTGGATCCAGAGGTTCTTGTCAGCGGTGCATGGCTGAATCTTCCTAACATACGAACAGAGGTGCAGTTTTGGACAAGAAACCCCGTCGTACTTGGCAAAGGCTGGTGCTTTGAACTTGTGGGGAATCACCACCCCAGATGACAGACCTAAATCACCAAAGTCCAGACCAGGCACTTTCTTAACTTCCATCGCGCTCAACCGGTCTTCCATTTGTTTATACCTATTGTGATCGGTGGAAATAGAACTGACTGTTTAAAGCTGGATCGCGTATGTCGCAGTAAGCAAGAGTCGCCACCGTCTTTTATGTTCTCCAACATGGAAAGGACAAAAGCACAACAAAATTCCTTCTTTGAGATTTCTCTCGGTTCGGGAGGTAGATTATAGAAAGGGAAGGTGTTAGCACCCTTTCTATCCACGGTTATCCATGGGCTCTTAGGTACTTGCTCTTATGTTTTCAAAAGATTTGTTTGCTTTTCAATTGTGTGTGGGTTTTGAAAAAAGTTTCGTTCAAAAGATTTCTAGGTAACTCTTGTATCTGTCCTCAAGAGTGTATGAAAAATTGGTTTTGAAATTTTTTTGAAAGTGTCAATGTGAAAAGTATTTTTGTTTATTTTTTTGAAAAGAGCAAGTACCCATGAGAATCTACCTACTCTAAGGAATTAGGCTGTGTAAGAGTCCTTTAGATAGTGCTATCCCACCATTGAGAGGTAGGTAGCACCATCGTTGGAGGTATTCGGGTCAATTCAATTATAAGGGACAGTGTGGTCACCAAAGCAATAGTAGGACACCTTAGAAGTAACCCTAATGTCCTAGATCCTTTTTATCCAAGGCAACCGTTTCGAGGCAACTGGATCTTAGACAGGAGGGCGACCTCTAAAACACCCTATACTTGACGACCACGTTCGAGGCAACGAGTGAGGCGTACCCTAAGAGTGGCATGTGCTTGTGTGTTGTTTCAGTTTATATTTATCTTTGATCATGCATTTTGTGAGCTACGAGTTGTTTTTAATTGTCATTAAGTCTTTCATGCATATTAACAGTTAAGAGTGCGGAAAATTAAAGGGCGGAAATATGAATCTACGCTATTACAAGGCGCGGGTCTATACATCGCCAAAAACATAACCCGTTTTGAAAAATAAATGCGGAAAGCAAAGAAAGCGGTAAATCCTAATTACTATTACATCCATTGAGCAGATACATAATAATAAAAAATAATGCATGAATAAATTAATCGGGACGTCCTTAGGGTTTTGGCCCTTTTGAGAAAATATGAGTTTTTTGTCCTTTGCATTTAATTAAAATTAACCCTAGTTTACTAATCAATTATTTAATTAAGCGAAAAAATGTTTTTTTTTGTGTTTTTAATATTTTAATGAAAAATAAAAAGAAAAAGGAAATTAAAAGTCAAGAAAACCCTAGTCCTAAATTTATTTTAATTATTAACAAAAAATGTCAAAGTTAACCTAATTAACTAAATTATTTAATTTACATTTTATTTACAAAGATAATAATTAATAAATAAGAATAGTGATAATTAATAAAATATGATTGAAAATGCCAAACCCTAATTCTACATAATTTTTATTTATTGAGAAAAAGATGAAAATTGACCTATATTAAACTAATTTATTTGTTAGTATTTTATTTACAAAATAAATTAATAGATAAAATAGTAATAATTAATAAAGATATTCACATGTTTTATTCTCTTAATTTATTAAAAATATTAATTTGTTGGTTAATAATAATAATTAATAACGATTAAAAGAATTAAAAAAAGGAGAAAGAAAATAAAAAGGAAAATAAACCAGGGGGGGTTTGAAGGCCCAAATGGAGGTGAATTTGTTGAAACTGGCCCATTAAGCACAAAGTCATGTTTGACTTCCTTGAATCGTCCAGATATGCATTGACTCCTGAGTACCATGGTCTTCATTCTTTGACCATTGGATTGAGGGTTGTGGACACTTGGCTAGCTGATGCGTGAGGACATATGGTGAACTTCTGGACAAATGCTGCATGGGAAGATGTTAGAAAAAATATGAAACAAGGTTTGGGGGACCTGGGAATCGAACCCAGGTCCCAGTAATTACCAAGCACGTCACTTTCCACTGAGCCATTATGCTGCGTTTGTTATTATGATAGATAATGAAAATAATATATACAAAAACTCAATTATGCTGGAAACCAAAAAAGCGCGCATTATGTTCAAATTAGCCAACCATGTTGAGACACGTCCTTCATCTTCTACCTTTTCCTGTAAAACAAAGAACAAGATAGCGGGGGTTTTTAACCCCCACAAAGCAAAACTGCCAATAATAACGATTAGGCGTACAATGCATATAAAAAGAGCGCGATGGTTGGGTTGAATTCATCTGGCCTTGACGAATTCAACCATAGGCGTTATGTGGTCCAATTTTTCTCATGCTGTAAAGCCCCAATTGAGAGCTTCGAAAACCCTAGATTTCTCCAATGGTGGATTCTGATTCAAGACGTTTCAATGCAATTAATCTATACCAAAAGCTTCAGAATGATGTTAGCAATGCAAAGCAATAATCAAAACATGTTAATGATGCATAAAACTTGAGTTTCGATTATGGAAAAGAATGGTAAACCGTGTGACTGTTATGGCGTATTCTTGGAGTGTTAAGGCTCGTTCTTGACTGCAAATCATTCATGGGAATGTCAGCAATGCGTTTGAATCACTCTAAGGCTTTGAATTGGCCTACAAGTGAGAATTCAATTTTCAAATTTTCTTCAATTTTTGGAATTTGGTTTATGGTGTTGCAGCAGCTTTTGCACGTGAATGATTTTAGGTTAAGCTTCAGTACATATAGCACAATAGAATTAGGGTAAATCTTGCACAAGAAATCCTTTGAATTCATGTTTTGCATCCTTGATTTCCAATCAAATCTTTTCCAATTTTTTGATTGATAAAACTTGCTAAAATTGGATGATTTTGTCTCCTTGATTGATACATGAGATCTTCAGCATGTGTTGATCATATTTGCTCCACAAAAGATTTGAAAATAATATCTTTTGAATTTTCCTACAATTAAATCAATTAAATGAATTATTAATCAATTAAAAATCCAAATAATTAATAAAAATAAGAAAATAATTCAAATTAATCTTAATGGGTCGTGCATAAGCCTTGGGAAATGTTTCAAGAAGGAATTTGGGGCCCATTAGCAAAAATGAAGTGTTTTAGGCAAAGTTGACTTTTGCAAATTCCCAAAAATTTCCCAACTTCTCCAATGCATATCTTGCTCAATTTTGAAGCTATGAACATGTTCTTGGACATTTTGGAAAGGTCTTGAAGTCCTCTAACCAATTCCTTTGGTCCCATGTCATTTTTATTTACCAATATCAAGTTATGGTCTTTGACTTAAAGTGCCTTTTTGTTGACTTTTGAAAATGACCTATAATGTAGAAATTGATAACTTTTTGTGAGAGCATTTCTTGGACTTGGAATGTGAAGATGAGTTGTAGGTAATGTCATCCCCTTCAAAATTAGCATTGGATGGGATTTTTCTGATGAACCATGAAAAAGTTATGCCTTGGTCAAGTTACAGTTGACTTTTCAGCTGTCCAAAAATAGAAACTTTTGGCATCTTGATGATTTTTGAGCCATGCTTGTGGAATCATGATCAAGACTTGATCAAATGATGATTGTGGCTTCAAAATAAGATGTTGACCAAAAATTTTGACTTTTGACTGTCAAATGACCATTTTACCCCTGCAGTTGATTGTGAGGCAAATGAAGTTTTTGACTGTGCAATTTGATGCTGTGAGTCTTGAAACTTGGCATGTAGATGCTTGACAATGTGTATAGACCTATGGGACTTGATTTAACCCTTGAAAACCTCAAATTCATTGAAGGAACCAAAACCCTAGTTTTGACTGGCTTAGGAGGATGGTTTGACTGTGCAACCCTTGAGGAATCTTGAAGCATTTGAAGATTGATCTTGACAAATCTTAAAGAATATGGGAGGGAAAATTTTGGGGTACAACAGGTGCCCCTGTTCAATCTTCTTAGACCTGAGGATGTAGATTGGCTTGCGAGCCTTTCGTGATCCGAAGGTGGAAGATGATTGAACACTAGAGTGCCCAGAAATTTGCACTCACATAGTGGAATGTCAGCAATATGATGGCGAGAATGGGCCTACAGACGCCATTTGGAAAGATGATGGATAGGAACATGGGCTTATAGATGCCATCTGGGGATGTGACAGAGTCTTGTCGGGAATGGGCTTATATATGCCATTTGGAAAGATGATGGATAGGAAGATGGGCTTATAGATGCCATCTGGGGATGTGACAGAGTCTTGTCGGGAATGGGCTTATAGATTCCATTTGGAAAGATGATGGATAGGAAGATGGGCTTATAGATGCCATCTGGGGATGTGACAGAGTCTTGTCGGGAATGGGCTTATAGATGCCATTTGGAAATGTCGATCGCGTAAGAGATTCCTTAGCGAGAACTTGCGTACCTGAGAAAGAAAGATAATTACCTGGCCTGTTACAGGGGTTGATCTTCAAACTCTTCATGCAGATATGCCCTAGCTAGATACAGGTATCGAATCTACAATCAATTGCTCACGGATATGCCCTGGCTAGATACAGGAATCGAATCTTGAACTTCAAAAGGTTGCTTACAGACGTGCCCTGGCTGGATACAGGTATCGAATCTCTAAACTCTTCATGCAGATATGCCCTGGCTGGATACAGGAATCGAATCTACAATCGGTTACTCATAGATATGCCCTGGCTAGATACAGGAATCGAATCTGGAATTGGTCGTCTACATATATGCCCTGGCTGGATACAGGAATCGAATCTTTAAACTCTTCATGCAGACATGCCCTGGCTGGATACAGGAATCGAATCTACAATCAGTTACTCACAGATATGCCCTGGCTAGATACAGAAATCGAATCTGGAATTGGTCGTCTACAAATATGCCCTGGCTGGATACAGGTATCGAATCTCTAAACTCTTCATGCAGAGATGCCCTGGCTGGATACAGGTATCGAATCTACAATCAGTCACTCACAGATATGCCCTGGCTAGATACAGGAATCGAATCTGGAATTGGTCGTCTACATATATGCCCTGGCTGGATACAGGTATCGAATCTCTAAACTCTTCATGCAGACATGCCCTGACTGGATACAGGTATCGAATCTACAATCATTCACTCAGAGATATGCCCTGGCTAGATACAGGAATCCAATCTGGAATTCTTCGTCTACAGATATGCCCTGGCTGAATACAGGAATCGAATCTCTAAACTCTTCATGCAGACATGCCCTGGCTGGATACAGGAATCGAATCTACAATCAGTTACTCACAGATATGCCCTGGTTAGATACAGGAATCGAATCTACAATCAATCGCTCACAGATATGCCCTGGCTAGATGCAGGAATCGAATCCGGAACTTCAAAAGGTTGATGGGTTGTCTCTACTGACAGGTTATCTTAGAAAAATCTTCAGGAATCGATTTAACTGAACCGGGGGAGATTTTGTCTTTTTTTGACGAGTTGTCTCTTTTAACGGGTCGTCTTCATGGACGGGTTGTCTTTATGGACGGGTTGTCTTTATGGACGGGTTGTCTTTATGGACGGGTTGTCTTTATGGACGGATTATCTTTAACGACGGGTTGTCTCTAACGACGGGTTGTCTTTAATGACAAGTTGTCTATAATGACGGGTGTCTATAACGACAGGTGTCTATAACGACGGGTGTCTATAACGACGGGTGTATATAACGACGGGTGTCTATAACGACGAGTTGTCTTTAATGACAGGTGTCTATAACGACGGGTGTCTATAACGACGGGTGTCTATAACGACGGGTGTCTATAACGACGGGTGTCTATAATGACAGGTGTCTATAACGACAAGTGTCTATAACGACGGGTGTCTATAACGACGGGTGTCTATAACGACGGGTGTCTATAACGACGAGTGTCTATAACGACGGGTGTCTATAACGACGGGTGTCTATAACGACGGGTGTCTATAATGACGGGTGTCTATAACGACGGGTGTCTATAACGACGGGTGTCTATAACGACGGGTGTCTATAACGACGGGTGTCTATAATGACGGGTGTCTATAACGACGGGTTGTCTTTAATTACTTTAGGAATTAATTTCAACTGGACTTGTCTTCTTTGACTGGATGAGCATCAGAAAAACCTTTGGGATTTAACTGTACTTGTCTTTTTTGACTGGATTTGTCTTCTTTGATTGGATTGGTCTCTTTTGACTATATTTGTCTACTTTGACATAACTGATCATTTAACTGTATCCTTCCTGAAAGGTAAAGGTCAGTCACATGCAATGCCTGATATGGATCAAGCAATGATGTTCTCGACATAAATGAGATTGTATGACATGATGCGTATATGCATGTACTCATGATGTATAACAATACGATGTTTATGAATGTATCTTCGTCTGGGAAAATAAATCCTTGACGAATGCCGGGAAGTTCGTTGAATCCTGGGCTGATGTTGAAGAGTAAGGTTCTTCGTATCCGCTGGGGGATGATGGTTGCAATAATAAACCGGTAGGAGAAGATGACTCCGTTGGCGAATAAACTTGTTGGAGAGATTACTCTGCGGGGAATTACTCTATGGGAAGAGATACTTCGCTGAGATTTTGACGAGAACTCCGCTGGGGATTCCATTGATAAACTCTGTTGGGGAATTTGATGAACTCCGCTGGGGGATAGGAAGAACTTCGCCGAGGACGGTCTTTCCGTGGTAATTAGATGAGGATAACCCAGTTATAGGCTCTGGTGGGGAATATTAAGATCTTCTGGGGATACCCAACTTCCTTAAGGCTGACAGTAGACTAACTCTGCTTGGGGAGAGTGCTGCTGACTTGCCAGAGATACTGTGCCTTTTTAGGGCTGACGGGAGACCAACTCTGATTGAGGAGAGAGCATTGCTGATTTGTCTTACTCTGCAGGAAGTGAAGGTATCCTGGTTACATTCTTCAGCCGAATCTACCTTGTACCTGGGGGACATAGCAGCTTGCACAGTTCGGACAATTCTTATTGCCCCAGCTTCTGTGAGAGAAGGTACCTGTGGAGGTGTTTGACAACTGCTGATTGACCAATCTCCTTTTGGTAAGCAAGTGACGAGATGACGGGACATAGTCGTACACTGTGATCCCTAACTTTTTCCTGGACCGCCCTTTCGGGTTTTCAGTCCACCGGGATACCCTTTTTTGCCCAAGCCGCCTTTTCAGGTTTTCGACTTGTCGGGTGTACATATTTTTTCATTTTCATCCCTCATTTTTTCCCGAACCCTTTTGGTTCGCGGGTAAGCCCTTATTTTTGCCTAGGTGTGTCAACCTAGTGGGTCTTTGATTATGCATAGTATTTTTTCCCGACTATGTCCATGCTCTCAGGATGTAGAGAGTTGTCGCTGTCAGTAGTATTGTGTTGCTATACCACCAGAAGATGCTTGATCATGCAAGATTTGTTGCTGGAATTCATGCCCAATGCCCCAAGTTACTCAGGCGGAGATTTGCCCCTGGTATCTGGCTTTTGAGAGATTCCTTGAATCTTGACTTAACTGCCCCAGATGATGGACAATGATCATGTCTGCCCCTTGATTGGAAGTGCTTCTTCCACTTGAGATGACTCTTTTTGTTGAGAAGACTTTTGTTCACTAGATACTCTTCGTGCGAATTTCTCTGCTGTTCGAACAAATAGCCATACGCAAACAATGTTATTTAAAAATGCAAAGCTTATGTCTGTCTTGACGTTTTTGAAAATGCATTTTTCAGTAAAACAAGCGAATTTTGTAAAATGCGATGTCAACTCAAGATTTTACAGTGAGCCCTACAGGAGTCGGGATACCTTTGTAACAGTATGCTTTCAAACTAACCCATGCTTCAGCTAGGACTTTTAAGGGTTATAACGTGGCCTGGTTCATGGTTTAAGAAACAAAAAGATAAAGGCTCAAATTTTATTTGTACCCACCCGCTCTTCGTGATGTTCTTCAAACCTAAACTCAGCTGATCGTGCATTAGACCTTGTTTGAGTCTTTGCTCTGATATTCCGGTGATGGTTCAGATGTAGACAGTTTATTTTGAATAGGCAGTCATTTCTTTTTGTTGAGGGTTTTGTAGGACCTCTTTCTTTTCGATTTTATTATCCCTGTTTTTTGCCTGAACTGTTTCTTTTTGTAATTACAGTCAGCGGGATGCCCCAGTTTTTGTAAGTCTCCTTCATAGGTTTTGACTTGTTGGGCTTTTATTTTGAGAGATAGTGACTGCCTGTCTTGACGATTATAGGGAACCATCACTGTATTTTGTTTCAGAAGGACTTCTTTGGTGCCATTCATTGTGCACCTGGATCAACTGAGAAAACTACCCTGCCCCGGGTTGTGATTAAGGGTTTTAATTTTCGAAAAGAAAAACTCCAACTTCTTTGGCTCGAAGGGGTTAACGAGGGATTATCTTCCTTATAACTCCACTGTTTAGGATTTGAAACAATGCCTGTACTTCATCAGCGGGGTCTGTTCAAAAGCATACTGTAGATTGTGGTATCGTTTTCGTCATCCTCCCTCAAGAGGCTTAGAATTATTAATTGAGAGTTTGAACATCAAAAATAAAAGCAATTTTGAATATAGCGAATGCGAATATATTGATTCAAAACAGACATGTGCAATGCATTAATGAAATAACAACGTTTGACATGAATAAATGTTTGAATAATCAAAGAAAAATACAATTTGAACATTCGAATGAACACAAGTTTTTTAGCTTGAACTAGTCATCTCAGATGGGAGATTCTCAGCAGAAGAATTTCATTTTGCCACCCGGCATGAACTCCAGCACCCTTCCGTCGATCAAGTCCTGGATCTTGTTCCTCAAGCTCCAACAGTCGTCAGTGTCATGTCCAGGACTGTCAGAATGGTAGGCACACCTTTCATCAGGATTGTACTTTAGGGAGGTTATGTTGAGATTCTTAGGAGGATCCTTTAAAGCAATCGGCTTGACCTCCAACAAGCGTTTCAGTATTAGTGATGATGGTATACCAGTCTCCGAGAAATGTCTTCCAGACGTATTTCGCTTACGCTGATTACCCTGTTGACGCTGGTGAGGTGGATGCTGGGCTTGTGACCCTGAAGCAAACTGAGGAGCTTTTCCCTTGTCCTTTTGCCCCAAGGGTGGTTGAATGATGGCTTGATCTTCAACCCTAGTCGTCAGCCTTACTTGGTTATTTTGAAGCAACTCGTTGACGAGGACCCTGAGCTCTTCCTGTCTTTGGGCTAAATTTTGAATGAAAGTCATCTGCCCCAGCATCTGGGCTCTCACTGCATCCACCTCAGCTTGCAGATGTTTCAGCCGTTCGTCCTTATCGTCCTCAGAACCGTTCCTGACCAAAGTCCCTATGAGGAGTGTTCTCAATTCTTCCTGCCCCTTGGATAGGTTTAGGAGGATTTCCTTGAACCGAGTCTCTTGAGCATGAAGATCCTGGTTGTCTTGTTGGGAAGCCATTGCTGAAATAAATAGCGAAGAAGGTAAGTGACTTGTAAAAAGGGTACCTATAATGCAATGATATGTATGTATGCATGCAATGTTTTCAAGGATCTCGCGGGGTAAACAAGAAGATTGTTAGAATTTGAATCCGGTAGCTTGATTGAAGGAACTTCATGTTGCCGAGAGTCCTTCTTCAAGAGTCAAAGCTCACCATATCGAGTGGGTCATAGCCCCTGACTCAAGTCATCATGCCTGGATTTCTGAACAACCTTGGCTAGAGGAAAATAAATCCTCTTTGCCCCTTGCTAGACAGTTTGATTCATCATGACCTGCATCACGAACCCTTGAGATCCTTGAAATGGGTTAGTCCTTATGTAGGATGTATGCAATGGTATGATGTTATGCTATGCATAGAGTGATGTAAGTAGGCCCTGTAATGAGTCCGGATTAGGGACTGTAAACAAAACCTGCAAGAAACTCAAGTGTCAGATAACAAGCATGCAAATAGTCAAGTTTGAAGGCACACAAGTCACACAAGACAACCCTTAGAGTTCAGGCCAGCATGAAGTTTAGGGTACTACCCTCTTGAAGTTGGTGGGCTCGAACCTGTCCTATCAAAAGTAACCGGGTTCTAAGGAGCTCAATATCATTGGGTTGTTTTCTATGTTCATTGTTTTGATTTAGCCACTTAACTGGCGATCAAAATATTCCAAGAAAACAACCCTCAATGAGTGTAGTATCGAGTATCTACCAACTTCGGACTGCACCAAAGTCGGTTATCTCACTACCCCTAAAGAGGCCAGGATGGTCAAGTAAGATTCCTAAGGTCAGTTGATGCTTCATGACACCATGCGGCGGCCCCGTACTCTCCTTGACTTGACTCAAGGGTTACCGGTACTCACCAAAGTGCCACATCAATGTAGCAACTGCTTCAACCATGTCGGTATACCCCGCACAGTTCCCTCACAGTTTATTGCTACCTAAAAGGTATCCCCCAGATCCGGGTTAGGATCTATGAAACTCCCAAAACAGGCCCACAATATTAAAGCAAACAAAACAGGCAATTGAAAACATAAGAGTGTTCTAATCCTAAGGTACACCTCACTTTTATAAGTTTCCCCAACAGAGTCACCAGTTCTGTGATCGGTGGAAATAGAACTGACTGTTTAAAGCTGGATCGCGTATGTCGCGTTAAGCAAGAGTCACCACCGTCTTTTATGTTCTCCAACATGGAAAGGACAAAAGCACAACAAAATTCCTTCTTTGAGATTTCTCTCGGTTCGGGAGGTAGATTATAGAAAGGGAAGGTGTTAGCACCCTTTCTATCCATGGTTATCCATGGGCTCTTAAGTACTTGCTCTTATGTTTTCAAAAGATTTGTTTGCTTTTCAATTGTGTGTGGGTTTTGAAAAAAGTTTCGTTCAAAAGATTTCTAGGTAACTCTTGTATCTGTCCTCAAGAGTGTATGAAAAATTTGTTTTGAATTTTTTTTGAAAGTGTCAGTGTGAAAAGTATTTTTGTTTGTTTTTTTGAAAAGAGCAAGTACCCATGAGAATCTACCTACTCTAAGGAATTAGGCTGTGTAAGAGTCCTTTATATAGTGCTATCCCACCATTGAGAGGTAGGTAGCACCATCGTTGGAGGTATTCGGGTCAATTCGATTATAAGGGACAGTGTGGTCACCAAAGCAATAGTAGGACACCTTAGAAGTAACCCTAATGTCCTAGATCCTTTTTATCCGAGGCAACCGTTTCGAGGCAACTGGATCTTAGACAGGAGGGCAACCTCTAAAACACCCTATACTTGACGACCACGTTCGAGGCAACGAGTGAGGCGTACCCTAAGAGTGGCATGTGCTTGTGTGTTGTTTCAGTTTATATTTATCTTTGATCATGCATTTTGTGAGCTACGAGTTGTTTTTAATTGTCATTCAGTCTTTCATTCATATTAACAGTTAAGAGTGTGGAAAATTAAAGGGCGGAAATATGAATCTACGCTATTACAAGGCGCAAGTCTATACATCGCCAAAAACATAACCCGTTTTGAAAAATAAATGCGGAAAGTAAAGAAAGCGGTAAATCCTAATTACTATTACATCCATTGAGCAGATACATAATAATAAAAAATAATGCGCGAATAAATTAATCGGGACGTCCTTAGGGTTTTGGCCCTTTTGAGAAAATATGAGTTTTTTGTCCTTTGCATTTAATTAAAATTAACCCTAGTTTACTAATCAATTATTTAATTAAGCGAAAAAATGTTTTTTTTTTGTGTTTTTAATATTTTAATGAAAAATAAAAAGAAAAAGGAAATTAAAAGTCAAGAAAACCCTAGTCCTAAATTTATTTTAATTATTAACAAAAAATGTCAAAGTTAACCTAATTAACTAAATTATTTAATTTACATTTTATTTACAAAGATAATAATTAATAAATAAGAATAGTGATAATTAATAAAATATGATTGAAAATGCCAAACCCTAATTCTACATAATTTTTATTTATTGAGAAAAAGATTAAAATTGACCTATATTAAACTAATTTATTTGTTAGTATTTTATTTACAAAATAAATTAATAGATAAAATAGTAATAATTAATAAAGATATTCACATGTTTTATTCTCTGAATTTATTAAAAATATTAATTTGTTGGTTAATAATAATAATTAATAATGATTAAAAGAATTAAAAAAAGGAGAAAGAAAATAAAAAGGAAAATAAACCAGGGGGGTTTGAAGGCCCAAATGGAGGTGAATTTGTTGAATCTGGCCCATTAAGCACAAAGTCATGTTTGACTTCCTTGAATCATCCAGATATGCATTGACTCCTGAGTACCATGGTCTTCATTCTTTGACCATTGGATTGAGGGTTGTGGACACTTGGCTAGCTGATGCGTGAGGACATATGGTGAACTTCTGGACAAATGCTGCATGGGAAGATGTTAGAAAAATATGAAACAAGGTTTGGGGGACCTGGGAATCGAACCCAGGTCCCAGTAATTACCAAGCACGTCACTTTCCACTGAGCCATTGTGCTGCGTTCGTTATTATGATAGATAATGAAAATAATATATACAAAAACTCAATTATGCTGGAAACTAAAAAAGCGCGCATTATGTTCAAATTAGCCAACCATGTTGAGACACGTCCTTCATCTTCTACCTTTTCCTGTAAAACAAAGAACAAGATAGTGGGGGTTTTTAACCCCCACAAAACAAAACTGCCAATAATAACGATTAGGCGTATAGTGCATATAAAAAGAGCGCGATGGTTGGGTTGAATTCATCTGGCCTTGACGAATTCAACCATAGGCGTTATGTGGTCCAATTTTTCTCATGCTGTAAAGCCCCAATTGAGAGCTTCGAAAACCCTAGATTTCTCCAATGGTGGATTCTGATTCAAGACGTTTCAATGCAATTAATCTATACCAAAAGCTTCAGAATGATGTTAGCAATGCAAAGCAATAATCAAAACATGTTAATGATGCATAAAACTTGAGTTTCGATTATGGAAAAGAATGGTAAACTGTGTGACTGTTATGGCGTATTCTTGGAGTGTTAAGGCTCGTTCTTGACTGCAAATCGTTCCTGGGAATGTCAGCAATGCGTTTGAATCACTCTAAGGCTTTGAATTGGCCTACAAGTGAGAATTCAGTTTTCAAATTTTCTTCAATTTTTGGAATTTAGTTTATGGTGTTGCAGCAGCTTTTGAACGTGAATGATTTTAGGTTAAGCTTCAGTACATATAGCACAATAGAATTAGGGTAAATCTTGCACAAGAAATCCTTTGAATTCATGTTTTGCATCCTTGATTTCCAATCAAATCTTTTCCAATTTTTTGATTGATAAAACTTGCTAAAATTGGATGATTTTGTCTCCTTGATTGATACATGAGATCTTCAGCATGTGTTGATCATATTTGCTCCACAAAAGATTTGAAAATAATATCTTTTGAATTTTCCTACAATTAAATCAATTAAATCAATTAAATGAATTATTAATCAATTAAAAATCCAAATAATTAATAAAAATAAGAAAATAATTCAAATTAATCTTAATGGGTCGTGCATAAGCCTTGGGAAATGTTTCAAGAAGGAATTTGGGGCCCATTAGCAAAAATGAAGTGTTTTAGGCAAAGTTGACTTTTGCAAATTCCCAAAAATTTCCCAACTTCTCCAATGCATATCTTGCTCAATTTTGAAGCTATGAACATGTTCTTGGACATTTTGGAAAGGTCTTGAAGTCCTCTAACCAATGCCTTTGGTACCAAGTCATTTTTATTTACCAATATCAAGTTATGGTCTTTGACTTAAAGTGCCTTTTTGTTGACTTTTGAAAATGACCTATAATGTAGAAATTGATAACTTTTTGTGAGAGCATTTCTTGGACTTGGAATGTGAAGATGAGTTGTAGGAAATGTCATCCCCTTAAAAATGAGCATTGGATGGGATTTTTCTGATGAACCATGAAAAAGTTATGCCTTGGTCAAGTTACAATTGACTTTTCAGCTGTCCAAAAATAGAAACTTTTGGCATCTTGATGATTTTTGAGCCATGCTTGTGGAATCATGATCAAGACTTGATCAAATGATTATTGTGGCTTCAAAATAAGATGTTGACCAAAATTTTTGACTTTTGACTGTCAAATGACCATTTTACCCCTGCAGTTGATTGTGAGGCAAATGAAGCTTTTGACTGTGCAATTTGATGCTGTGAGTCTTGAAACTTGGCATGTAGATGCTTGACAATGTGTATAGACCTATGGGACTTGATTGAACCCTTGAAAACCTCAAATTCATTGAAGGAACCAAAACCCTAGTTTTGACTGGCTTAGGAGGATGGTTTGACTGTGCAACCCTTGAGGAATCTTGAAGCATTTGAAGATTGATCTTGACAAATCTTAAAGAATATGGGAGGGAAAATTTTGGGGTACAACACCTATCCTCAGCCAGAGGATACCGGTCTTCGTCAAAGTCGATCTCGTTGTCTGAAACCACAGGGCTATGAGCCCTCCTTTCTTCCTGATTATCTCCCTCTCCAGATAAGTGGGTCAAATCAACCTCTTCTCGCAAATCGTTTCCGAATCTGCGACCCATATTAAATAGGACCTTCTTCTTCTTCTTCTTCTTCTTCTTCTTCTTCTCTTTCAAGATAAGGGCCTTCGGATCTTGCTGACCCTTAGCCAGGTTCATGAACAACTCCTGGAACTGGGCATTTTGGGCTTGCAGAGCCTTGATTGCTTGTTCAGTTGATGTTTCAGAAGACATGATGCTGAAATAAACAGCGAAGAAGATGAGAAAACATGTAAGGGTACCTGTCATGAGATGCATGGGTATCACATGCATATGATATGATTTCAAAGACTTTAGAGATTCAAATTCGTAAGCCAAAAAATGAAACACACTTTTATTAGATAAACTTGAAATTCAATTGTTCAACAAATGCCCTTAAGGCGTTACAAGAAAGAAAAACTGAAAAGTAAATCAAAACTAGAAATAATCAAAAGGACAATCAGTGCTCCCATGGTCGTTTCCTGTCGGTGCGGACATAGTCGTTGAGGATCCGCTCGTTCTCCAGCTGCCTTGTCAACTTCTGAATCTTTTGCTCTTGCTTGTGATACTTTTCTCTGTAAGTATCCCGCTCTTCTCTCAGCTGCATCCACGATATCTTTAATTCCCCAATGTCAGTAGGCATGTATGGATGGAGGATGGTAGGAGGAACCTCTTCTTCATCATCAACTTCAACAATTATAGGCAAGACGGCTTCGTATAACATTCCCAGCTTTTGGGCACGAATTCGAACCGATCGGAGATATGGCTCCATCGGGAGAGAAGTCTTTGCACCTAGCTCGTGCGGATAAGACCTGTGTACTCTATCCCAAGCTCGTATGAACATGCGGCGTTGCTCGTCACTATCCCCTTGGAAATCAAAGATAATACTTGGCATTAGCAACTCATGAGGTCCTTCCCTTCTAGCTCGCCCAAACTGACGTAAGGCCAAACACAAATTATAAGTGATTCCTCCATGGGTTCCTAGCAGTGGAACATTGGGGTATTCCCCACAACGATCAATAATAGCCACGTCTTCCATGCCCTTGATAATCCAAATGATGTCATTATGAGAGAGAGACATAATCCTGTAGGCTCAACCCATGCCTTCCTTATTCTTCAAAACTGATTTGGGGAGGTGAGAAATAAACCACCTCGCCAGCAATGGTGCATAACACATAAGGGTTCCCCATTTCCGAGCAGTACGGGCATAAAGAGAGTGCAGAATGTCACCCAAGAGAGTGGGTACAGGATTACCAGATATGAAAATCTTCATTGTGTTTATGTCGACGAAAGCATCTGAATTGGGAAACAGAACCAGACCATAAATAAGAAGAGCCAGGATGTCCTCGAATGCCTGAAAGTCTAAACTGTCCCAGAACTGATTAGCCTTACCAACCAAAAATTTAGTCAAGAAGCCTTTTGTCCCACTTCTAGTCTCCCAATTAGACATTACCTCAGCCTTTGTCAGATGGAGGGCTGAAGTAATCTCTTCTGGCCTAAGAACTTTCTCCCAACCTGTGAACGGGGTCTGCTCCAGAATAGAGATACCAAGCAGATCAGAGAACTCTTCCAAGGTAGGGACCAACTGGTAGTCCGGAAAAGTAAAGCAGTGGTACAATGGATCAAAGAACTGGACTAAGACACTCATCATCTGTTCATCCATCTTGGAGGTGACCAAACCAAGGATGTGCCCATGTCTTCTGGTAAAGGAGGTAGTATCTGAGACCTTTGCAACCAATTCCTTAAGCTGAGTGGGAACCTGGACAAAGTTGATCCGAATAGTGTTTCTACGCATGGGTGCCATGACCTACAAAACAGAACAAAGATGAATCCCTCCTATCTTTGAAATAGGTTAGTCCAATGCAAGATGCATGCAATGTCATGATGTCATGATGTCATGATAGAAAACACAACACAAGTATCCACAAATAGCAAACAAGGTAAGGGCACACAAGTCACACATATAGCCCTTAGATTTCAGGCTGACAAGGAGCTTAGGTACTACCCTCTTTCAGTTCAGTTGGTTCAAACCTGTCCTAGAAATAGTAATCGGGTTCTAGAGGATCTCAATATCACTGACTACCCTCGATCGGTCATAATTCCAGTTTAGCAACCTTATCTTGCGGCCGAAATCATCGCGAGAGTTTAGTCTCAATGAGTGTAGCATACTGCTACTGTTCTATGGCCAAGTTGGTCAATTTAAAGGTTTTAAGGTCAGTTGGTGCTTAGTGACCCCTTAGCAGACCCATATTCTCCTCGTTGCACCACAAGGGATATATGTACATACTAAAGTGCCACACCAACGTAGCTACTGCTTCAACCGTATCGGTCTATGTCGTACAGTTCCCTCATAGTTTATTGCTACTTACCTAAGGGGTATCCCCCAGATCCAGGTTAGGATCTATAGTAACTCCGATACAAGCCCACAAGTATAAAGCATACAAGTCAAGCAATTGAAAACATTATGAACTATTCCTAAGGTACACCCCACTTATTAAATATCCCCAGCAGAGTCGCCAGTTCTGTGATACGGTGGGAAGAACTGACTATTTTTGGAATGCTGGTTTGCATTTTGCGTTTGTTTTTGCAAAATGTCGCGGTAAGCATGAGTTGCCACCGACTTTTATTTTATCCAACAAGGAAAGGAAAAAAGCACAAAAAAATTCCTTTTTCGAGATATTTCTGAGTACGGGGGGTAGATTATAGAAAGGGAAGGTATTAGCACCCTTTCTATCCGTAGTTATCTACGGGCTCTTAGGTACTTGCTCATTGTTTTCAAAATTGTTTTCTTTGTACTTGTGGGTTTGAAAAAGTTTTTGTTTGAAACTTCGATTTAACTCTTGCTTCTGTCCTCAAGAGTGTAATGAAGTGTTTTGAAAACTTTGTTCGAAAAGGAGTGTAAGTGTGAAAAATTTGTTTTGTTTTGGATGAGCAAGTATCTAAGAACTATCTACCTACTCGAAAAAGGAATCGTTCTATGCCAATTTCCTTTAGACAATGCTATCCCACTATTAGTGAGTAGGTAGCACCGTTGTTGGAGTTTGAGGGTCAATTTGAATGAGGTACATACGGTCACTAAAGCAATGTTAGGACGCCTTAGCGGTAACCCTAACGTCTTAGATCATTTGTTTGAGGCAACAATATCCGAGACAACCATTTCGAGGCAACTATGACCTTTTAGACAAGAGGACAACCTCTAAAACGACCTATACTCAATGACCGTGTACGAAGGCAACCAAGTAGGGTGTACCCTAAGAGTGCGCATGTGCGAGTGTGTCGTTTTCAGTTATTTTTTTATCTTTGTACATGTTAAGGGTGATCTAATTTGATTTTAAGATTAACATTCAGTCTTGTCATGCAAACATATTATCAAACATCTAGCAATTATAATTTGCGGAAATAAAAGTACGGAAATTAAATTACAAGGCGTCGGGTCGGGTATTTACATCGCCAAAGACAAACCCTTTGAAAAAAATAAAATAAAGCAATAAAAATAATTAAAAGTCCTATTTAATTATTACAATTCGGAAGCAGATACATAAATGGATAAGGAAAAGTAAATCGCGACGCAAAATTAAATCGGGCGCATGATTAGGGTTTTGACCCTTTTGGTTAAAGAAGAATATCTTTTTGTTGTTTTTATTTTAAGAAAAAAATAAATTCTAAATTAATTACTAAATTAAATTAAATTAATTAATTAATAAAAATAAATTGTTTTTGGGGTTTTTTTATTTTAAGAAAGAAATTATAATAATTAAATTAATGGTTAAAAACTAGTTAAGTCTAATTAATTTCATTTATTTTACAAAAGGAAATAAAGTTTTCTAATTAAAATCTAATTAATTAATAAATTTATTAATAAAAAAATAAAAGTTTTAAAATTTGATTTGAAATAAAAAAAAAATATTTTTTGTGATTTTATTTGATAAAAAAGAATTTTGGTTGGTTAGAAAATTAAATAAATAAAATAAAACAATTAATAAAACAAAATAAAATAAATAGAAGAGAGAGGGGTGTTGGGCCTGATTTGGGAGTATGAGAAGCAATTATGTAGGCCCAAAAACGCTGGCCCTTTGGACTTTCTCTGATCTGGTGAAGGCGCATTGACTTGGCTCCATGTGGACCTCCAGCTTTTTGACCATCAGATTTGGCCTTTGGCCATCTGGCGTTTGAATGGATGACGATGCATGGTGGATAGCAAGCTAACGCACACATGGGAATACCTGAAGAACAAAATTATTGAGAAAGTGGGGGACCTGGGATTTGAACCCAGGTCCTGAAGGAGTTTCCACGCTTGCTTTGCCACTACACCACGTTGATTTGTTTGTTAATATAATGCAAAGAATATATAATATAATAAAACAAGAATTATTGGTCAGAAAAAATAAAACGCGCCAAGATTTAAATTGGCCAGTGGATGGATACCACGCATCATCCCTGACCTCCCAACCGTGGCCAAAAGTCTCACCATCTATACCAACGGACAGGAGTCCGTAGCTACAAGGTTGCTCATCTAAAAAATCCTTCTCAGGCCACAAAAATGAATTCCAAGGGCATGGTTGTGTTCATCTCACCCTACCGGTCACAACCATGTCCATTATGTGCTTCAATTGTACCTGGAATAGAAACGCCCAAAAACAAGAAACGAACCCTAACAATGGTGGTTCTTCATATAAGCCAGATAAATGCAATTGAATAATATGAAAAGCTTGGAAATGCTCTTGTGATCACAAATATGCCATTAGTTTTCTCAAATGATGCAAGAATAAGTCAAATCGTTTTCAAGAATAGGGTTGTGTTTCGTGAGACTTACAGTGCTCGTAGAGGCCTGAAAATGCTTGCTTTTGATCCAGGTAGCTTGTGTGAATGCCCAGGAAGCGATTGGGACAAGTCTTGACCTCTGAAAATGCCTCTAACTTGGATTTCGACTTCTCACTTTTTTGTGATTTTTTCACTTTTTGTTCTGCCTCTCTCCACAGTTTCCAACCCTGATTTCGTATGCTTTTGCTTGCTTATGTAATGTGCTTTGCATTAGGGTAAGAATCATGGACCAAATTTCTCCATATCAATGCACATGAATGTGATTTGATCTCCATTGAAAACCTTCCAGATTTGATTTGATTTGGGTCTTTTTGCACATGATTTGGCTTGATACGAATTTGATGGTGATGCTAGCTGTGAACAAAGCCTAAAACAATCAGAAAATCATGAGTTATTAATTTTTTGGATTTTACATGATTTTATTTGATTTAAAATAAATTAATTCAAATAAAAATCAAATTAAATAATAAAAATGTGATGTGAACACATGGCTGAATCTAGGGCACGTGGGCAATGATGGAAACTCAAATCAAGTGGAAAAGATTGGGCCCATTTGACAAAATTTGAAGTTTTGGGGATAGTTGACTTTTGGCAATTTTGCAAAAAAGTCCAACTTCAACAATGCATAACTTCTTCAATTTTGAACTTTTGGAAGTGTTATTTGACTTTTTAGAAAGCTTGAGATGTCCTATAACCAACCCTTTTGGTCTGATCTCATTTTGATATTCCATGCTCAAGTTATAAGCTTTGGAAAAAAAGGTGTTTTTGTTGACTTTCAAAAATGACCTATAATGTACAAATTCATAACTTCTTGTGAGTGCATTTTTTTGATATTGGGGGTATGAATATGGATTGTAGTAAATTGCATCCTATTAAAAATGAGATTTGGATGGGTCATTTCTCATAAAGTATGAGAAAGTTATGCTTGGTCAAAGTTGAGTTGACTTTTCCTACAAAACCCTAATTTAGCAACTTTTGAATCTTGATGAATCTTGAGCAATCCTTGATGAATAATGATCAACCCTTGATCAAATGATGAAATATCCTTCAAAATGAGAATGTTGACAAAAAAATCTTGAATTTTGACTGTTTGTACGTCACAATTGACTTTTGCCCTACCACAGTCGATTTTTGGACCCTTTGAGCAATTGACTGAGCAAACTTCCTCTGCAAGGCTTGAAACTTGAAATGGATGATCTTGAGAACATATTAGGACATTATGGAGCACTTGAGGTCATTTGGATTCAAAGATCTTGATGCAACACAAAACCCTAATTTGGGGTAGACTGCCTTAGGAGAGAGTTTGTCTGACCAACTCTTGAGCTACCTTGAACCACTTGGAGATTTTCCTTGCAATGTCTTGAGGAATATGAGAGGGAAAATTTTGGGGTACAACACCTTGTAATAGTTATTACTTTAATTTCTTTCACTCTTTAATTTCCGCAACTATAAAACTGCCTAGAAGTATGGATAATAGGATTGTATGTGAAAGATAAATCAATGATTAAAAGGTAGATAACCTTAATTGTGCAAATATAATTAACTAAAATAAAGCACACTTGCACATGCTCACTCCTAGGGTTTACCCCACTTCGGTTGCCTTCGGTAAACGGTCATGAAGCATATGAAATTTTAGTGGTCGTCCTCTAGTCCCAAAAGATAAAAAATGACCCATTCGGATGTTGCCTCGGAAAGATCTTTAGGACTTTAGGGTAATTACTAAAGTTTCCTAACCATTGCTTTTGTGATCGTACTTGTCCCTTCGAATGTCCCTTAAAACTCCAACTATGGGGCTACCTACTCCTTAATAGTAGGATAGCACCGTCTAAAGGAAACGAGAACGGACAGTCTTTTTTCGAGTAGGTAGAAAATCTTAAGTACTTGCTCAAAACAATAAAAAATATTTTACACAAACACTTTCAAAACAGTTTTTAAAAAAAAAACTTCGTCACACTCTTGAGGACAGATACAAGGGTTACCACGAAGTTAAACAAAAACTTTTCCAAACACACACAAGCAATTTCAAAATGAGCAAGTACCTAAGAGCCCGTGGAAAACCACAGATAGAAAGGGTGCTAACACCTTCCCTTTCTATAATCTACCCCCCATACTCAGAAAACTCTCGAAAAAGGTTTTTCTGTTCTTTTTCCTTTTCCTTTGTTGGATGAAATAAAAGTCAGTGGCGACTCTTGCTTACCGCGACATTTACGAACAAAAAATGCAAACCAGTAGTAACTAAACAGTCAGTTCTCCCACCGTATCACAGAATTGGCGACTCTGTTAGGGAATAATAAGTGGGGTATACCTTAGGATCTAGGTCATTATAATTGCTTCTCTTGCTTATCTTGATTGATTTATTTTAAGGGTATCTGTTAGGGTTATGTAGATCCTACACCGGATCTGGGAACACCTTTTAGGTAAGTAGCAATAAACTATGAGGGAACTGTGCGGGGTATACCGACACGGTTGAAGCAGTAGCTACATTGATGTGACACTTTGGTTGGTACATGTGATATGGTGGCAGAACCGACTATTATACTAGTTTTGCGTTTGTATTCACAAATGTCGCGGTAAGCAAGAGTCGCCACCGACTTTTATTTCATCCAACAAAGGAAAAGGAAAAAGAACAGAAAAAACCTTTTCCGAGATATTTTTGAGTATGGGGGGTAGATTATAGAAAGGGAAGGTGTTAGCACCCTTTCTATCAGTGGTTTTCCACGGGCTCTTAGGTACTTGCTCATTTTTTTAAATTTCTTGTGTGTGCTTGTTTTGTAAAGTTTTGTTTACTTCGTGATAACCCTTGTATCTATCTTCAAGGGTGTGACGAAGTTGTTTTGAAAATTGTTTTTGAAAAGTGTTTGTGTGAAATTTTTTTTTTTGAGCAAGTACTTAATATTTTTCTACCTACTTGAAAAAAGTTTGTTCGTTTTCGTTTCCTTTAGACAATGCTATCCTACTATTAAGGAGTAGATAGCTCCGTCGTTGGAATTTTAAGGGACGTTCGAAGGGACGAAATGGTCTCTGAAGGCAACAAGTAAGGATACCTCAACATTTTGAAGGGACTATCGTCATAAGATCAATTTGTAGGCAACTCGAGAGACAAGTAGGGACTATGATCTTTATGACGACTTTGAATCGCGGGTCATTGCTAAGGTATCCCTATGTTCGAGGGACATGACCATTATTTCTGAGGCAACCAAGTGGGGCAAACCCTAGGAGTGAGCATGTGCAAGTGTGTTTTTTCAGTTAATTATCTTTGCACGATTAGGGTTATCTACCTTTTTAATCGGGGATTTATCTTTCGCATACAATCCTAATGCCCATATATCTAGCAGTTTAATGGTTGCGGAAATTTAAAAAAATGCGAGAAATTAAAGTCCTAGCTATTACAAGGCTTTTGGGCAGATACACCAATATTTGACTGAAAATAAAGATGCGGAAATTCGAAATCCTAATTAATCTATTTCAAACCCAAAGCAAATACAATAATTCGAAATAAATAAATAAAACACGCGCGAAGAATTAAGACGGGAATGAGGAAAATATATTTTTGGATTTTCTTGAGAAAAATGATTAATCTTGTAAATTAACCTAATTTCTATTTGTTTTTAATTATATAAAAGAAAAGAGTTTTTAGATTAACCTAGTTTTCTATTGAATTTTAATTACAAAAAGGAATTTGAATTAATCTAATTAAACTAATTAATTAATTGCAATTAAATATTTTATGAAAAAAAACTAAATCTAATTTTTTAGTGGTTTTCTCATTTTATGATTTAATTGAAAAAATGATTTTTAATATTTTTATTTTTGTGAGAAAATAATTAATCAAATAAGTAAACGAAAGAAAATTAAAATAAAAAAGAGAAAGAGTTTGGGCCTGGAGTGATGTTAGTAGAACGGGGGGTCTGAATTGGAATCTTCAAGCCCAGATTTATGCAAGCCCACCATGCGTTTGGATCCAGTGTTAGCCATATTTGAGGGTGCACCATAGACTTCTCTCCACTGGGCGTTAGACCTGGATCTGAAGATGATCCACTGGTTGGATTTGGAGGCTGTATGATAGACTCTAAATAGTGAGGCACACTGGATCTGGAATTGGAAACCCAAAAAATATAAAAGGTCTGGACCTGGGATCGAACCCAGGTCCTCCCTTTCACACGTCCCTTTCCCTTGCCAAATGCGCTGGATGTTAAATCATGTATATAATCAAACAAAAATAATATAAAGGGAAATGCTTGTTAATTGATTATTTGTCATCCATGCAAGCAATGAGGGCCCTTGGTTGTTGAACGAACCAATCAAAACATCACCAGATGCCACACAAGAGTCAAACTAACGCCCCCAACATTGACTCATCGGAGAAGCACCGGAGCCCTAGCTCCGGTCACCTTCCCCGGTCACCTCTTTTTCGAAACTTGCGTAAACCTGGAAAAAAAGCAATAACTAGATCTTACCCCCCCCTAATTCGAGGGTTGCGGATCCAATAGTGACATTCTCATGCCCTAAAACAGCCTCCAAACATCGCCATGGAAGAAAAAGTGAAACGACGGTCGTTAATGGTAGAGGACGATTGTGGGCCTTAACTTTACATGTTATACGTTCAAACACCCACAATCATCAACAAAAACACATTTATGCAATTGGTATGGATTTAAGTTAAGTGTTATGCGAGTTTGAGAGTAGAGAAAATTTACCAATCGAAGGAATTGTGTGAGGGAGTTTCTACGTGTGCTGGGCTTGCTTAACTGTGAGGAATGCTTCTTGGAGTCTTCAGGAGGAGGATTGAATGCTTGCTTTGTCTGGAAAAGAGCTGAAAAAGCTGATACGAATTGCACTTTTTTTTTTATTTTAGAGAAAAGACTTTAGGGTTTATAGAGGCAGTTGTACGTGTGTGCTAGGTTTGGGATGGTTATGTTTATGTATGGTAGCATATTAGGTCAACATAAGTGGAAAAAAATCCATGCTTTGATGATAAAATATCCTCCCTTCAATTCTTTGATTTTGTTTATTTTTGGAACAAATCCACTCTTACTCTCTCTCCACGAATTTGCCTTGATTTGCCAACTTTTATTGATTGTCAATTGATGAGAAAAAGATTTGCAATAAAATCTTTTATTATTTTGATTATTTATTTGATTTAATTTGATTTTTAAATGATTAAAATCAAAATAAATTAAATAAATAAAGCCAATAACATGTGGAAGGGTGTTTGGGTCATGGACCATGTTGGAAGTGAGATGCAAGCATAAAAAGTTGGGTCCGTTTGACAAAAGATGCAATTTTGGGCATTGTTGACTTTTGACAATTTTCCAAAAATGGCTAACTTTGAAAATGCGTATCTCCTTCAATTTTGACCCTAAGAGGGTAATATTGGACTTTTTACAAAGCTTAGGATGTCCCCTAAGCAACCTCTTTGGTTTTATCTCAATTGGATCTTCCATGTTCATGTAAGAAGCTTTGACCCAAAAGGTATTTTTGTTGACTTTTTGGAATGACCTATAATGTCTGAATTCATATCTTTCTATGAGTGCACTTCTTGAACTTGAGGACTGAAGATGAGTTGTAGGGAATTGGATTCTCTTCAAAATGAGCCTTGGATGAGAAATCTTTGATAAAGTATGAGGAAGTTATGCCTAGTCAAAGTTTGGTTGACTTTTCTTAAGAAACCCTAATTTAATAACTTTTGAGTTTTGATGAATTAGGAGCATTCCTTGGGGAATCATGATAAACCCTTGATCAAATGATGGATATCACTTCAAAATGTTGATGTTGACCAAAAATCTTGAAGTTTGACTGTATATGGGCCACAATTGACTTTTGACCTAATACAATTGATTTTCAAGCATCTGAGCAGTTGATTGGGAAAACTTCTTGTGCAAGGAATGAAACTTGGCATGGATAGTCTTGAGAATATATTAGGACTATGGAGAGCATATGAGGCCTTTGGATCTCCCCCATCTTGATTAAAATGGAAACCCTAGTTTGAGGTTCATTTCTTTAGAAGAGAGTTTGTCTGGTCAACTCTTGGGCATCCTTGAGTAAGTTGAGGATCTTAATGAACATATGTTGAGTAAAATGGGAGGGAATATTTTGGGGTCCAACAACTGCCCCTCTTCAATCTTCTTAAACCTGAGGATGTAGATTGGCTGGTCTGTCTTTCGTGATCTGAAGGTGGAAGATGATTGAACACTAGAGTGCCTAGAAATTTGCACTCGCATGAAGTAATACTGATCAGTGATATCGGGAATGGGCTTAAAGATGCCATTTGGAAGTCAACAGAGAATCTTCAGAGATGGGCTTAAAGATGCCATCCAAAAAAATCTATCGGTTATATAAGAGATTCCTTTGTGAGAATTACTGTACCTGCCGCTGAGGAGGACTTCGCAGGAGAATGTTGATTTACGTCTAGGAAAATAGAGTATAGGAGCTTCGGTTGTCCATTACTCTACTGGGAGAATTAACTCCTGGTTAAGGAGGTGGGAGTACACTGCATATCATGGTTAGGATCCAGGCTACACAATGACTTATCGGGGGAATGTGTAATCGACTGTATCTGGTCGGGTCCAGGTCTTACAGTGTTATAAACTGTTGTTTAGAGATAAGGGAGAAGGAACATGGATAATATGGTTACTTCGAAATGAGAGCCTAGATAGTAGGGCTATGAGAAGGAACCTGGGTCGTAGGGTTACTTCGAGATGAAAGCCTGGATAGTAGGGCTATGGGAAGGAACCTGGGTCGTAGGGTTACTTCGAGATGAAAGCCTGGATAGTAGGGCTATGAGAAAGAACCTGGGGCGTAGGGTTACTTCAAGATGAAAGCCTGGATAGTAGGTCTATGAGAAGGAACCTAGGTTGTAGGGTTACTTCGAGATGAAAGCCTGGATATTAGGGCTATGAGAAAGAACCTGGGTCATAGGGTTACTTCGAGATAAAAGCCTGGATAGTAGGGCTATGAGAAGGAACCTGGGTCGTAGGGTTACTTCGAGATGAAATCCTGGATATTAGGGCTATGAGAAGGAACTTGGGTCATATGGTTACTTCGAGATGAAAGCCTGGATAGTAGGGCTATGAGAAGGAACTTGGTTCGTAGGGTTACTTTGATATGAAAGCTTGGATAGTAGGTCTATGAGATGGAACCTGGGTCGTAGGGTTACTTCGAGATGAAAGCCTAGATAGTAGGGCTATGAGAAGGAACCTGGGTCGTAGGGTTACTTCGAGATGAAAGCCTAGATAGTAGGGCTATGAGAAGGAACCTGGATAGTAGGGTTACTTCATTTTGTCATGTAGATTAGTTGACCCGTTGGGTTTTGGGAACTGAGTTTCCATTAGTTGTCTGCAGATGTGACCTGTATAACTTCTGGAATTGTTGGTGACAATCGTCTTTCCTGAAAAGATAACAGGGTTAATTATATGCGATGTATGAAATGCGTTGTGAGATGATATTCTCAAAATAAATGAGACTATGTTGTATGTGATATGTATGCGTATGTCGTGATTTATGAGCATGTGATGCTATTATAAGATGTCCGATTTTGGGAAAGTAAATCCCCGACTACTGCTGGAGAGTATAACCTTCCTGACTGTTGTAGAGGACTGCGGTTCTTCTACTTCCGCTGGGGATGGTGAACGAAAATGACTGTGCTAGATATTTACTCTTTGTTGTTTGTGAATATTCTGCCAGGGAGAGACTCTGTATGAGAATAGCTCTGCGGGGGAATGACTCTGTTGGAAGGTGAACTTCCGTAGCTTGAGGGATAAACTCTGTCGGGGATTGAGTTTCCGCATTCATGGAAGTAAACTCTGCTTGGGAGACAAATTTTTATGACCCACTTGTGATTATGAAATTTGGATGGGAAATATAGCTGTCAGTTCTCTGAAGGGAACTGGCTGGGGAAAGTACCTCCTGTTTTGGGAAAGCTAATATTAGCGCTTCGATTGCTTTTACTCTGTGGGGAGTACATATGTCACGAGGTCGTATGCACTGACGACTGTGCTTTAAAGCTGTCTCTGCCCTGGTACCGGCTGGACAAAGTAACTTTTGGGTTTTGACATTTCTGGCTTTTGCCCCTGTTTCTTAAGTTACGAGCAATTGTCTTTTCATTTCTTATGTAAATAATAATGAGCAGCAATCATATTCAAATGCATATGTCAAGAATAAATCATTGGACGTTCTTGCAAAATAAAATAGAAAAGGAAAAAACACATAGTTTTTGTAAAAGTGATTTGTATTGATTTTCGAAGTTTGCCTATAATAGGCGTTTTTATACAAGGAGGCTGACACTCTAGTAAGAGAATGTTGCCGTAAAAATAGAAGCTATACAATATTGTGTAAAAAGAAAACAGCTATGCACAACAATCCCATTGGTTCCAATTCTACTATTGTCGCCCTGTCTTCGAGCGTCTCATCAATTTGTTGCTTGTCCGAGGCTGATTTGATTGATTGGTGTCGTTTGAGCTTGATGGTTGATACTGAGGTCTGATTGCAAGGTGATCCAATGGGACATAGTGATACGCTTTACATCCCTAACTTTTTCCTGGACTCCCCTTTCGGGTTTTTAGTCCACCAGGATACCCTTTTTTGCCCAAGCCACCTTTTCAGGTTTTCGACTTGCCGGGTGTACAAATTTTTTCATTTTTATCCCTTATTTTTGCCCGAAACCTTTTGGTTCACCGGGAAGCCCTTATTTTTGCCTAGGCCAGTCAACCTAGCGGGTCTTTTATCATGCATAATATCTTTTCACTATGTCCGCATTGATAGGGTAAGGAAGGTCGTCACCGTCCATGGTGGTTAGAATCATAGCTCCACCTGAGAAAATGTTTTTAACCACAAATGGCCTTTCGTATGCGGGAGTCCATTTGCCCCTGAGATCACCTTGCGGCAGTATGATGCGCTTGATTACCAGATCCCTGACTTGATATTCCTGACGTCTGACTTTTTTGTTGAAAGCCTTGATCATCTGCTTTTGATACGTATGACCATGACAAATAGCAGTAAGTATCTTCTTGTTGATCAGATTTAGTTGATCAAGTCGAGTCTGGATCCAGTCGTCTTCGTCCAAACCCGCATCTTTCATAATCCTTAAAGAAGGTATCTGAACCTCGATGGGTAGGACTGCCTCCATGCTATATACCAGAGAGTAGGGTGTAGCCCCTATCGATGTCCGTGCTGAGGTGCGGTACCCATGAAGAGAGAATGGCAACATCTCATGCTAGTCTTTGTATGTCACCGTCATCTTCTATATAATCTTCTTAATGTTTTTGTTAGCTGCTTCAACAGCGCCATTCATCTTTGGCCGGTAGGGAGAAGAGTTATGATGCTGTATCTTGAATTGCTTACAGAGTTTGGTGATCATCGTATTATTGAAATTTGTACCATTATCGGTGATAATTCTCTCTAGCACACCATACCGACATTCTTGGTAACGGTAGCAAAGGAGGCAGCTTCAACCAACTTCGTGAAGTAATCGATGGCCACTAGGATGAAGCAATGCCCATTGGAAGCGGTAGGTCTAATTTCTCCGATCATGTCAATGCCCCACATTACAAAGGGCCACGGAGCTGTCAAGACATTTAAAGGAACCGGAGGCACATGCACCTTATCAGCATAGATTAGGCACTTATGACAAGTTCAGGAATGGTGATAACAATCTACTTCCATAGTGGACTAGTAGTATCCTGCCTGTAGCATTTTCTTAGCCATGGTATGTCCACTTGAATGGGTTCCGAAGGTACCTTCATGTAGATCTTTCATAATCCTCTCTGCTTCGCTCTTGTCTACACACCACAGTAAGGTAGAGTCATGGTTGCGCTTGTAGAGGATTCCATTACTGAGGAAGAATTTTGCAACGAACCTTCTCAAAAACTTCTTATCATTGACAGATGCCCCTTTGGGATACTCTTGAGTCTCGAGGTACTTCTTCACTTCATGAAACCAGGGTTTGTCTGCTACCTCTTTGATATCAATCTCACAGCAGTGCACTGGCTCATCTAACATTTCAATGGTGATTCAGGGAGCTTCATTGTCCCACCTGACTTTGAATATAGAAGACATGGTAGCTAGCGCGTCCGCTAACTGATTCTCCTCTCGTCGGAAATGTTCAAAGGTTACCTCCTCAAAGTGTGGGAGCAATGTCAGTGCGTGCTCTTTGTATGGGATGAGATTCAGATGCTTTATATCCCATTCGCCTTTGATCTGACTTATCACCAAGGTTGAATCCCTGAAGATATTTAAGAACTTGATCCTGAGGTCGATAGCGGCTTTGAGACCCATAATGCAGGCTTCATACTATGCCATGTTATTACTGTAGTTGAAACATAATCGGGTAGTGAAAGGAGTATGACAACTCTCGGGAGATATGATTGTGGGGCCAATGCAATTACCGAGTGCGTTCGAAGCTCCGTCAAAAACCATAGTCATTGGGATCCCTCCTCAGGTCCTTCATCCGGTCCAGGTTCTTCGTAGTCAGTCACCGGCATAATATTCTCATTCGGGAACTCAAAATTCATAGACTGGTAGTCATCCACGGCTTGATGAGCCAAATGATCAGCCAATACACTTTCCTTGATTTCTTTCTGGGTTGTATATTGTATATCATATTCAGTTAAGATCATCTACCATCTCGCTATTCTTCCGAAGAGAGCGGGCTTCTCGAAGATGTACTTGATTGGATCCATCTTAGATATCAATAGAGTAGTGTGAGTCAGCATGTACTGTCTTAGTCGGCCAGCAGCCCATGCCAAATTGCATCAAGTTTTCTCGAGCAGTGAGTATCGTGTCTCACAGTCGATAAACTTTTTGCTAAGGTAGTATGTTGCGTACTCTTTTCGACCAGACTCGTCATGCTGCCCCAGCACACACCCCATTGAATTGTCTAGCACTGTTAAGTATAATATCAAAGGTCTTCCTTCAACCGGAGGCATCAGAATTTGCGGTTCATGGAGATCTTTTTTGATCCTTTCGAAAGCTGTCTGGAACTTGTCATTCCACTTTACCACTTGATCTTTCTTCAGAAGCTTGAAGATGAGCTCACAAGTAGCAGTAATATATGAAATGAACCTGGAAATATAATTTAGGCGTCCCAAGAAACCTCTAACCTCCTTCTTTGTACGGGGAGCCGACATATCTTGTATGGCCTTTATCTTTGCAGGGTCTACCTGAATACCTTTGTCACTGACGATGAAACCCAGAAGCTTACCAGACCTTACCCCGAAGGTGCACTTGTTCGGATTCAACCTCAGCTTGTATGTCTTCAACCTGTCGAATAACTTTTGTAGATGACCAAGGTGTTCCTCTTCGATTTGAGACTTGGCTATCACGTCATCAACATAAACCTCGATCTCATGGTGAATAACATCGTGGAACAAAGTGACCATGGCTTGCTGATAGGTTGCCCCAGCATTCTTCAATCCAAAAGGCATCACCTTGTAACAGAAGGTGCCCCACTGTGATGAAGGTTGTCTTCTCCATGTCTTCAGGAGCCATCTTGATCTGGTTGTAGCCAGAGAAACCATCCATGAAGGAGAAAATTTTGTGTTGTGCGGTGTGATCGGTGGATCTGGAACTGACTGTTTAACGCTGGTTCGCGAAATGTCGCGGAAGCAAGAGTCGCCACCGTCTTTTATTTTCTCCAAATGGAAAGGACAAAAGCACAGAAAAATTCCTTAAAGAGATTGCTCTCGGTTCGGGAGGTAGGTTATAGAAAGGGAAGGTGTTAGCACCCTTTCTATCCATGGTTATCCATGGGCTCTTAGGTACTTGCTCAATGTGTTTTCAAAATTGTTTGTTTGCTTTTCAATGTGGGTTTTAAAAAAGTTTCTTTTGAAATATTTCAGTTCGACTCATACGTCAGAGTGTTTGAAAAATTTGCTTTGAAAGCTTTTGAAAATGTGTTGGTGAAAAGATGTTTTGATTTGTTTGAAATTAGAGCAAGTATCCTTGAGAACCTACCTACCCTAAGGAATTCGTCTGTGTAAATGTCCTTTAAAGTAGTGCCATCCCACCATTGAGAGGTAGGTAGCACCACCATTGGAGGTGTTCGGGTCAATTCGAGTTTTAGGGACATGGTGATCACCAGAGCAATGGGAAGACACCTTAGAAGCTACCCTCATGCCAGGTTCCCGGATCATGAGGACTTACTAAGACGTCCTCTACTCGACGATCACCTTTCGAGGCAAGGCAACAGTGAGGCGTACCCTAGGGGTGGTGTGTGCGAATTGTGTGTCATGTTTCAGTTATTTGTCTTGTCATGTTTATTTGTGATCTACGCTTGATTTTAATTAGGGCCATTCATTCTTGCATGCATATTTAACAGTTATAAAGTTTGCGGGAAATAAATCTAAGGCTATTACAAAAGGCGCGGGTCCACATCGCCAAAATTAAACCGAACCCGATTTAGCGGAAAATAAATAAAGCAGAAAAATAAAGTGCGAGAAATTTAAATTACAATGCTTTGGGAGAGATACAAAATTAAATGACATAAAATAAATGCGCAAATTAAATAATTAAATTATAAACATGGGCGTTGAACCCTTTTGCAAAAATAATTAAATTAATGAGAATTAAAATTAAAAATTAAATGTTTTTGGTATTTTTGTATTTTTTAAGATTTAAAAGAAAAAGAATTTATTGAAATTAAAAATAAAATACTAAACCCTAGTTCTAATGTTTTTTAAGTTTATTATGAAAATATTGAATTTTTGACCTAATTTAACTCTAAGTTATTTAGATACATTTAATTATAAAAATAAATAAATAAATAAATAATATTATGATAAAAAAGGAAAAATTATAAGGAGTGGAAATTATTAAATAACCTAATTCTAATTTTTATTTAATACGAAAAGAATTAAAATTGCAAACGTCCTAATTAAAACTAAATTCATTATGTATTAATTTATTTACAAGAAAATAATTATAATAAAAATATTTATTCTTTTTTGGTCTTTTCTGATTTTTAATTAAGTTTTTGTATCTTGTTAAAAATAATTAATGAATTAAAACAACAAAACAATAAAATAATAATTAAAAAGATATGAGAAAAATAAGTAAAGTTAGCAAACCAGGGTGGGGTGTAGTCCCCAATTCAGGAGGTACAGGTTCAGCAAATCAGGCCCAATAAGCATGGCCTTGTGGACTTTTCCAGATTCCATATGGTGCGTTGACTGGAGTTTATTGCGCTTCTGGAATCCATGCCTTTGATTTGGTCGTCTGGGACACGTGTGTGGCTTGATGATGAGAGAATATGGTGTACCTGGATGTTAGCGTAGCATAGGATTTTATATTGAAAAATAACATTGAACTTTTGCCAGACCTGGGACTTGAACCCAGGTCTTGGAGGTTGCATGCATTAGTACCTGCCAGCTGAGCCATCACGTTTCATTTAATATATTATATCAAAGAAATAACAAAAAGCAAAACCCACGCATAATGGTTAAAACGCGCGCAAATTTGAAACACCCAACCACTGCTTGCCAACGCATCATCGTCTTCGTCCTCTTTTTATTTTTTCTGAAAACACAAGCCTATGGAAACGGTTTTCTGGGCGTGGTCTAAAGCTAGCTACAAGAAAATAGCGACTAGCGCTATAGTGATCATAAATTGATCGCGAGGCTTGTGTCTTCTTCGTCCAGATCTACTGTATACAACCATGGCATTCATGAATCCTAATTTTTCCTCTATGCAAAAGCCCTAATTCAGGAAACCTGCAACCCTAAATTTTAACAATGGCAAAATCGCCTACAACGCATAATAATCAAATTAAAGTTATGGGTTAGCTTTGAAATCATGTCAGGAATGCAAATCAAGTCTCAAAAATTATGGAAAATGTATGAATCAATATGCAAGAGCATCAAATATTTTTGGTACAGGGTATGCCCGTTTTACCAATTCTTGATGCTAGAACGAGTGGTTTTGATTGGTATGTGATCCTTGAAGCTTCAGGAATATGATGGACTCAGTATTATGGCTTGAAACGATCTCTAAAGCACTTTTCAGTTCTTGAGTTTTTTCAAGAATTTTCAAGTTTGTCTATGGCTTATGGGCGCAGCTGAGAGTCTAAGGCAATTAGGTTTGTGCTTCTGATCATATAGTGAACATATTAGGTCAACAAAACTTGACAAAATCCAAAGCATTCAATGATTTCAATCTTTGATTTTGTAAGATCTTTTTTGAATCTTTTTTCATGTGTATTTGGTTCAATCATGCTCCAATCAACCAAATCTTGCCATAATTGACTAAGCACGAGATATTGAGAGTAGAATGTGCACAAAAAGATTTTTTTAGGTCAAATTTATATTTTCTACATATTTAAATAATTTAAATGAATTAATATTAATATAAATTCAAATAAATAATTAAAAATTGAGAAAATACTTCCCCTTGGGCTTAATGGTCGTGCATAGGCTTGGCATGAAGAAACTTGGAAGAAAAATGGGCCCATTAGCATTTTTGGATCATTTGAACCAATGTTGACTTTTCAAAATTCCCAAAAGTTTCCCAACTTCCACAAGGCATAACTTGCTCAATTTTTAAGCTTTTCTCATGTTCTTGGACATTTTAGAAAGGTCTTGAAGTCCACTAAACAATGTCTTTGGTCCCATGTCATTTTGATTTACCAATCTCAAGTTATGGCCTTTGACTTAAAGTCCCTTTTTGTTGACTTTTGAAAATGACCTATAATGTTGAAATTGATAACTTTTTGTGAGAGCATTTCTTGGACTTGGAACATGAATATGAGTTGTAGGAAATGTCTTTCTCTTCAAAATGAGCTTTGGATGGAAATTTTCTGATAATCCATGTGAAAGTTATGCCCTGGTCAATTTCAGTTGACTTTTTCAACTGTCCAAATATAGCAACTTTTGCATCTTTGATGATTTCTGAGCCAAATTTTGAGAATCATGATCAAGCATTGATCAAATGATGTTTGTGGCTTCAAAATGATATGTTGACCAAAAATTTGAACTTTTGACTGTCAAATGACCATTTTGCCCCTACAGTTGACTGTAGTGCAATCTAGGGTTTTGACTGTGCAATTTTGAGCTGAATGCCTTGAAACTTGATATGAGGATACTTGACCATATTTGTAGGCATATGAGACTTGATTGGGCCATTGAAAACTTCCTTTTCTTGATCAGGACTCAAACCCTAGTTTTGACTGTATAGGAGACAGTTGAACTGCATAACCCTTGGGGACTTTTGTGACTTTGACTTGACAAATCTTGATGAATATGGGAGGGCAAATTTTGGGGTGCAACAGTTGCCCCTGTTCAATCTTCTTAGACCTGAGGATGCAGATTGGCGGACGTGCCTTTCGTAATCCGAAGGTGGAAGATGATTGAACACTAGAGTGCCCAGAAATTTGCGCTCACATAGTAGTAGTGATGGTGGGAATGGGCTTATAGATGCCATTTGGAGATTGCTGGATAGGATGATGGGATTATAGATGCCATCTGGACGTTGATCGCGTAGGAGGTTCTTTAGCTAGAACCTGCATACCTGCAAAAGAGAAAATGAGTACCTGACACGTTACAGGAGCTGATTTTAGATGCTTGGTATAGATGTGTCCTGACTGGTTACAGGAGCTGAGTTTGGAGCTTCAAACGCTGATGAATGAACCAGGGATGGTTACTGCCTTAGCATGAACGGTAAGAGAACCTTGGGCGACTTTAACTTCAACAACGCTCGTTGAGAAAAATCTTGGGTGTCTTTAACTTCAACAACGCTTGTTGAGAAAAACCCTGGGTGTTTTCTACTGGAATAAGAATCAGGGAGATCTTCGGGTCGATCTGACTGAACCAGAGGAGGCCTTTGACTGGGTAAGAATCAGGAAAATCTTAGGGTCGATTTAACTGAACCGGTCTAGGTCTTGAAACATCTTCAACTGGATAAGCATCAGGGAGATCTTAGGGTCGATCTGACTGAACCAAGAGAAGGCCTTTGACTGGATAAACATCAGGAAAATCTTAGGGTCGATTTAACTGAACCGGTCTAGGTCTTGAACTATCTTCAACTGGATAAGTATCAGGGAGATCTTAGGGTCGATCTGACTGAACCAGAGAAGGCCTTTGACTGGATAAGCATCAGGAAAATCTTAGGGTCGATCTAACTGAACCGGTCAAAGTCTTGAGACGTGATTGAGAATTTCAACTGTATCTTTCCTGAAAGGTAAAGGTCAGTCATATGCAATGCATGATATGGATCAAGCAATGATGTTCTCAACATAAAATAGATTTGTATGATGCAGTGCGTTATGCATGCTATGATGATGTATGTGAAGTTTTATGTATGTTTTCGTCTAGGAAAGTGAATCCTTGACGGGTGCCGGGAAGTTGTGTCCTGGGCTGACGTTGAAGAATAGATTTTGCTTCCGCTGGGGATGATAACTGCAAGAATACCGGTAGGAGAAGATGACTCCGTTGAGGAATAAACTTGGCAAATGAAGAGTCTGCGGGGAGAAAAGATACTCTGACATCCATGCTGGGAAGCAATATTCTGTGGGGATAGAGATGCTTTGCTGATTGTTGAGAATAGTTTGCTGGGGATACCCTTGTTGTTGGAAATGTTGATGGACTTTGCTGGGGTAAGAAGACTTCATCGACGACGCTCTTTCCGTGGCTTTTGGCTGAGGATAACCCAGTTATATCCTGTTAAGGAAATAACTCTTTGAATAAAGTCGGACGACGCGTTCGTGCTCTGCGAGGGATAAGCTTCCAGGATCTACTGGGGATAAGCTTACTGCTTGGGGAGATAAATTCCACTTTTCCTGGGGAAACTGGGTTGGACTGGACTCTTTGGGGAAGTTTTGGACTGCGGGGAAGTGATTCCTTTGAATGTTGAGATACCGCCGGGGAACGATCTTTAGGCCAAGACTGCCGGGGATACTTGTTAAGAATATATGCTGCTGGGGAAATATTGAGATCTGCGGGAGGATACTCAATTTCCTTGATATTTGATGATTGGCTTGGAGAAGAATGTATTGTTTTACTCTCTGGGGAACTAATATGTACTGGTCGTGTTCTTTGGCTGAACCTACCTTGGTACCTTGGAGGATAAAACAATTGGATTGTTTAGACAACTCTTTATTGCCCCTGTTTCTAGTGTCACCTGCAATTAATTCCTTTGTTTCGTATGCAAATATTTATGAGTTAGCAAATTACTGTCAATGCATATATCACAAATTTGAACCTTGGACGTTCTTCGCAAAGCAAAACAGAAAAGGAAAAACACTTGGCACATTTAACTGAAGATATATTTTTATTGATTTTTGAATGGCCTGAAAATAGGCGTTTTGTGTACAAGAGGCTGACGCCCTAGTAAGAGGTACGTCGCCGAGCAAGAGTTTATACAAGTTTTGTACAAAAGAAAATAAAACAGCTGTGTGAAAGATGAATGATCCACTGGGTTTCAACTCTGCTATCGTCTTTATAACTCCGAGCGTCTCATCACTTGATGACCTTGGTTGAGGGTGAAGCTGACTGATCGATGCCGTTTGAGCTGGATGTAGATACCGGATTCTGGATGCAAAGTGATCAATGAGACATAGTATTACGCTTTTATCCCTAATTTTTGCCTGGACCGCCCTTTCGGGTTTTCAGTCCACCGGGATACCCATTTTTGCCCAAGCCGCCTTTTCAGGTTTTCGACTTGCCGGGTGTACAGATTTTTTCATTTTCATCCCTTCATTTTGCCCGAACCCTTTTGGTTCGACGGGAAGCCCTAATTTTTGCCTAGGCATGTCAGCCTAGCGGGTCTTTTTTCATGCGTAGTATTTTTTAACTATGTCTGCATTGGCGGGGTGAGGAAGGTCGTCACCATCCATGTTGGTTAATATCATTGCTCCTCCTGAGAACACATGTTTAACCACAAATGGCCCTTCGTATGTAGGGGTCCATTTGCCCCTTGGATCACTCTGAGGAAGGATGATTCTCTTGATAACCAGATCCCCAACTTGATATTCCTGTGGTCTGACCTTTTTGTTAAATGCCCTGATCATTCGTTTCTGATACGTCTGACCATGACAGATAGCAGCAAGTCTCTTCTCGTCAATGAGGTTGAGTTGGTCAAGTCGTGTCTGGATCTAATCATCTTCGTTCAGATTTGCATCCTTCATTATCCGGAGAGAGGGAATTTGCACTTCAATCGGCAAGACTGCCTCCATGCCATAAACCAGAGAGAAGGGAGTTGCCCCGGTTGACGTCCTTGCTGAGGTACGGTACCCATGCAGAGCGAACGGTAACATCTCGTGCCAATCTTTGTAAGTTACTGTCATTTTTTGCACGATCTTCTTGATGTTTTTGTTAGCTGCTTCTACAGCCCCATTCATCTTCGGTCTGTAAGGAGAAGAATTGTGGTGCTGTATCTTGAACTGTTCGCAGAGCTCAGCGATCATCTTATTGTTCAGATTGGTACCGTTGTCCGTAATAATCCGCTCAGGGACGCCGTATCGACAGATCAGGTTGTGCCGAATGAACCGTGCCACAACAGTCTTGGTTACTGTAGCATAGGATGCTGCCTCAACCCACTTTGTAAAATAGTCAATCGCCACTAGGATGAAGCGATGTCCATTAGATGCCGTAGGTTTAATTTCGCCGATCATGTCTATGCCCCACATTGCAAACGGCCAAGGCGCAGTCAGAACATTCAGGGGAACTGGAGGAACATGCACCTTATCTGCATAGATCTGGCACTTGTGGCATGTCCTGGAATGTTGGTAACAGTCAGCTTCCATGGTGGACCAGTAGTATCCTGCCCGTAGGATCTTCTTAGCCATAGTATGTCCACTGGAGTGTGTACCAAAGGTCCCTTCATGTAGCTCTTCCATGATTCGTTCTGCTTCAGTTTTGTCCACACAACGCAGTAAGGTTGAATCATGGTTTCTTTTGTACAAGATGCCGTTTCTTAGGAAGAACTTGGCTGCGAACCTCCTCAGGAATTTCTTATCATTGACAGAGGCACCTTCAGGGTATTCCTGAGCTTCCAGATATCTCTTCACTTCGTGGTACCAAGGCTTCTCAGTTACCAATTCAGTTTCGAGATCACAACAGTATGCCGGTTCGTCCAGTTTCCAGATGATGATCCGGGGAGCTTCATTATCCCATTTGACCTTGAACATTGAAGACATTGTAGCTAACGCGTCCGCTAACTGATTCTCTTCTCTTGGAAAGTGCTCAAAGGTTATCTCTGTGAAGTGGGGAATTAGGGTCAACACACACTCTCTGTAAGGAATCAAGTTTGGATGTTTCGTATCCCACTCTCCTTTGATCTGATTGATCACAAGAGCGGAATCTCCGAAGACACTTAGAAATTTGATCCTTAGGTCGATCGCAGCTTGAAGACCCATGATACACGCCTCATACTCCGCCATGTTGTTGGTACAGTTGAAACACAGCCGGGCAGTGAGTGGAGTATGTGTACCTTGTGGAGATATGATGATGGCGCCGATACCATTTCCCAAAGCATTGGAAGCTCCGTCAAAGTGCATAGACCATCAGGATCCCGGTTCAGGTCCTTCATCCGGTCCAGGTACTTCACAATCAGTTACAATCATGATGCTTTCATCCGGAAACTCGAAGTTCATTGATTGGTAGTCATCTACAGCTTGATGAGCTAAGTGGTCTGCCAATACACTCCCCTTGATGGCTTTCTGGGTCGTGTACTGAATGTCGTATTCCGTCAAGATCATTTGCCATCTTGCAATTCTCCCAGACAGAGCAGGCTTTTCGAATATGTATTTTATCGGATCCATTTTTGAGATCAACAAGGTAGTGTGAGTCAGCATATACTGTCTCAGCCGGCGAGCAGCCCATACCAAAGCGCAGCAAGTTTTCTCAAGCAGTGAGTATCGGGTCTCACAGTCGGTAAACTTTTTGCTAAGGTAATAAATGGCGTGCTCTTTTCGGCCAGACTCGTCATGCTGCCCCAGCACACACCCCATTGAGTTGTCCAGCACCGTCAGGTATAATATCAGAGGTCTCCCTTCAACCGGTGGCATAAGGATAGGTGGTTCTTGGAGATACTCTTTGATTTTGTCGAAGGCGGCCTGACATTCATCGTTCCAACGTACTACCTGATCTTTCTTCAGTAGCTTGAAGATTGGCTCACAGGTAGCAGTCAGATGCGAGATGAACCGAGCAATGTAATTCAGGCGTCCTAAAAAGCCTCTGACTTCCTTTTCTGTCCTGGGAACTGGCATCTCTTGAATAGCTTTAACCTTAGCAGGGTCCACTTGAATACCTTTATCACTGACCACGAAGCCTAGCAACTTCCCAGATCTTACCCCGAAGGTGCATTTGTTCGGGTTTAATCTCAGCTTGTACAGTTTCAACCGGTCAAACAATTTCTGCAGATGATCCAGATGCTCTTCCTCAGTCTGGGATCTAGCAATCATGTCGTCCACATACACTTCTATCTCGTGATGGATCATGTCATGAAATAAGGCAACCATGGCACGTTGGTAGGTTGCCCCAACATTCTTTAACCCGAACGGCATGACCTTGTAACAGAAGGTGCCCCACTGAGTAACGAACGTAGTCTTCTCCATGTCTTCAGGTGCCATCTTTATCTGATTGTAACCTGAAAAACCATCCATGAAAGAGAACACTTTGTGCTGAGCCGTATTATCAACAAGGACATCAATGTGAGGTAAGGGGAAGTCATCCTTGGGGCTGGCCCTGTTCAGATCCCTATAATCAACACACATTCTGACCTTACCGTCCTTTTTAGGTACCGGCACCACGTTAGCAACCCACTGAGGGTAAGAAGTCACTGCAAGGAAACCGGCATGAAACTGTTTCATGACTTCGGCTTTAATCTTCTCGGACATCTCTGGACGCATCCGACGGACCTTTTGTTTAACTGGAGGGCAGTCTTCCCTAGTCGGCAAATGATGGACAACAATATCGGTATCCAACCCTGGCATGTCTTCGTAGGACCAGGCAAAGATCTCCATATAGTCATGTAACATCTTGGTTAACCGTTGCTTCACGCTGAGCTCTAGGTTGGCACCAATCTTTACCTCTTTCCTGTCTGCCTCAGTACCCAGGTTTATGGTTTCCACTGGTTCTTCATGGGGTTGAATTGCCCTCTCTTCCTGAAGCAACAGTCTTGCAAGCTCGCCAGGCACTTCGCAATCATCTTCACCTTCGTCTTCGGCTAAGTTGATCGGATTTTCGAAGTCATAATTGGCATTAGCAGAGTTGTTATCAGTGAGATCCAGAGTGGATTGGAACCTGTATGAGTGAGTGTGTGTGTAAATACAGCTGTTTTTTGAAAATTATGTAAAGGAAAAGAAAGACAGAAAAGGAACACAATATTTGCAATGCGAAAAACGTCCAAGATTTTCATTCATGATGTATAAAATGACAGTTCGTATGCCCTCACAAATAGAACCACGGTGCCTCGGGTAAGACACCGGGCCATAGAGTTTATCATTGTTTATTACAAAATATAACGAAACAAAGAAATTTATTACTGCGTCACAAAGGTAACAGGGGTATGGTCCTTTGCACTCCAATTGTTCAATCCGTCTTTGGCCGTCGGATAAATCCAGCTGTTGAATTCGGTTTCATCCACTTCATGGTCCTCCCCAACAGCATTCACCTCTGAGCTTTTAATAAATACCGGAGGTCTTCCGATCTTTGCTTTCCTCATAGCTCTCTGACCTTCTGAGGTAAAACCCAGCCCAAGTTTATCAGTCTTCTGGGTGAAGTCTGGAAGTCTGCCCCAGTCGGCACATTCACCCTTCTGCACCACAGCCCTGGCATCCTTCAGGGAAGCCATCTTCAAAGGACCACTTGCTTCTGTTACTTCTGCTGCAATTGGAAACACCTCCTCGAAATGCTGAAAGGGGGTCTCAATGAACTCCCCATCCATCTCAATGTATCTGAACGAGTTTAGGTGGCTCACCATGTATTCTTCCTCTCCTTGCACGGTGACAATCTTCCCTCTGACGGGGTATTTCAGCTTTTGATGCAAGGTAGAGGTCACTGCCCCAGCCTTATGTATCCAGGGTCGACCCAGCAGACAAGAGTAAGATGGACGGATATCCATCACATAAAAAGTGGAGTCGAACACCTGAGAGCCCACACGAATCGGAATGTCAACCTCCCCATGGACCATCCTCTTTGAACCGTCAAAGGCCCTGACGATGATGTTGCTGGGTTTCAAATCCAGGCCTTCACAATCTAGACGATCCAGAGCCTTCTTGGGTAGCACATTCAAAGATGACCCAGTATCAACCAACACATGTGCCAAGGTGGTGCCCCTGCATTCGATTGAGACATGCAGAGCATCGTTATGATCTCTCCCCTTTGCGGTCAAATCAGCATCCGAGAAACCCAAGCCATTGTCTGCCGTTAGACTTGCCACGCAATCGGTGAACTGGACTGCAGAGGTTTCATGTGGCACATGGGCCGTCTTGAGGAATGAGATGAGGGCCTTTGCATGGGCCTCAGAGCACAGCAGTAAAGAGAGCATGGAGATCTTGGAGGGCGTATGCCCCAGCTGTTCCACAACATTAAAATCGCTCTTCTTTATAATCTTCAGAATTTCCTCCATCTCTTGTGGGGAGGCCTCAGCAGCTATGGGTATGGGTGCCTCCATCTGGGCAGGCTCAGCTTCAACTCCCTTGCCCCGAGCACTGGATGACTCGGCAGCAGGAGAAACAATTGGATCAGCAGCAGGAACAACAACTTGGTCAGCAACAGGAATAGGTGTACTTGCAGGAATTATCAGGAGCGGTCTTCGGGCAGCAGGTGGCGCAATGTCAGGCGAGAAGAGCCTGCCACTGCGGGTAACTTTGGCTGGGCCAGTAATGTCACAGATGCTGGCGCCAGCGTTGAGCTCTTGTTTAACTCCGTTTATATATACATCTGCCCCATAGTGCCAAGGGACAGCTTTATTAGATACATAGGGCAGGGGCCCAGGAACAGTGATAGTTACAGGTGCAACGGTCAGAATTTGGACAGGCTTCTTCTGGAGAGCCGGGATCGGATTGTTGAAGATAGTCACCACAGAAACTTCTTCCATTGGAACCAAACGAACAGCAGACTTCTTAAATAGAATCTCCTTGCTATCCATTAAGCTTTGGATGCCTAACTTTAGCAAGGGACAACCGGATGGGGACACAACACAGAACAGGCAACCCTCACTACAACCCGGAAATAAACCGGCCTGCAGTAGGTTCTTCTTAACGATCTTTAGAGGAGTGGCTAGATCATCCACAGAAACAGCATAAACGTCTTCATCAACAGCATTTACCCCGTGTTGAGGCATAGGGGCAGTAACTACATTCGGCTTTGCAGGCGCCTCGAATTGTATCTCCTTTGCGTCGATAAGGTCTTGCACCTTATTCTTCAACGCCCAACAGTCATCGGTAGAGTGCCCCGGGCTATCTGAGTGGTAAGCACAACGAGCATTCGGGTTGTACTTGGGGGATGCAGTATTTGGAAACTTCGGCGCCTCCCTGACAGTCACTAAATTAGTTGAGAGCAACTGTGGCAGGATCTGCGACAAAGTCATGTTTAAACGGGAGAATTCTCTCCGGGGTCTTTCCACCTTCTGAGTATTGTTTGGCCGGGGAGCGGCAGCAGGCTTAGCAATCATTACCGCACTGACAGATTGGCGGTGTTCATTTCTTTCTGATTTCCTAGAACCATACACGGCACTAGACTCCTTTTTAAACGGTTTCTTTTCTGAGCTAGATGAGGCACCCTTTGCAATCTTCCCAGATTTCAGCCCAGCTTCAATCCTCTCTCCAGTCAAGATTAAATCAGTGAAACCAGCGGAAGAATTCCCAATGAGATGGTTGAAAAACGGCCCAGATAGGGTCCCCAAGAACATGTCAACCAACTCCCGATCAGTCAATGGTGGCTGCACCCTGCCAGCCAGGTCTCTCCACTTCTGAGCATACTCCTTAAAACCTTCGCTTGCGCCTAACGCCATACCCTGGAGTTGGGTACGTGTGGGGGCAAGGTCGGCATTATACTGATACTGCTTGTAGAAAGCAGTAGCCAGCTCCTCCCAGTTACGAACTTTGGTCCCATCCAGCTGATAGAACCATTCGAGATGAGTCCCTGAAAGACTCTCCTGGAAGAAGTGGATCCATAGATTCTTGTCCGCAGAGTACGGCTGAATTTTCCGAACATAGGACCTTAAGTGCAGCTTGGGACAAGACGCCCCGTCATACTTCGAGAAGGATGGTGCTTTGAATTTATGCGGGATAATCACACCAGTCGACAAACCCAGATCTCCGAAATCCAGCCCAGGTGCCTGTTGCACCTCCATAGCCTTCAACCTGTCCTCCAGTTGTTTATACCTGTCATCTGAAGGAGGGTACTGCTCTTCATCAAAATCTGTCTCGTTGTCGGAGACTTCTGGAGTAGGAACCTTTACTTCTGCCTGAGAAGGACTCTTGCCCACAGAAGAACCAGCCTCTTCATGTTGCAGAGTATTGCCGAACCTTCGGCCCGAGTTGAACAGAACAGTTCTTCTCTTCTTCTTCTTCTCCTTTTTCAGGAGCATAGTCTTTAATTCTTCTTGGCCTTTAGCCAGACCCTTGATTAGTTCTTGAAACTGCGCATTCTGCGCCTGGAGAGCTTTGATTGATGTCTCAGTTGATTCAGATCCAGGATTCATGATGCTGAAATAAACAGCGAAGAACTGTAAGCAACCTGAAAAGGGGAAAAACCTGCTATGCACATGATGTATGAAATGCGTATGCAATGCGTTCAAGGGTTCGAAAGTTCAAATTTGTTGTAGACAAAAAGGAACACACGTTATCATTAAAGAAATCATTGTTTAATACATCAAGGCCTCGTGGGCAAAAATACAAAAATCAAGTCAATCCCAAAATACACTGCGCATCCTTTTCGGAGCTATGTAGGTGTTGAGATTCCTCTCCTCATGCAACAGACGGGTGAGCTCCAAGACTTTCTTTTCACTGGCATGCAGACTAGTCTCAAGAGAATTCCGCTCTTCCTTAAGCTGGATCCAGCTCTTCTGCATTTCTTCCCAGGATGTGGGCATATCAGGGTGCTGAATAACATGAGACACTTCCCCTTCCAGGACTGGTTCCTTGATCACCGGGAGCATATGGGGATAAGGCATCACTAGCTTCTGGGAGCGAGCTCGTACCCATTTGAGATAAGGCTCCAAAGGGATGGAGTTCCTATGCCCTAGTGTTTTGCTGTCTATCCTACTGGGCATCCTCCAGGCTCTGATAAATCTCTGACGAAGTCCTTGAGTATCACTGTCGAAGTCAAAAACTATGTCGGGAATTAACATGTCATGAGGGCCATCCCTCCGAGCATAACCAAACTGTCTCCAAGCCAGGCATGGGCTATAAGTAATACCTCCTCTGATTCCAAGTAAAGGAACATTAGGGTACTCCCCACAACGATCAATGATAGTGACATCTCCTCTGGATCTAGGACACCAATGTATATCTGCATGTGTAAGAGTCATCAACCGTTGTGACCATCTCAAACCCCGCTCATTCTTCAGGACTGATTGGGGAAGGTGCGAAATAAACCACCTTCCCAGGAGAGGAGTGCAACACATAAGGACACCTCTTTTTCTCATGGTTCGAGTGTAACATGAGTGAAGGATGTCCCCCAGCAACGTAGGTATAGGATTCCTGGACAAAAAGATCTGAACGGCACTGATATCAATGAGCTGATCTGGGTTAGGGAACAACACCAAACCATAAACAAGGAGGGCCACAACCTCTTCAAAAGCTTGCAAGTCAAGGGAGTTCCAACATTCATGGGCCTTCTCAAACAGAAACCTGGCTAAGAACCCTTTGATACCACTTCTGACTTCCCAATGTCCCTTGAGGTCAGATGACTGTAGGTGCAAGGCTTTAGCAATCTCTTCAAGCTTAGGTTCCTTTTCTGTACCGCTGAAGGGTAGCTGATCAAGGATAGGGATCTTCAGGAGCCGGGAGAACTCCTCCAATGTAGGTACCAACTGATAGTCCAAGAAGGTAAAACAGTGATGCAGAGGGTCAAAGAATTGGAACAAGACCTTTATCATATCTTCCTCAATGTTGGTGTTGACCAAGCTGATGAGGCTTCCATGCCTGTCACTGAATGAAGAGTTCTCGGGAATCCTGGATATAAGCCCTTTAAGCTGAGGAGGGATCCTTACAAGATTGACCTGAATTGTCTTTCTACGAACAGTTTCCATGTCCTACAAAACAAGAACAAAGATGAAAATTCGAACCCCTGAAATGGTTAGTCAATGCATATGATGCTGGATGATGTCATGATGCTATGATTAAACACACCACAGATATTTACAAAGGCAAACATGTAAGGCACACAAGGCACACAAGACAAGCCCTTAAGGTTTAAGGCCAGCATGGGGTCTGGGTAGTACCCTCTTGGAGTTGGTGGGTTCAACCTGTCCTAATCAAAGTAACCGGGTTCTAAGGTTCCCAATATCACGGGATTGCTTTCATTGTTCATCGTTTCGATTTAGCCACTGAACTGGCGACCGAAATATTCCAGGAAAGCAACCCTCAATTGAGCGTAGTATCGAGTATCAACCAACCTCGGACTGCACCAAAGTCAGTTATCTCACTACCTTAAAGAGGCCAAGATAGTTCAATTAAGGTTCCTAAGGTCTGTTGATGCTTCACGACACCACGCGGAGGCCCCGTACTCTCCTTGACTGAACTCAAGGGTTACCGGTACACACCAAAGTGCCACATCAACGTAGCAGACTGTTTCAACCATGTCGGTATACCCCGCACAGTTCCCTCACAGCCTTGTTGCTACTTTCTAAGAAGGTATCCCCCAGATCCGGGTTAGGATCTATAGAACTCCCAAGCAACCCACAATTTTAAAGCACACAAGGAAAGCAATTGAAAACACAGTGATAAGCTAGCCCTAAGGTACACCTCACTTTAAGGTATTTCCCCAGCAGAGTCGCCAGTTCTGTGATCGGTGGATCTGGAACTGACTGTTTAACGCTGGTTCGCGAAATGTCGCGGAAGCAAGAGTCGCCACCGTCTTTTATTTTCTCCAAATGGAAAGGACAAAAGCACAGAAAAATTCCTTAAAGAGATTGCTCTCGGTTCGGGAGGTAGGTTATAGAAAGGGAAGGTGTTAGCACCCTTTCTATCCATGGTTATCCATGGGCTCTTAGATACTTGCTCAATGTGTTTTCAAAATTGTTTGTTTGCTTTTCAATGTGGGTTTTAAAAAAGTTTCTTTTGAAATATTTCAGTTCGACTCATACGTCAGAGTGTTTGAAAAATTTGCTTTGAAAGCTTTTGAAAATGTGTTGGTGAAAAGTTGTTTTGATTTGTTTGAAATTAGAGCAAGTATCCTTGAGAACCTACCTACCCTAAGGAATTCGTCTGTGTAAATGTCCTTTAAAGTAGTGCCATCCCACCATTGAGAGGTAGGTAGCACCACCGTTGGAGGTGTTCGGGTCAATTCGAGTTTTAGGGACATGGTGATCACCAGAGCAATGGGAAGACACCTTAGAAGCTACCCTCATGCCAGGTTCCCGGATCATGAGGACTTACTAAGACGTCCTCTACTCGACGATCACCTTTCGAGGCAAGGCAACAGTGAGGCGTACCCTAGGGGTGGTGTGTGCGAATTGTGTGTCATGTTTCAGTTATTTGTCTTGTCATGTTTATTTGTGATCTACGCTTGATTTTAATTAGGGCCATTCATTCTTGCATGCATATTTAACAGTTATAAAGTTTGCGGGAAATAAATCTAAGGCTATTACAAAAGGCGCGGGTCCACATCGCCAAAATTAAACCGAACCCGATTTAGCGGAAAATAAATAAAGCAGAAAAATAAAGTGCGAGAAATTTAAATTACAATGCTTTGGGAGAGATACAAAATTAAATGACATAAAATAAATGCGCAAATTAAATAATTAAATTATAAACATGGGCGTTGAACCCTTTTGCAAAAATAATTAAATTAATGAGAATTAAAATTAAAAATTAAATGTTTTTGGTATTTTTGTATTTTTTAAGATTTAAAAGAAAAAGAATTTATTGAAATTAAAAATAAAATACTAAACCCTAGTTCTAATGTTTTTTAAGTTTATTATGAAAATATTGAATTTTTGACCTAATTTAACTCTAAGTTATTTAGATACATTTAATTATAAAAATAAATAAATAAATAAATAATATTATGATAAAAAAGGAAAAATTATAAGGAGTGGAAATTATTAAATAACCTAATTCTAATTTTTATTTAATACGAAAAGAATTAAAATTGCAAACGTCCTAATTAAAACTAAATTCATTATGTATTAATTTATTTACAAGAAAATAATTATAATAAAAATATTTATTCTTTTTTGGTCTTTTCTGATTTTTAATTAAGTTTTTGTATCTTGTTAAAAATAATTAATGAATTAAAACAACAAAACAATAAAATAATAATTAAAAAGATATGAGAAAAATAAGTAAAGTTAGCAAACCAGGGTGGGGTGTAGTCCCCAATTCAGGAGGTACAGGTTCAGCAAATCAGGCCCAATAAGCATGGCCTTGTGGACTTTTCCAGATTCCATATGGTGCGTTGACTGGAGTTTATTGCGCTTCTGGAATCCATGCCTTTGATTTGGTCGTCTGGGACACGTGTGTGGCTTGATGATGAGAGAATATGGTGTACCTGGATGTTAGCGTAGCATAGGATTTTATATTGAAAAATAACATTGAACTTTTGCCAGACCTGGGACTTGAACCCAGGTCTTGGAGGTTGCATGCATTAGTACCTGCCAGCTGAGCCATCACGTTTCATTTAATATATTATATCAAAGAAATAACAAAAAGCAAAACCCACGCATAATGGTTAAAACGCGCGCAAATTTGAAACACCCAACCACTGCTTGCCAACGCATCATCGTCTTCGTCCTCTTTTTATTTTTTCTGAAAACACAAGCCTATGGAAACGGTTTTCTGGGCGTGGTCTAAAGCTAGCTACAAGAAAATAGCGACTAGCGCTATAGTGATCATAAATTGATCGCGAGGCTTGTGTCTTCTTCGTCCAGATCTACTGTATACAACCATGGCATTCATGAATCCTAATTTTTCCTCTATGCAAAAGCCCTAATTCAGGAAACCTGCAACCCTAAATTTTAACAATGGCAAAATCGCCTACAACGCATAATAATCAAATTAAAGTTATGGGTTAGCTTTGAAATCATGTCAGGAATGCAAATCAAGTCTCAAAAATTATGGAAAATGTATGAATCAATATGCAAGAGCATCAAATATTTTCGGTACAGGGTATGCCCGTTTTACCAATTCTTGATGCTAGAACGAGTGGTTTTGATTGGTATGTGATCCTTGAAGCTTCAGGAATATGATGGACTCAGTATTATGGCTTGAAACGATCTCTAAAGCACTTTTCAGTTCTTGAGTTTTTTCAAGAATTTTCAAGTTTGTCTATGGCTTATGGGCGCAGCTGAGAGTCTAAGGCAATTAGGTTTGTGCTTCTGATCATATAGTGAACATATTAGGTCAACAAAACTTGACAAAATCCAAAGCATTCAATGATTTCAATCTTTGATTTTGTAAGATCTTTTTTGAATCTTTTTTCATGTGTATTTGGTTCAATCATGCTCCAATCAACCAAATCTTGCCATAATTGACTAAGCACGAGATATTGAGAGTAGAATGTGCACAAAAAGATTTTTTTAGGTCAAATTTATATTTTCTACATATTTAAATAATTTAAATGAATTAATATTAATATAAATTCAAATAAATAATTAAAAATTGAGAAAATACTTCCCCTTGGGCTTAATGGTCGTGCATAGGCTTGGCATGAAGAAACTTGGAAGAAAAATGGGCCCATTAGCATTTTTGGATCATTTGAACCAATGTTGACTTTTCAAAATTCCCAAAAATTTCCCAACTTCCACAAGGCATAACTTGCTCAATTTTTAAGCTTTTCTCATGTTCTTGGACATTTTAGAAAGGTCTTGAAGTCCTCTAAACAATGTCTTTGGTACCATGTCATTTTTATTTACCAATCTCAAGTTATGGCCTTTGACTTAAAGTCCCTTTTTGTTGACTTTTGAAAATGACCTATAATGTTGAAATTGATAACTTTTTGTGAGAGCATTTCTTGGACTTGGAACATGAATATGAGTTGTAGGAAATGTCTTTCTCTTCAAAATGAGCTTTGGATGGAAATTTTCTGATAATCCATGTGAAAGTTATGCCCTGGTCAATTTCAGTTGACTTTTTCAACTGTCCAAATATAGCAACTTTTGCATCTTTGATGATTTCTGAGCCAAATTTTGAGAATCATGATCAAGCATTGATCAAATGATGTTTGTGGCTTCAAAATGATATGTTGACCAAAAATTTGAACTTTTGACTGTCAAATGACCATTTTGCCCCTACAGTTGACTGTAGTGCAATCTAGGGTTTTGACTGTGCAATTTTGAGCTGAATGCCTTGAAACTTGATATGAGGATACTTGACCATATTTGTAGGCATATGAGACTTGATTGGGCCATTGAAAACTTCCTTTTCTTGATCAGGACTCAAACCCTAGTTTTGACTGTATAGGAGACAGTTGAACTGCATAACCCTTGGGGACTTTTGTGACTTTGACTTGACAAATCTTGATGAATATGGGAGGGCAAATTTTGGGGTGCAACATGCGGTGTTGTCAACCAGAATATCAATATGGGGAAGCTGGAAGTCATCTTTGGGGCTCGCCCTATTTAGTTCTCTGTAATCTACACACATATGTACCTTGCCGTCCTTTTTAGGTACCGGAACGACGTTGGAAACCCACTGCAGATAGGAGGTGACAGCTAAGAACCCTGTGTCGAACTGCTTCATGACTTCCGCCTTGATCTTCTCTGACATTTCGGGGCGCATACGGCGGACCTTCTATTTAACCGGAGGACAATCTTCTTTAGTTGGAAGACGATGTACCAAAATATCAGTGTCAAAACCAGGCATGTCTTCATATGACCAGGAAAAGATCTCAATGTAGTCGTGTAACATCTGTATCAAATGTTGTTTGATCTTAGTCTCTAGATTTGCACCGATCTTGACTTCTTTTCTGTCCACCTCCGTCCCCAAGTTTATCGTCTCAACTGGATCTTCATGAGGCTGTATAGCCCTCTCTTCCTGCTGTAACAGTCTAGAAAGTTCTCCAGGCACCTCATAGTCGTCCTCACCTTCATCCTCGACTTGGTTGATCGTATTTTCGAAGTTATAACTGGAAATAGTAGAACTGTTATCAATGGGATCAATTGATAACATTTATGCTATTACCAGTTATAACTTCGAAAATCCGATCAACCAAATCAAGGACGAAGGTGAAGACGATTGTGAGGTGCCTGGAGAACTTTCTAGACTGTTACAGTAGGAAGAGAGGGCTATACAGCCTCACGAAGAGCCAGTTGAGACGATAAACTTGGGCGCAGAGGTAGACAGAAAAGAAGTCAAGATCGGCACAAATCTGGAGACTAAGGTCAAACAGCGGTTGATACAGATGTTGCACGACTATGTTGAGATCTTCGCCTGGTCATATGAAGACATGCCTGGTTTAGACACTGATATTGCGGTACATCGTCTTCCAACTAAAGAAGATTGTCCTCCGGTTAAACAGAAGGTTCGTCGCATGCGCCCTGAAATGTCAGAGAAGATCAAGGCGGAGGTCATGAAACAGTTCAACATTGGGTTCTTAGCTGTCACCTCCTATCTGTAGTGGGTTGCTAATGTTGTCCTGGTACCTAAGAAGGACTGTAAGGTACGGATGTGTGTGGACTACAGAGACCTGAATAGGGCAAGCCCCAAGGATGACTTCCCGCTCCCCCACATTGATGTTCTGGTTGACACACCGTACAACACAAAATCTTTTCCTTCATGGATGGTTTCTATGGCTATAACCAGATTAATATGGCTCCTGAAGACATGGAGGAGACAACCTTCGTCACACAGTGGGGCACCTTCTGTTATAAGGTGATGCCTTTTGGGTTAAAGAATGCTGGAGAAACTTATCAGCGAGCCATGGTCGCTCTGTTCCACGACATGATCCATCATGAGATAGAGGTTTATGTTGATGACATGATAGCCAGATCCCAAATCGAGGAAGAACACCTTGATCATCTGCAAAATTTGTTTGATAGGTTGAAGACATACAAGTTAAGGTTGAATCTGCATAAATGCACCTTCGGGGTAAGCTCCTGGGGTTCATCGTCAGTGACAAAGGAATTCAGGTAAACCCTACAAAGGTAAAATCCATAAAAGAGATGTCGGCTCCCCGTATCGAGAAAGAGGTTAGAGGTTTCTTGGGACGCCTGAATTATATCGCCAGGTTCATTTCACATCTGACTGCTACTTGTGAGTCAATCTTCAAGCTCCTGAAGAAAGATCAAGTGGTAAAGTGGAATGATGAATGTCAGACTGCTTTCGAAAGAATCAAGGAATACCTTTAAGAACCACCAATTCTGATGCCTCTAGTTAAAGGAAGACCTTTGATATTTTACTTAACAGTGCTAGACAATTCAGTGGTGTGTGTGCTAGAGCAGCATGATGAGTCTGGTCGAAAAGAGCATGCAATATACTACCTTAGCAAAAAGTTTACCGACTGTGAGACAAGATACTCACTGGTCGAGAAAACTTGTTGTACTTTGGCATGGGCTGCTCGCCGACTAAGACAATATATTTTGACCCACACTACTTTGTTGATATCTAAGATGGACCCAATCAAGTACATCTTCGAGAAGCCCGCACTCTCCGGAAGAATAGCGAGATGGCAGATGATCTTAACTGAATACGATATACAATATACAACCCAGAAAGCAATCAAGGGAAGTGTATTGGCTAATCATTTGGCTCATCAGGCCGTGGATGACTACCACTCTCTGAATTTTGAGTTCCCAGACGAGAATATTATGCTAGTGACTGACTACGAAGAACCTGGACCGAATTAAGAACCTGAAGAAGGATCCCGATGGACCATGGTTTTTGACGGAGCTTCGAACGCACTCGGTAATGGCATTGGCGCTGTAATCATATCTCCTGAGGGCTGTCATACTCCTTTCACTGCTCGACTATGTTTCAACTGCACTAACTACATGGCAGAGTATGAAGCCTGCATCATGGGTCTCAAAGCCGCTATCGACCTCAGGATCAAGTTCTTAAATGTCTTTGGGGATTCAGCCTTGGTGATAAGTCAGATCAAAGACGAATGGGATACGAAGCATCTGAACCTCATCCCATATAAAGAGCACGTGTTGACGTTGCTCCCACACTTTAAGGAGGTAACCTTTGAACATTTCCCACGAGAGGAGAATCAGTTAGCGGACGCGCTAGCTACCATGTATTCTATGTTCAAAGTCAGGTGGGACAACGAAGCTCCCCGAATCACCATTGAGAGGTTGGATGAACTAGCGTACTGTTGCGAGATTGATACTGAAGAGGTAGCAGATAAACCTTGGTTTCACGAAGTGAAAAGGTATCTCGAGACTCAGGAGTATCCCAAAGGGGTATCTGTCAATGATAAGAAGTTTCTGAGAAGGTTTGCTGCTAAATTCTTCCTCAATAATGGAATCCTCTACAAGCGCAATCATGACTCTACCTTACTGCAGTGTGTAGATAAGAGCGAAGCAGAGAAGATTATGACAAATTTACATGAAGGTATCTTCGAAACCCATTCCAGTGGACATACCATGGCCACGAGGATCCTACGGGCAAGATACTACTGGTCCACTATGGAAGCAGATTATTACCAGCACTCCCGAACTTGTCATAAATGCCAAATCTATGCTGATAAGATGCATGTTCCTCTGGTTCCTTTGAATGTTTTGACGGCTCCTTGGTCCTTTGTGTTGTACCCCAAAATTTGCCCTCCCATATTCTTCAAGGTTTGCTAAAGATCATGCTTTAAAATCTCCCAAGAGTTGCACAGTTCAATGGCCTCCTAACAGTCAAAAACTAGGGTTTTGGCTCTGGCAAAGAAATTGAAGTTTCCAAGGGTCCAAACAAGTCCCACATGCCTATAAACATTGTCAAGCATCCATATGCCAAGTTTCAAGACTCACAACACAAAATTGCACAGTCAAAAACCCTAATTGCTCAACAGTCAACTGCAGGGGCAAAATGGTCATTTGACAGTCAAAAGTCAAAATTTTTGATCAACATCTTATTTTGAAGCCACAAACATCATTTGATCAATTCTTGATCATGATTCTCAAAGCATGGCTCAAAAAGTCTCAAGATGCAAAAGTTTCTATATTTGGACAGTTGAAAAAGTCAACTACAAATTGACCAAGGCATAACTTCCACATGGTTTATCAGAAAAATTCCATCCAAAGCTCATTTTGAAGAGAATGACATTTCCTACAACTCATCTTCACACTTCAAGTCCAAGAAATGCTCTCACAAAAAGTTATCAATCTCAACATTATAGGTCATTTTCAAAAGTCAACAAAAAGGCACTTTAAGTCAAAGACCATAACTTGAGATTGGTAAATCAAAATGACATGGGACCAAAGACATTGGTTAGAGGACTTCAAGACCTTTCCAAAATGTCCAAGAACATGATCAAAGCTTAAAAATTGAGCAAGATATGCCTTGTGGAAGTTGGGAAATTTTTGGGAATTTTGAAAAGTCAACTTTGCTTCAAATGCCTCAAAATTGCTAATGGGCCACAATTTCTTCCAAGAATCATCACCCAAAGGCTATGCACGACCCATTGACCCAAAGGGGAGTTATTTTCTTATTTTTAATTAATTAATTGAGTTTTTAATTCTATTAATTCATTTAATTAAACTTAAATATAAGAAAAATACTAAAACATATTTTCCAAATCTTTTTGTGCAGTATATTCACTCTTTATGACCTAAATATTTCGTGCACATGCTCAAGAGACCAAATCTTCCAAAATAGGCAAGTTCCATGGCAAGAAAAGATTGAAAAAGATGCTTGAAAATCAAATATTGAAGATCATTGAATACAAGGCTTTGGGCTTGATTTTTCTGACCTAAATCATTCACATACATAAGCATAACATAACCCTAATGCAAAGGACAAGCAAGCTGCGCTAAAATCTCAAGAACACTTTGCATTTTTTTCCTAAAAAACTTCAAAACTGTTTTCATAGATAGAGCTCCTTTCAAGGCCTAAAAAGTATTCCAAACGACTGCTGGAACCTTCCTGAACGTGACTCAATACTTTTCCAGTCTCCATACATCCAGAAGTGGTAGAATGACTTTGCCCTGTTCATGATATTGTTCACATTCATATTTTAATTCATACGCATTTTCCATACATTCTAATGCTTGATTTATACTAACCTGATCATTCTAAAGCTAATGGTGTTATCCAATTGAATTAATATGGCCTGTATGCAAAGTTGCCATTAAAATTTTCTAGGGTTCTTGAAGCTCCAAAAGAGGGGTTTACGTATCTGGAAAAATTGGACCATGAAACTAGTATCACTAAAATCGTGACATCCAGACGATTTGTTCTCATACCTCGCGCCTTTTTTCTTTTTCACTATGCCCTATTCGCTATTATTCGCAGGTGCTATTTAGTGGGGGTTTAAAACCCCCGCTATCTATTTTGTAATTTCAGGCAAACGAAGAAGAAGGTGTACGTGTCCCAGGATGACTGGCTCGTTTGAAATTTTGGCGCGTGATGTACCATAAGCGTGTTTGTTCTATTATATTATTTCTATTCCATTTAATTAATAAAGACAAGCGTTGGTTGGGTTGGTTGATGTGTTGTCATGCAGGCAATGGGACCTGGGTTGCAATGGGACCTGGGTTCGATTCCCAGGTCCTCCACTTCCTCAATATTATTTTTCTTAATACATTTCCATGCAGCACCCCACCTGAAGTCCACCATACACGCATACATACTTGCCTGCCAAGTGGCCAGGGGTCCCAATCTAAAGGTCAGAACTTGCAGCTTATCATACACATCAGTCAAGCGCTCCACACACAATCACCAAAAGTCAAAAGGGCCTTGCATCTGTTGGGCCAGATTACTCACAATAAGCCTCCAAATTGGGCAGATACCCCTCTATGGTTTGCATATTTCCCTTCTTTTATTTTATTTTAATTCTCTTTTTTTTCTTTTATTTGATTAATTGCTTTTATTTAATTCCATAAAAATAATTTTCATAATACAAAAATACAAAAAAATCAGAAATCATTAAAAATAAAAATATGTTTATTTTATTTTTAATTCTTTAAATAGTTTTTGTAAATAAATTCCCAATAATCAATTTAATTTAATTTTAGGTTTAACTTTAATGTTTTCTTAATAACTAAAAAAAATATAGAAAAATAGGTTTTTAGCATTTCTTATTCTTTTTCTTAATAAATAACCTTTTTTTATTTCTTATCATTATTAATTATTAATTAATTTTGTAAATACTCTTATAATTAAACAATTAGTAAATTAGGTTTAAACTTAAATATTTTTTTTAACAAATTAAAAATAGTGTAGAATTAGGGTTTCCAATAATAACTAATTTTCTTCCTTTATTTTCATTAAATACAAAAAACATAAAAAATCATTTCTTTTCTTTATTTAATAATTAATTAATTTGTAATTTCAATTCAATTCCTTAAAGGGTCCAACGCCCTCGCACTTTCGATTCCAATTTCCTTTCGCGCGTTTGTCTTTATTTTTCGTTTTAAATTTATGTAATTGCCCCAAAGCTTTGTAATAGATAATTAGGACATTTACTTTCCGCACTTTTATTCAAATCGGGTCTTTGTTTAATTTGGCGATGTATAGACCCGCGCCTTGTAATAGCGTAGGACTTTTATTTTCCGCATTTTAAATTCCGCACCTTTAATCTATTAATCACATGAAAGAATGTATGCCCAAATAAAATCAAAGCGTAGCTCACTCAATGCATGACAAGACAAATAATAACTGGAAATGACACACAATTCACACACCACTCCTAGGGTACGCCTCACTGTTGCCTTGCCCCTCGAAACGTGGTCGCCAAGTATAGGATGTTGTAGTAAGTCCTTATGTCAATGAACATGGCATAAGGGTAGCTTCTAAGGTGTCCTACTATTGCTCTGGTGACCACCCTGTTGCCTTGCCCCTCGAAACGTGGTCGTCGACTATAGGACGTCTTAGTAAGTCCTTATGTCCCATTGATCTGGTTGCCTCGAAACAAGTTGCCTCGGAATAGTTGCCTCGGAATAAAAAGATCAATGGCATAAGGGTAGCTTCTAAGGTGTCTTACTGTTGCTCGGTGACCACACTGTCCCTAAACTCGAATTGACCCGAACACCTCCAACGGTGGTGCTACCTACCTCTCAATGGTGGGATGACACTACTTTAAGGACATTTACACAGACTAATTCCTTAGGGTAGGTAGATGACTCGTAGATACTTGCTCTAATTCAAAACAAATCAAAAACTTCTTTTCACACCGACACTTTGCAAAAAGCTTTCAAAAACAACTTTTCAAACACTCTTGAGGACTGATACAAGAGTCGATCTGAAACTTTCAAAGAAACTTTTTCAAACCCACTCACAATTGAAAAGCAAACATTTTGAAAACACAAATGAGCAAGTATCTAAGAGCCCATGGATAACCATGGATAGAAAGGGTGCTAACACCTTCCCTTTCTATAAATCTACCTCCCGAACCGAGAGCTAATCTCAATAAGGAATTTTTCTGTGCTTTTGTCCTTTCCATATTGGAGAAAATAAAAGACGGTGGCGACTCTTGCTTCCGTGACATTTCGCGAACCAGCGTTAAACAGTCAGTTCCAGATCCACCGATCACAGAACTGGCGACTCTGCTGGGGATAATTATAAAGTGAGGTGTACCTTAGGACTAAGATCACTGTGTTTTCAATTGCTTTGACTTGTTTGCTTTATCATTGTGGGACTGTCTTGGGAGTTACATAGATCCTAACACGGATCTGGGGATACCCTGTTAGGTAGCATAAGCTGTGAGGGACCTGTCCGGCGTAGACCGACATGGGTGAAACAGTGGCTACGTTGGTGTGGCACCTTGGTCTGTACCGATATCCCTTGTGTCGCAACGAGGAGAATATGGGTCTTCTGAGGAGTCATTAAGCACCAACCGACCTTAGAACCTTAAATGACCCAACTTGGCCTATAGAACAGTAGCAGTATGCTACGCCCATTGAGGCTAAACTCTCGTGATGGTTCCGGCTGCAAGAAAAGATTGCGATGCTGGAGTTATGATCGATTGAGGGTAGTCAGTGATATTGGGATTCTCTAGAACCCGGTTACTTCTGATAGGACAGGTATGAACCAACAAACTGAAAGAGGGTAGTACCCAAACTTCATGCTGGCCTAAACTCTAAGGGCTTGTCTTGTGTGACTTGTGTGCCTTATCATGTTTGTCTTTGTAAATATTTGTGGTGTGCTTTATCATAACATCATGCCATCATAAACATTGTATGCATCCTGCATAAGGACTGACCATTTCAAAGACAAGAGGGTTTCACCTTTGCTCTGTTTTGTAGGACATCATGATGCTTATGCGAAGGAAAACTATCCGGTTCAACTTTGTTCACCCACCTGAGTTGCTTGAAGAGTTGGTTAGCAGAATTCCAAATACTACTTCCTTCATCCGGAGGCATGGTTCTCTTCTCAGTTTAGTCACATCAAAGTGGGACCAACAGTTGATGAGTGTCCTGACCCAGTTCTATGACCCTCTATACCAGTGCTTCACCTTTCAAGACTTCCAGCTGGTCCCTACCCTGGAAGAGTTCTATGATTTGCTTGGTATCCCTATCTTGGATCAGACCCCCTATACTGGTTGGGAAAAGACTCTTAGGCTTGAGGAGGTTGCTGCAGCTCTTCCCTTGACTCAACAAGAAGTAATGGACAACTGGGTGACCAGAAGCGGAGTTAAGGGTTTCTTGGCCAAGTTCTTGGTTGGTAAAGCTAACAGTTTCTGGAATGACTTGGAATTTAGGGCATATGAAGACATCTTGGCTCTCTTAATCTATGGTCTAGTTTTGTTCCCTAACCCTGATAACTTCATTAATGTCACTGCCATAAGGATCTTCATGTCTCGGAATCCTGTGCCCACCCTCTTGGGTGACACCCTGCAACAACTTTATGCTCGTACTGCTCGAAGACGAGGAACTCTGTGGTGTTGTATCCCTTTGTTGGTGAGGTGGTTTATTTCGCACCTCCCTAAGTTCGTGCTGAAGAACCAAGAAGGAAGAGGTTGGGCTCATAGGTTAATGTCTCTCACTGATAAGGACATCATTTGGACTCTCAGGGGTTTGGATGAGATAGTTGTTATTGATCATTGCGGAGAATATCCTAATGTTCCTTTGATTGGTACCCAAGGAGGAATCTCTTATAATCCGTGTCTAGCGCTCCGTCAGTTTGGAAGAGCCAGAAGAGCAGGGCCTCATGAGATGTTGGTGCCTCACATCAGTTTTGAGTTTCGGGCAGATAGTGACGAGCTGCGTCGTAGGTTCATCAAGGCTTGGGACGGAATTCATAAAACTGACCCACAAGAGTTAGGACCAAAGACCTCTCTACCTATGGAATCTTACTACAAATGGGTCCGCATCCGTGCTCAGAAGTTAGGTTTGCCGTACGAAGCTGTCAGACCCATCATTCTTGAGTATCCTGACAAAGATGGGGCTCCTCCAACTGTCCTTCCTCCTCAAATACCTACTGATTATGAGACATTAAAGAGGTCTTGGGCGCAACTGCGAGAAGAACGGGATTCTTACCGGGAAAAGTTCAACGAGCAGGAATTGAAGATCCAGAAGCTGACAAAGCAGTTGGAGAATGAGCGGGCTCTGAATGACTACATCCTAACTGAGAAGAGGAGACCATGGGATCAATGATGAGCTTTGGATGTTCTTTTACAGTTTTATTTCCCTTTTCTGTATTTCCATTTTCTATGTAACGCCTAAGGGCAACCTGTTGAACAATTTAAATTTTAAAGTTGAATCTAATGAAGTGTGTTCCCTTTTTGTTTACAAAGTTGATTCCTGATTGTCTTTGAAAACATAAATCATACGCATTCCATTCATCATGTGCATAGCAGGTACTCTTCTTTTCAGGTTTCTTACTGTTCTTCGCTGTTTATTTCAGCATCATGAACCCTGAATCATCAATCGAGCAGTCTATCAAGGCCCTTCAGGCGCAGAACGCACAATTTCAGGAGCTGATCATGGGTTTGGCTCAAGGTCAAGAAGAGCTGAAGGCTTTGCACCTGAAGAAGGAGAAGAAGAAGAAGAAGAGAACCGTTCTGTTCAACTCGGGCCGGAGATTTGGTAACACTCTGCAGAATGAGGAAGCTAGTTCTTCTGTAGGCAAAGACAGTCCCCAGGGGGGAAGAGGTCCAAGTCCGGCAGTCTCTGACAACGAGACTGATTTTAATAAGGAGCAGTATCCTCCAGCTGGAGACCGGTACAAGCAATTGGAAGACCGTCTTAACGCCATGGAAATTCAACAAGTGCCTGGTTTGGATTTCGGAGACTTGGGTTTGTCTACTGGTGTGATCATCCCTCACAAGTTTAAGGCACCATCTTTCACCAAGTATGACGGGGCGTCTTGCCCTAAGTTACACCTCAGATCTTATGTGTGGAAGATTCAGCCGTACACAGTGGACAAGAACTTGTGGATCCACTTCTTCCAGGAGAGTCTTTCAGGGACTCATCTCGAATGGTTCTATCAGCTGGATGGAACCAAGGTTCGTAACTGGGAGGAGTTGGCTACTGCTTTTTACAAGCAGTATCAATATAATGCCGACCTTGCTCCTACACGTACCCAACTCCAGGGTATGTCGCTAGGATCATGCGAAGGCTTTAAAGAGTATGCGCAGAAGTGGAGGGATCTGGCTGATAGGGTGTAACCACCATTAACTGACCGTGAATTGGTAGATATGTTCTTGGGGACCCTCTCCGGGCCGTTCTTTAATCATCTTATTGGCAATTCATCTGCAGGGTTCACTGACCTCATCTTGACTGGGGAAAGGATAGAGGCTGGTATGAAGTCCGGAAAGATTCAGAAAGGTGCGTCTTCAAGTTCTGAGAAGAAACCTTTTAAGAAGGAGGCCAGTGCTGTGTATGGGCCTAGAAGGCAAGATAAACCAGAGCGCCGCCAATCTGTCAACGCGGTGCTGATTGCTAAACCTGCTGCCGCTCCTCGGCAAACCAATCAACCAAGGGCTGAAAGACCCAGAAGAGAATTTACCCGGCTGAGTATGACCCTATCACAAATCCTGCTGCAACTGCTATCAACCAACTTGGTGACTGTCAGAGAGGTTCCAAAGGTCGTGAATACTGCCTCCCCCAAGTATAATCCAAATGCTCGCTGTGCTTATCACTCCGATAGCCCAGGGCATTCTACTGATGACTGCTGGGCCCTGAGGAATAAGGTGCAAGACCTTATTGATGCGAAGGAGATACAATTTGAGGCGCCTGAAAGGCCAAATGTTGTGACTGCTCCTATGCCCCAGCATGGAGTAAATGCCGTTGATGAAGACTTGTACGCTGTTTTTGTGAATGATGTAGCTACTCCTCTGTTGACTGTTAAGAGGAACTTGCTGCTGGCCGATTTATTTCCGGGTTGTAGCGAGGGTTGCCTTTTGTGTGCTGTTTCCCTTACTGGTTGTCCGTTGCTGAAGTTAGGCATCCAAAGCCTGATGGATAGCAAGGAGATTTTGTTCAAGAAGACCGCTGTTCCTTTTGTTCCTGTGGAAGAAGTATCTGTCGTTACAATTTTCAACAATCCAATCAAGGCTCCCCCGAGGAAGCCAGTTAAAATCATGACTGTCACACCCATTGTTATTACTGTTCCGGGGCCCCTCCCCTATGAATCTGATAAGGCTGTCCCATGGCACTATGGGGCAGATATATATGTACTTGGAATCAAGCAAGAGTTCAATACCGATACCAGCATCAGCAATATTACCGGTCCAGCTAAAGTAACCCGCAGTGGCAGGCTCTTCTCGCCTGACATTGCGCCACCAACTATTCGAAGACCTCTCATAATTACGCCTGCAAGTGCGCCTGTTTCCACTTCTAATCAAGTTGCTTCCCCTGTTGCCGAGTCATCTAATGCTCGGGGCAAAGGGATTGATGATGAGCCTGCCCGGATGGAGGCACCAAAATCTGTGAATGTTGAAGCCTCCCAGCAAGAGATGGAGGAAATTCTCAAGATAATCAAGAAGAGCGACTTCAATGTCGTTGAACAGCTGTGGCATACACCCTCCAAGATCTCTATGCTCTCCTTGCTGCTGTGCTCAGAGGCCCATGCTAAGGCCCTGATTTCATTTCTAAAGACGGCCCATGTGCCACAAGAGACCTCTGCAGACCAGTTTACTGATTGCGTAGCCAATTTGACAGCTGACAATGGTTTGGGTTTCTCGGATGCTGACCTTACTGCTAAGGGAAAGAACCACAATGATGCCCTGCATGTCTCTATAGAATGCAGGGGCACTACTCTTGCGCACGTGTTGGTGGACACCGGTTCTTCCCTGAATGTGTTGCCTAAGAAGGCCTTAGACCGGTTGGATTGTGAGGGCCTGTAATTGAAACCTAGCAACATCATTGTTCGAGCCTTTGACGGATCGAAGAGGATGGTTCATGGAGAGGTAGACATTCCTATTCGTGTGGGTTCTCAAGTCTTTGACTCAACTTTCTATGTGATGGATATCCGTCCATCTTATTCCTGTTTACTGGGTCGACCTTGGATTCACAAAGCTGGGGCAGTGACCTCTACCCTACACCAGAAGCTCAAGTACCCCGTCAGAGGGAAGATTGTCACGGTGCAGGGAGAGGAAGAGTATATGGTTAGTCACTTGAATTCCTTCCGATATATCGAGATGGATGGGGAGTTTATTGAAACCCCCTTTCAGCATTTTGAAGAGGTACCTCCAACATTGGCAGCGGCAGAAACAGTGGTTGAAGAAGACTTTCCTTTGAAGATAGCTTCCTTGAAGGACGCCCGGGCTGTAATCAAGAAAGGTGAATGTGCTAACTGGGGCAGGCTCCCTGATTTCACTCCTAAAACTGACAAGTTTGGACTGGGTTTTACTGTAGAGGCTCAGAGGGCTGTGCGCAAGGCAAGGACCAGAAGACCTCCTATGCTCATCACCAATCCAGGAGTGAATGCTATTGGGGATGAAGACGAAGGGGAAGAATCGGAGTTTGATAGCTGGATCTACCCGACGACTGATGGTGGATTGAACAATTGGATCGCGAAAGATCATACACCTGTTACTTTTGTTACGCAGTAATGAATTCCTTTGTTTTTGTTATTTGTAATAAACAATGAATTGAAACTTTATGGCCCGGTGTCTTACCCGCGGGCACCGTTGGCTTCATTTGTGAGGGCTTATAACTGTCATTTCCATATATCATGAATAAAGATCTTGGACGTTTTTTCGCATTTCAAATCTTGTGCTCCCTTTCTTTATTTCTTTCTTTATATATTGCAAAACAGCTGTATTTACACACACTCACTCATACAGGTTTCAATCCACTCTGGATCTCGCTGGTAACAACTCTGCTACCGCCAGTTATGACTTCGAAAATCCGATCAACTTAGCCGAAGACGAAGGTGAAGATGATTGCGAAGTGCCTGGTGAGCTTGCAAGACTGTTACTCCAGGAAGAGAGGGCAATTCAACCACATGAAGAGCCAGTGGAAACGATAAATCTGGGTACTGAGGCAGACAGAAAGGAAGTTAAAATTGGTGCCAACCTAGAGCTCAGCTTGAAGCAACGGTTGACTCAGATGTTACATGATTATGTGGAGATCTTTGCCTGGTCCTACGAAGACATGCCCGGGTTGGATACTGATATTGTGGTCCATCATTTGCCTACCAAGGGAGACTGCCCTCCGGTTAAGCAAAAGGTCCGCCGTATGCGTCCAGAGATGTCTGAGAAGATCAAAGCCGAGGTTATGAAACAGTTTGATGCCGGGTTTCTTGCAGTAACTTCTTACCCTCAGTGGGTTGCCAACATGGTGCCGGTACCGAAGAAGGATGGTAAGGTCAGAATATGTGTTGATTACAGGGATCTGAATAGGGCAAGCCCCAAGGATGACTTTCCCCTACCTCACATTGACGTTCTAGTTGACAATACTGCTCAGCACAAAGTGTTCTCTTTCATGGATGGTTTTTCAGGGTATAATCAGATCAAGATGGCTCCTGAAGACATGGAAAAGACTACCTTTGTTACTCAGTGGGGCACCTTCTGCTACAAGGTCATGCCATTCGGGTTGAAAAACGCTGGGGCAACCTACCAACGTGCCATGGTTGCTTTATTTCATGACATGATCCATCATGAGATAGAAGTGTATGTTGATGATATGATTGCAAGGTCTCAAACTGAGGAGGAACACCTTGACCATCTGCAGAAGTTGTTTGACCGTCTGAAGTTGTACAAGCTGAGGTTAAACCCGAACAAGTGCATCTTCGGGGTTAGATCTGGAAAGTTGCTGGGCTTCATTGTAAGTGATAAGGGTATTCAAGTGGACCCTGCCAAGGTTAAAGCCATTCAAGAGATTCCAGTCCCCAAGACAGAGAAAGAGGTCAGAGGCTTTCTAGGACGCCTGAATTACATTGCCCGATTCATCTCGCATCTAACTGCTACTTGTGAACCAATCTTCAAGCTGCTGAAGAAAGATCAGGTAGTACGTTGGAACGATGAATGTCAGGCCGCTTTTGATAGAATCAAAGAGTATCTCCAAGAACCACCCATCCTTATGCCACCGGTTGAAGGGAGACCTCTAATACTATACCTGACAGTGCTTGACAACTCAATGGGGTGTGTGCTGGGGCAGCATGACGAGTCTGGCCGAAAAGAGCATGCCATTTATTACCTTAGCAAAAAGTTTACCGACTGTGAGACCCGATAATCACTGCTCGAGAAAAATTGTTGCGCTTTGGTATGGGCTACTCGCCGGCTGAGACAGTATATGCTGACTCACACTACCTTGTTGATCTCAAAGATGGACCCTATAAAGTACATATTTGAAAAGCCTGCTCTGTCTGGGAGAATAGCAAGATGGCAAATGATCTTGACAGAATACGACATCCAGTACACAACTCAGAAAGCTATCAAGGGAAGTGTATTGGCGGACCACTTGGCACACCAGGCAGTAGACGACTATCAGTCAATGAACTTCGAGTTTCCAGACGAGAGCATCATGGTAGTGACTGATTGTGAAGCACCTGGACCAGATGAAGGACCTGAAGAAGGATCCTGATGGTCTATGCACTTTGACGGAGCCTCCAACGCTTTGGGTAACGACATCAGCGCTGTGATCATATCCCCTCAAGGAACTCATACTCCACTTACTGCCCGACTATGTTTCAACTGCACCAACAACATGGCGGAGTATGAGGCGTGTATTATGGGTCTTCAAGCTGCGATTGACTTAAGGATCAAGTTTCTGAGTGTCTTCGGAGATTCCACTCTCGTGATCAATCAGATCAAAGGAGAGTGGGATATGAAACATCCGAACCTTATTCCTTACAGAGAATGTGTGTTGACAATGATCCCCCATTTCACGGAGATAACTTTTGAACACTTTCCAAGAGAGGAGAATCAACTGGCGGACGCGTTAGCTACAATGTCTTCCATGTTTAAAGTCAAATGGGACAATGAGGCTCCCCGGATCATCATCTGGAAACTGGACGAACCGGCATACTGTTGTGATCTTGAGGCTGGGGAAGTAATGGAGAAACCTTGGTACCACGAGGTGAAGAGATACTTGGAAGCTCAAGAATACCCTGAAGGTGCATCTGTCAATGATAAGAAGTTTCTGAGAAGGTTCGCAACAAAGTTCTTCCTTAGCAACGACATCCTGTACAAGCGAAACCATGATTTAACCTTACTGCGTTGTGTGGATAAAACTGAAGCAGAAAGGATCATGGCAGAGCTGCATGAAGGTACCTTCAGAACACATTCCAGTGGACACACCATGGCAAAGAAAATCCTTCGGGCAGGATATTACTGGTCCACTATGGAAGCTGACTGCTACCAACATTCCCGGACATGTCATAAATGCCAGATTTATGCAGATAAGGTGCACGTTCCTCCAGTCCCCCTGAATGTCCTGACTGCGCCTTGGCCTTTTGCAATGTGGGGCATATATATGATCGGCGAGATTAAACCTACGGCATCCAACGGGCATCGCTTCATCCTGGTAGCGATTGATTACTTTACAAAGTGGGTTAAAGCAGCCTCTTATGCCACTGTAACCAAGAATGTCGTGGCACGGTTCATTCGGAATAACCCGATCTGTCGATACGGAGTCCCAGAAAGAATCATTACAGACAACAGTACCAATCTTAATAACAAAATGATCACTGAGCTCTGCGAGCAATTTAAGATACAGCACCACAACTCTTCTCCCTACCGGCCGAAGATGAATGGGACTGTAGAAGCAGCGAATAAGAATATCAAGAAAATTGTGCAGAAGATGACAGTGACCTATAAAGATTGGCACAAGATGTTACCGTTCGCTCTTCATGGGTACCGTACCTCAGCGAGGACGTCAACCGGGGCAACTCCTTTCTCCTTGGTCTACGGCATGGAGGCAGTCTTGCCGATCGAAGTACAGATACCCTCTCTCCAGATAATGAAGGATGCAGATCTGAGTGAAGATGACTGGATCCAGACACGACTTGATCAGCTAAACCTTATTGATGAAAAGAGACTTACTGCTATATGTCATGGTCAGACGTACCAAAAACGGATGATCAGGGCATTTAACAAGAAAGTCAGACCACAAGAGTATCAAGTTGGGGATCTGGTAATCAAGCGCATCATCCTTCCTCAGAGTGATCCAAGGGGCAAATGGACCCCTACGTACGAAGGGCCATTTGTGGTTAAACATGTGTTCTCAGGAGGAGCCATGATCCTAACCACCATGGATAGTGACGACCTTCCTCACCCCGCCAATGCAGACATAGTAAAAAGATACTACGCATGATAAAGACCCGCTAGGTTGACATACCTAGGCAAAAATTAGGGCTTCCCGGCGAACCAAAAGGGTTCGGGCAAAATGAAGGGATGAAATGAAAAAATCTGTACACCCGGCAAGTCGAAAACCTGAAAAGGCGGCTTGGGCAAAAATGGGTATCCCGGTGGACTGAAAACCCGAAAGGGCGGTCCAGGCAAAAGTTAGGGATTGAAGCGTAATACTATGTCTCATTAGATCACCTTGCATCCAGAATCCGGTATCAACATCAAGTTCAGACGTCATCGATCAATCAGCTTCATCTTCAGCTAGGTCATCAAGTGATGAGATGCTCGAAGATATAAAGGCGATAGCGGAGTCGGAACCCAGTGGGATTATTCTTTTCACATAGCTGTTTTGTTTTCCCTTTGTACAAATTGTATAAACTCTTTTGTTCGGCGGCGTTCTCTTACTAGGACGTCAGCCTCTTATATATAAACGCCTATTTACAGGCAAATTCAAAAATCAATATAAATCCACTTTTCAGATCAATTGACCAATTGTTTTTTCCTTTTTCTGTTTTGTTTTGCGAAGAACGTCCAAGGTTCAAATTGTGATATATGCATTTGACAATGATTGTTAACTCATAAATATTTGCATACGAAACAAAGGATTAATTACAGGTAACATTAGAAACAGGGGCAATAATGGTTGGTCTAAGCGATCTAATTGTTCTGTCCATCAAGGTACCAAGGTAAGTTCAGCCGAAGAACATAACCAATACACCTTAATTCCCCAGAGAGTGAGCCAGCAAGTCAATGCATTCTCCCCAAGCAAAGCTATATTATCAGCCTTAAGGAAGTTGGGTATCCCCAGCAGATCTCAACATTCCTCAGTGCAGTATACGATTATTCTTAACAAGCATCCCCAGCAGTCTTGGTCTAAAACTGTTCCCCGGCGGTATACCAGACGTTCAGTGGAGTCACTTCCAGTACATCTCCAAATTTCCCCAGGAGAGTCCAGCATGGTTCAAGATTTCCCCAGGACAGTTTGAATCATCTCCCCAACAGTAAGCTTATCCCCAGTAGGTTCTGGAAGCTTATCCCCTACAGAGCACGAACGCGTCCCCCGACTTTATTCAAAGGTTATTTCCCTACCAGGATATAACTGGGTTATCCTCAGCCAAAAGCCACGGAAAGACCGTCCTCGGCAAAGTCCTCTTATCCCCAGCGGAGTCTATTAACACTTCCAACATAGCAACGATATCCCCAGCGGAGTTATCATCAACATCTCAATGTACCTCTCTCCCCACAGAGTATTGTTCCCCAGCAAGATTGCTAGAGTGGTTATTCCCCGTAGAGTAATCTCTTCATCAAGTTTATTCCCCAACAGAGTCATCTTCTCCTACCGGTTCATTCTTGCAATCTTTATCCCCAGTGGAAACAAAAGCTCTACATCAGCCCAGGATTTAACTTCCCGGCACCCATCAAGGATTTATTTTCCTAAGACGAAAACATACATTCATAAACATCGCATTTCCATACATTATAGCATGCATATACGCATCATGAACATACAATCTCATTTATGTTGAGAACATCATTGCCTGATCCATATCATGCATTGCATATGACTGACCTTTACCTTTCAGGAAAAATCTAGTTAAGTTCTCAGCTATATCCAAGACTTTAGTCTGGTTCAGTTAAATCGATTCTAAGATTTTTCTGATTCTTATCCAGTCAAAGCTAATCCAAGACTTTCGTCTGGTTTAGTTAAATCGACCCTAAGATTTTTCTGATTCTTATCCAGTCAAAGGTATTCCAAGACTTTCCTCTGGTTCAGTTAAATCGACCCTAAGATTTTTCTGATTCTTATCCAGTCAAAGTTAATCCAAGACCTTCTCTGGTTCAGTTAGATCGACCCTAAGATCTCCCTGATTCTTATTCCAGTTGAAGATTCCAAGACCTTGCCTGGTTCAGGTAAATCGACTCCTAAAGATTTTCCTGATGCCGATCCAGTCAAAGGCCTTCTCTGGTTCAGTCAGATCGACCCTAAGATCTCCCTGATTCTTATTCCAGTTGAAGATTCCAAGACCTTGCATGGTTCAGTTAAATCGACTCCTAAAGATTTTTCTGATGCCGATCCAGTCAAAGGCCTTCTCTGGTTCAGTCAGATCGACCCTAAGATCTCCCTGATTCTTATTCCAGTTGAAGATTCCAAGACCTTGCCTGGTTCAGTTAAATCGACTCCTAAAGATTTTTCTGATGCCGATCCAGTCAAAGGCCTTCTCTGGTCTAGTTAAATCGATTCCTAAAGAATTTTCCTGATGAAGACTCAGTAGAAGACATCCAAGATTCTCTCATCGTTACTGTTGAGGTAGTAATCGCCCCAGATTCTCTCATCGTTACTGTTGAGGTAGTAATCGCCCAAGGTTCTCTCATCGTTACTGTTGAGGTAGTAATCGCCCAAGGTTCTCTCATCGTTACTGTTGAGGTAGTAATCGTCCAAGGTTCTCTCATCGTCCCGTTGAGGTAGTAACCATCCCTGATTCATTCATCACCTTTTGAAACTCCAGACTCGACTCCTGTATCTCGCCAGGGCACGTCTGAAGAGGTTTAAGGATTCAATCCCTGTAACCAGTCAGGGCACATTTACACAAAGAGTTTGAAGACCAACTCCTGTAACAGGTCAGGTAATCATCTTTCTTTTTCAGGTACGCAAGTTCTCGCTAAGGAATCTCTTACGCGATCGACACCCATATGGCATCTATAAGCCCATCCACCTATCCATCACCTCTCAACATGGCATATGTAAGCCCATATTCCTATCCATCAATCTCCAAATGGCATCTATAAGCCCATTCCCACCATCACACTGCTGACATGTGAGCGCAAATTTCTGGGCACTCTAGTGTTCAATCATCTTCCACCTTCGGATTACGAAAGGCACGTCAGCCAATCTACATCCTCAGGTCTAAGAAGATTGAACAGGGGCAACTGTTGTACCCCAAAATTTGCCCTCCTATATTCTTCAAGGTTTGCTAAAGATCATGCTTCAAAATCTCCCAAGAGTTGCACAGTTCAATGGCCTCCTAACAGTCAAAAACTAGGGTTTTGGCTCTGGAAAAGAAATTGAAGTTTCCAAGGGTCCAAACAAGTCCCACATGCCTATAAACATTGTCAAGCATCCATATGCCAAGTTTCAAGACTCACAGCACAAAATTGCACAGTCAAAAACCCTAATTGCTCAACAGTCAACTGCAGGGGCAAAATGGTCATTTGACAGTCAAAAGTCAAAAATTTTTGGTCAACATCTTATTTTGAAGCCACAAACATCATTTGATCAATTCTTGATCATGATTCTCAAAGCATGGCTCAAAAAGTCTCAAGATGCAAAAGTTTCTATATTTAGACAGTTGAAAAAGTCAACTGCAAATTGACCAAGGCATAACTTCCACATGGTTTATCATAAAAATTCCATCCAAAGCTCATTTTTAAGAGAATGACATTTCCTACAACTCATCTTCACACTTCAAGTCCAAGAAATGCTCTCACAAAAAGTTATCAATCTCAACATTATAGGTCATTTTCAAAAGTCAACAAAAAGGCACTTTAAGTCAAAGACCATAAATTGAGATTGGTAAATCAAAATGACATGGGACCAAAGGCATTGGTTAGAGGACTTCAATACCTTTCCAAAATGTCCAAGAACATGATCAAAGCTTAAAAATTGAGCAAGATATGCCTTGTGGAAGTTGGGAAATTTTTGGGAATTTTGAAAAGTCAACTTTGCTTCAAATGCCTCAAAATTGCTAATGGGCCACAATTTCTTCCAAGAATCATCACCCAAAGGCTATGCACGACCCATTGACCCAAAGGGGAGTTATTTTCTTATTTTTAATTAATTAATTGAGTTTTTAATTCTATTAATTCATTTAATTAAACTTAAATATAAGAAAAATACTAAAACATATTTTCCAAATCTTTTTGTGCAGCATATTCACTCTTTATGACCTAAATATTTCGTGCACATGCTCAAGAGACCAAATCTTCCAAAATAGGCAAGTTCCATGGCAAGAAAAGATTGAAAAAGATGCTTGAAAATCAAATATTGAAGATCATTGAATACAAGGCTTTGGGCTTGATTTTTCTGACCTAAATCATTCACATACATAAGCATAACATAACCCTAATGCAAAGGACAAGCAAGCTGCGCTAAAATCTCAAGAACACTTTGCATTTTTTTCCTAAAAAACTTCAAAACTGTTTTCATAGATAGAGCTCCTTTCAAGGCCTAAAAAGTATTCCAAACGACTGCTGGAACCTTCCTGAACGTGACTCAATACTTTTCCAGTCTCCATACATCCAGAAGTGGTAGAATGACTTTGCCCTGTTCATGATATTGTTCACATTCATATTTTAATTCATACGCATTTTCCATACATTCTAATGCTTGATTTATACTAACCTGATCATTCTAAAGCTAATGGTGTTATCCAATTGAATTAATATGGCCTGTATGCAAAGTTGCCATTAAAATTTTCTAGGGTTCTTGAAGCTCCAAAAGAGGGGTTTACGTATCTGGAAAAATTGGACCATGAAACTAGTATCACTAAAATCGTGACATCCAGACGATTCGTTCTCATACCTCGCGCCTTTTTTCTTTTTCACTATGCCCTATTCGCTATTATTCGCAGGTGCTATTTAGTGGGGGTTTAAAACCCCCGCTATCTATTTTGTAATTTCAGGCAAACGAAGAAGAAGGTGTACGTGTCCCAGGATGACTGGCTCGTTTGAAATTTTGGCGCGTGATGTACCATAAGCGTGTTTGTTCTATTATATTATTTCTATTCCATTTAATTAATAAAGACAAGCGTTGGTTGGGTTGGTTGATGTGTTGTCATGCAGGCAATGGGACCTGGGTTGCAATGGGACCTGGGTTCGATTCCCAGGTCCTCCACTTCCTCAATATTATTTTTCTTAATACATTTCCATGCAGCACCCCACCTGAAGTCCACCATACACGCATACATACTTACCTGCCAAGTGGCCAGGGGTCCCAATCTAAAGGTCAGAACTTGCAGCTTATCATACACATCAGTCAAGCGCTCCACACACAATCACCAAAAGTCAAAAGGGCCTTGCATCTGTTGGGCCAGATTACTCACAATAAGCCTCCAAATTGGGCAGATACCCCTCTATGGTTTGCATATTTCCCTTCTTTTATTTTATTTTAATTCTCTTTTTTTTCTTTTATTTGATTAATTGCTTTTATTTAATTCCATAAAAATAATTTTCATAATACAAAAATACAAAAAAATCAGAAATCATTAAAAATAAAAATATGTTTATTTTATTTTTAATTCTTTAAATAGTTTTTGTAAATAAATTCCCAATAATCAATTTAATTTAATTTTAGGTTTAACTTTAATGTTTTCTTAATAACTAAAAAAAATATAGAAAAATAGGTTTTTAGCATTTCTTATTCTTTTTCTTAATAAATAACCTTTTTTTATTTCTTATCATTATTAATTATTAATTAATTTTGTAAATACTCTTATAATTAAACAATTAGTAAATTAGGTTTAAACTTAAATATTTTTTTTAACAAATTAAAAATAGTGTAGAATTAGGGTTTCCAATAATAACTAATTTTCTTCCTTTATTTTCATTAAATACAAAAAACATAAAAAATCATTTCTTTTCTTTATTTAATAATTAATTAATTTGTAATTTCAATTCAATTCCTTAAAGGGTCCAACGCCCTCGCACTTTCGATTCCAATTTCCTTTCGCGCGTTTGTCTTTATTTTTCGTTTTAAATTTATGTAATTGCCCCAAAGCTTTGTAATAGATAATTAGGACATTTACTTTCCGCACTTTTATTCAAATCGGGTCTTTGTTTAATTTGGCGATGTATAGACCCGCGCCTTGTAATAGCGTAGGACTTTTATTTTCCGCATTTTAAATTCCGCACCTTTAATCTATTAATCACATGAAAGAATGTATGCCCAAATAAAATCAAAGCGTAGCTCACTCAATGCATGACAAGACAAATAATAACTGGAAATGACACATAATTCACACACCACTCCTAGGGTACGCCTCACTGTTGCCTTGCCCCTCGAAACGTGGTCGCCAAGTATAGGACGTTTTAGTAAGTCCTTATGTCCATGAACATGGCATAAGGGTAGCTTCTAAGGTGTCCTACTATTGCTCTGGTGACCACCCTGTTGCCTTGCCCCTCGAAACGTGGTCGTCGACTATAGGACGTCTTAGTAAGTCCTTATGTCCCATTGATCTAGTTGCCTCAAAACAAGTTGCCTCGGAATAGTTGCCTCGGAATAAAAAGATCAATGGCATAAGGGTAGCTTCTAAGGTGTCTTACTGTTGCTCGGTGACCACACTGTCCCTAAACTCGAATTGACCCGAACACCTCCAACGGTGGTGCTACCTACCTCTCAATGGTGGGATGGCACTACTTTAAGGACATTTACACAGACTAATTCCTTAGGGTAGGTAGATGACTCATAGATACTTGCTCTAATTCAAAACAAATCAAAAACTTCTTTTCACACCGACACTTTGCAAAAAGCTTTCAAAAACAACTTTTCAAACACTCTTGAGGACTGATACAAGAGTCGATCTGAAACTTTTAAAGAAACTTTTTCAAACCCACTCACAATTGAAAAGCAAACATTTTGAAAACACAAATGAGCAAGTATCTAAGAGCCCATGGATAACCATGGATAGAAAGGGTGCTAACACCTTCCCTTTCTATAAATCTACCTCCCGAACCAAGAGCTAATCTCAATAAGGAATTTTTCTGTGCTTTTGTCCTTTCCATATTGGAGAAAATAAAAGACGGTGGCGACTCTTGCTTCCACGACATTTCGCGAACCAGCGTTAAACAGTCAGTTCCAAATCCACCGATCACACTTTGCAATGTGGGGCATTGATATGATCAGAGAAATCAGACCTACCGCTTCCAATGGGCATCGCTTTATCCTGGTGGCCATTGATTACTTCACAAAGTGGGTGGAAGTTGCCTCCTTTGCTACCGTTACCAAGAATGTTATGGCGTGGTTTATCAGGCATAACCTGATCTGTTGGTATGATATGCAGAGATAATTATCACTGACAATGGTACAAATCTCAATAACACGATGATCATCGAGCTTCGTAAGCAATTCAAGATACAACATCACAACTCTTCTCCCTACTGGCCGAAGATGAATGGCGTTGTTGAAGCGACTAAAAAGAACATCAAGAAGATGACGATGACATACAAAGACTGGCATGCGATGTTACCATTTGCTCTTCATGGGTACTGTTGTACCCCAAAATTTTCCTTCTCATTTCTCAAAGGATCACCCTGGACCCTCAGGATTGCTTCCATCCAATTCCAAGCTTTAAATTACAAATTTTTCAAGAAAGTCATTCACAAGGGCAAAATGGTCATTTGCATACTAAAAAGTCAAACTTTGACTTTTGGATCAAAATTAAGTTTCAAGGACCATATTTCATCAAGACTTGTTGAAATATGAAGTTTGTTTCATCAAGAAATTCAAAAGTCAAAATTCTAAATACTTAGAATTTTTCTAAGTGTTTAAGAAATATGACAAGCTCAGAACTTCTGATCAGATTATCACCATGATGCGAGCTGATTCTGGAAGAACTTTTGGCACAAAAGTTATAGATTTCAATAAGATCTAAAACATTGCAGAATAGAACTTCTCCTGGAAATGCTGGAATTTCAAGTTATAAATGTTCAGAGACACGTCCATGAAACTAAAGCACTCATCAAATTCTGGACACTTTCAAGACAGAGTTTGGTCAGAACTACTGGGCCAGTTTTCACAAAGGTTCAGTCAGAGTTTGCAAGGGTAATTAAAAGAGGTTTACAAAGCGTGTTGCAAGCTTCCTAGAAAGTCTGAGAGTTCTTTCAGAACATGCTGGAGCAAGGAGATACAAAGATCAGAAGTTGGATATTTATTCTAAATTATGCTGAAGCTGAACCTCTGACCCAAAATTAGGCAATGATGCAGAATGTCACATTGCAGGATTTCTGGTTTGATAAATCTCATAATCATTTAATGCTCATAACCAGTTTTGAGTCTTTATCCCAAAGATTTCCCCACGTGTGGCATAGGAGTACCTTTACTGTCTTGGAAAAGCAAACTTTTGTACAAAAATGTGTTGGGCCCATACAATGCTTTTTCTTTTGAGGTTACTTTTCCTTAATTCCTGCTTAAAAAATCTAGCTTAGGCGCTGCTAAAACTGTTGACTACCCTAGCTATTTGAAATTACTTCAAGAACAAGTCAGCGCCTAGCTTACGATGGTGGTGCCCCTTGACCTCTCCAAGCTACTAAACTTTTGCCTATAAATTAGACCTTATTGGCAACTGTAAAAGGGTCGAAAAATTGAGAAAGAAAAAGCCTTGAACCCCTGCTAAAATTCCAAGAATCTAAAAACTGCAAACACAAAATATAAAACCTGTTGACTTTTGATTTCTTGCATTCAAACTCTTTTTTTTCCTCAAGTGTTTCTTGACCAAAACCGTCCATACAGTTTCTGTTTCACATATCAGAAGCTATCCTAACTTCTGTGTTCAGACTGTAACATATTCTCGTTCCATATTCACCTCAAGGAAGTCAGAACTTTGCCCCCTTGGTTGTTCCAGAATTTCTCTAATCATTCATAGCCCAAGTTTAAAGCTTCCAGCCTGCTGAGTACATGAAGAAGCTATTCAGAACATCACCAGAGTTCAGAACTAGACTCCAGCTCACAGAGTATTTTCCAGCTGCAAGGTAACCTTTTTGCTGACTCTCATCATATTACTTAGGCATTGTCAGATTTGCATGTTCAAAAATACAATGTAGACATCATGATTCAGATGTTGTACGTATTCTGAGGTTCCACGTATTTGTATGCCTAAGTAGGGAGTAAATTAGTTCAAAACTTCTTAAGGAAATTAGGATTATCAAATTCATGCTTGCTTCTGATTTATAGTTTTGATATCTCTTGTTTCTGAAACATTATGAAACCTGCCATAACTGTTATATGCGTATCTTCTGTTCTGTTGAGAAATGACTAAGTTGCAGATGTTCTGACTAGCATGGAGAGGGAGACTAAGTTCTTCCAGTGGCATCAGAACTTCTGAAATCTTCTTTGTTCCCAGCGGACCCAGAACTTCTGACTTTACCTGTTTCTACTAATATGATTTCTGTTTTTGAAGCATGCCAGAGTCAGAACTTCTGATCTCTTTTAGTTCAGCAATGCGCTGATTCTATTTTCTTTTTCCTTATTACTTTTTCTATCACTTCTATTTTCACTAATCAAAAACACCAAAATTTTTTTACATTTTACATGTTTTATTTTATTTCTTAAAACAAAAAGATCAAAAATATTTTCTTAAACAAAACTTATTTCTTTTCTTAAACAAAACAAGTCCGTTTCACATTTTCTTGTACATTCTTATCCATTCAATATGGTTGTAATAATAACTTAGGATTTAATTTTATTTGCAATCCCCATTTGTAAATATGTACACCCCATCCCCCTAATGATTGTAATAGCATAGGATATTTACTTTCCGCACTCTTTATTGCTTTCATATATTGCTAGTAATTAGGGTGTGTATGGCAAGACATGAAATCAAAAAATAGAGAACCCTAATCAAGACAAAAATGTGTGCAATCAAACACACTTTGCACATATGCACACCTTAGGGTAATCTCACTTGTTGCCTATCGGATAAATAGTCATGTCCCTCGAACATGGGCGTTTTAGCAAAGACCCTCGACAAAAGATCGTAGTCCCTCGATGACCCTCGACGTTGCCTTCGGTAAACGATCTAGTCCCTAAACGACATTGCTAAAACATCCATAGGTTACCATCTATGACTATATGATGACCCACGCCCGTCCCTTCACATCCAATGATGGGGCTTCTCACCAAATCAATGGTAAGATAGAAACGCCTAAAGGAGGAGGAAAAGAATATCTAAGACCTTTTGAGTAGGTAGATTCGCTCCTAGTTACTTGCTTGCTCACAACAAAAACATTATATACACCAACACTTTCACTTTGAAACATTTTAAAAAGACAATATTTTGTACGCGTTCTTATAGAGATGAGAATCATTGCAAAGACACCTTTTCAAAATCACTTTCAAAAACATATCTCATAAACACTTTTTTGAATCGTTTTCGAAACAAACACTTTTGTATGCATTCTTATAGAAACGAGAATCATTACGAAGTTACACTTTCAAAATACTTTCAAAACCCACACCACACAGAGCATAATTTCCAAACAAAAGCAAGTGATCTAGCAAGTAACTAAGAGCCCATGGAAAACCATGGATGAAAAGGGTGCTAATACCTTCCCTTTTCATAATCTACCCCCCGAACTCAAGAAAAAATCTCAAAGGTATTTCCTGTACTTTTTCACCTTTCCTTTTGCATAAAAGAAAAGAAGGTGGCGACTCTTGCTAACCACAACATCTGCGATCAAACACAAAACACCCAAATCAGTTCTCCCACCATATCACAGAACTGGCGACTCTGCTGGGGATATTCTAAAAGTGGGGTTACCTTAGGATTAGATCACATTTATTTGCTTTCATTGTTTGACTTGTATGCTTTACATCTTGGTTCTTTATTTGGGTTGGAATCCTCTACCCGGATTTGGGATACCTTATAGGTAAGTAGCAATACATTGTGGAAACTGTGCGGGGTATACCGACATGGTCTAAGCAATAGCTATGTTAGTGCGGCATATTTGTGGGTACCGGTAGCCTTTGAGTTAATCAAAGAGAATACGAGGCCGCTGAGTGATGTCATGAAGCACTAATGAACTTTTAGAACCTTTACTTGACCAACTTGGCCTTTAGGACGTAGTGAGATGATCGGCTTTGGTGCAGTCCGATGTTTGTTGATACTCGACGCTACACTCATTGAGACTTGACTCCTGAGTTTTCTTTGATTGTGAGTCAATCGCCTATCGAATGAAGCTTGTGGGAAAGGTCAGTGATATTGAGATCCCTTATAACCCGATTACTATTACTAGGACAGGTTAAGCCAACTAAACTTCAAGAGGGTACTTACCTACAAACTCCATGCAATCCTAAACATAAGGATTTGTCTGCTTTGTATGCATATAAACTTGCTTACTTTGCATACTTATACATAACATCATAACATCATACCATGACATTTTTGATAACCATTTAAAGGATATCGAGGGCCTTTGATGCAGGGTTACTTTGAACTAGACGTTTAACAAGGGGCAAGAGGATTTATTTTCCTCTAACCAGACGCCGTCAAAGATCAAACACAACAAACTTGAGTCAAGGGCTACAACCCACTTGACATGATGAGCTAATTCTTGTGGAAGGACATCCACCGATACAAAGTTCTCCAATCATAGCTGTAAGTGACTACTAACATTTACCCTGCGAGATCCTTGAAAACATGCATCCACATATCATGCATCATATCATGACAGGTTTCTCCCATACAGGTCTCCTTATCTTCTTACTGTTTATTTCAGTAAGATGGATATGGAACAAATGGTGAAAGACATCCAGGCTCAAAATGCCCAACTTTAAGAGATGTTCTTGAATCTGTCCAAGGGACAAGAAGAGGTGAAAGATCTCCTCACAAGGGGAATGATTATGGGAAATCTTGGGGACGACGGAGATGACCAGTTGGAGCAGCTATAAACAGAGATAGCCACAATGAAGGTCCAAATGATGGGACAACTGGTGGGCCAAATGGCTCTTATCCAAAATCTGGCTCAAGGACAAGAAGAGATGAAATTTATTGTCAACCAAATTCGTCAAGAGGGTTGCAATCATACGGGGCAAAAAACCAGGATTGGAAATCAAGTCACTACTCAGTCTCCCATGAGACAAGAGGCCGGAAGACCTTCCCAATTTGCTACTACCTCACGGGTCCAACAACAACCTCGCCAACAACAACAAAAGAATCAGCACAAGGAAGTCACGCCTAAGAGACAATTTACCAGGATTGACATGTCACTAGCTCAGGTACTACAACACCTGTTGAAGACAGAACTAATTACATTAAAGGCTCCTCCCGAAAATCCTAACACTGCTGCTCCTAGTAACTGTCCCAAAGAGAGGTGTGCTTACCATTCCGACGGTTCCGGGCATGACACGAACGATTGTTGGGCTCTGAAGAACAGGATTCAAGACCTAATTGACGAAGGAGTGTTGGAGTTTACACAAGACGATCAGTTGGAACTCTTCTATCACCCCTCAAGGACATCCACATGAAGCAACAATCTGGGCGAGGAAATTTTCCTTTCATTTGAATTTTCAATTGTAATCTCTTTTGTTATTCAAACAAATTATCTATTAATGTCAAACTTTGTTTCATTAATGCATTGCATATGTTTGTCTTGAATTCATCCATTCGCTTTTATTATATTTCAACTATGCGTTTTTCTCTCTTTATGACATTCAACTCTTGCTAAAAGTTACAAGCCTTTAGAGGGATGTTGACGAAAACAATGCCTTAATTTCATACATTATGCTTTTGGACAGACCTTGCTGACGATGTACATGCGTTCTTTAAAATCCTAAACACTGGAGTTATAAGGAAGATAATCCCTAGTCAACCCCTTCGAGCCAAAGAAGTAGGAGTTTCCTTTTTTACACAAAATAAAACCTTTAATCAAAACCTGGGGCAGGGTAGTGTCTCAGTTGATTCAAACGCGTGTTTAGCCGCAAACTCCCATCTCGTAATACGACGAATGACATCAAAAACATTCCCATGGAATCAAAAGAAAGTGATGGTTCCCTAGCACATAGGCAGTCATTATCTCTCTCAAAAAAGGAAAATCCTACTAAGTCAAAACCTACAAAGGAGACTTAAGAAAAAGAAACGGGGGCATCCCGCTGACTGTAATCTCAAAACAAGAACAGTCAGGCAAAAATTAGGGATAACAAATCAAAATAAAGAGGTCACTACAAATCCTCAACAACATGAAAAAAAATGTTGTAAAAATGAATGTATTCTGACAAACTTAACCTGTCTGAACCATCACCAAAACGTCATTCCAGACTCAATTGGAGTTCAAACGCACAATAACTGAGTTTAGGATTGAAGAGCGTCACGAAGAGTGGGTGGGTACAAATACATTTTGAGCCTTTATCCTTTGTTTCTTAAATCGCGAACCAAGCCACACTATAACCCTTAAAAAGTCCTAATTGAAGCATGGGTTAGTTCGAAAGCATACTGTTACAAAAGGTATCCTGACTCCTGTAAGGGCTTACTCAAAACCCTGAGTTAAATTTTTCTTACAAAAATTTCTTTACTTGCTAAAATGCATTTTCAAAAAATTTCAAGACAAACATAAACTTTACATTACTTGAATATCACTGTTTGCATATGGCTATTTGTTTGACAACGGAGAAATTCACACAACGAATATCCAGTGAACGAAAGCTCTCTCAATCACTTCAAGTGGGATGACACTTCCAATGACAAATCTCCTATCAATAAGGAGGCATGACATGTCACTATCTAAGCACACCTAGGACAGTCCTGTCAAGATTCCAAGAAATCTCTCAAGAAGTGCAGGGGGCAGGTCTCCATCTCCATTACTTGGGGCATTGAACGCCAATCTCAACAAAGGGTTATGTACAGTCAAATATTTCCTAGCAGTGCCACAAACACTCACTGCTAGAGGCAGTGACAAATCTCCCCAAAATCCTTATCATAGGATGATTCCCCAGTCATATTTTCAATCTCTGAAAACCTCTTCCCAGCCAAGTCAACCTCAAGAGTCCTCGAGGATTTTCTGCCAGTGAAGTTGTTGCCTCTCCAACAGACTGAGCAATAGGGTTTATTTCCCCAACAAATGGCATGATTCCCCAACTTAAGGTGGCCTTCCTGACTACAACAAATCAAAGGACCACAACTCCTCTTCCCCAATAGAATAATCTACAATCCCCAACAAAACACTGTGAAGCCTGGATTTCGACCAGATAACAGTATAAGGTCCTGCAAAGCTTGGGTTTCGACAAGATAGTAGTTCCCTTCTTCAAAAACACTGCGAAGCCTGGATTTCGACCATATAACAGTATAAGGTGCTGCGAAGCCTAGATTTCGACCAGATAGTAGTCCCCTTCTCCAAAAACACTGTGAAGCCTGGATTTCGACCAGATAACAGTATAAGGTGTTGTGAAGCCTGGATTTCGACCAGATAGTAGTTCCCTTCTTCAAAAACACTGTGAAGCCTGGATTTTAACCAGATAATAGTATAAGGTGCTGCGAAGCCTGGATTTCGACCAGATAGTAGTTCCCTTCTTCAAAAACACTGGGAAGCCTGGATTTTAACCAGATAACAGTATAAGGTGTTGCGAAGCCTGGATTTCGACCAGATAGTAGTTCCCTTCTTCAAACACTATGAAGCCTGGATTTCGACCAAATAACAGTATAAGGTGCTGCGAAGCCTGGATTTCGACCAGATAGTAGTTCCCTTCTTCAAAAACACTATGAAGCCTGGATTTCGACCAGATAATAGTGTAAGGTGCTGTGAAGCCTGGATTTCGACCAGATAGTAGTTCCCTTCTTCAAAAACATTGTGAAGCCTGAATTTTGACCAGATAACAGTATAAGGTGCCGCGAAGCCTAGCTTTCGTCAAGATAGTAGTTCCCTTCTTCAAATACTGTGAAGACTGGATTTCGACCAGATAACAGTATAAGGTGCTGCGAAGCCATAATTTCAACCAGATAGTAGTTCCCTTCTTCAAAAACACTATGAAGCCTGGATTTCGACCAGATAACAGTGTAAGGTACTGCGAAGCCTGGATTTCGACCAGATAGTAGTTTCCTTCTTCAAAAACACTACGAAGCCTGGATTTCAACCAGATAACAGTATAAGGTGTTGCGAAGCCTGGATTTCAACCAGATAGTAGTTCCCTTCTCCAAAAACACTATGAAGCCTGGATTTCGACCAGATAACGATATAAGGTGCTGCGAAGCCTAGATTTCGACCAGATAGTAGTTCCCTTCTTCAAAAACACTGTGAAGCCTGGATTTCGACAAGATAACAATATAAGGGGTTGGGAAGCCTGGATTTCGACCAAATAGTAGTCCCCTTCTCTAAAAACACTATGAAGCCTAGATTTCGACCAGATAACAATATAAGGTGCTACGAAGCCTGAATTTCGACCAAATAGTAGTTCCCTTCTTCAAAAACACTATGAAGCCTGGATTTCGACCAGATAACAGTATAAGGTGATGTGAAACCTGGATTTCGACCAGATAGTAGTTCCCTTCTTCAAAAACACTATGAAGCCTAGATTTCGACTAGATAACAGTATAAGGTGCTGCAAAGCCTGGATTTCGACCAGATAGTAGTTCCCTTCTTCAAAAACACTTCGAAGCCTGGATTTCGACCAGATAACAGTGTAAGGTACTACGAAGCCTGGATTTCGACCAGATAGTAGTTCCCTTCTTCAAAAACACTGTGAAGCCTAAATTTCGACCAGATAACAGTATAAGGTGTTGCGAAGCCTGGATTTCGACCAGATAGTAGTTCCCTTCTCGAAAAACATTGTGAAGCCTGGATTTCAACCAGATAATAGTATAAGGTGATGCGAAGCCTGGATTTCAACCAGATGGTAGTTCCCTTCTTCAAAAACACTATGAAGCCTGGATTTCGACCAGATAACAATGTAAGGTGCTGCGAAGCCTGGATTTTGACCAGATAGTAGTTCCCTTCTTCAAAAATAATGTGAAGCCTAGATTTTGACCAGATAACAGTATAAGGTGCTGCGAAGCCTGGATTTCGACCAGATAGTAGTTCCCTTCTCCAAAAACACTATGAATCCTGGATTTTGACCAGATAACCGCATAAGGTGTTGCGAAGCCTAGATTTTGACCAGATAACAATTCACTTTCTCAATAATAGTCAGGGATTTAATGACTCCCAAACACTTGTCAAGGATTTATTTTCCAAGACAAATTTACATTTCAACAACATTCATAGCATATGCATACAAAATACATATAACACATATCTCATTTATTTTGAGAACATCATTACGCAATGCATACATCACGACATTGCATACAACTAATTCTTTACCTTTTCCAGAAAGATCAATCAACAGACTGAGATCATCATCTTTTGGAGTAGCCATCGTCCAAGATTCCTTCATCATCCTGCCGAGGTAGTAATCATCCCAGATTCCTTCATCATCCTGCTGAGGTAGTAATCGTCCAAGATTCCTTCATTATCCTACTGAGGTAGTAATCGTCCCAGATTCCTTCATTATCCTGTTGAGGTAGTAATCGTCCCAGATTCCTTTATCATCCTGTTGAGGTAGTAATCATCTAAGATTCCTTCATCATCCTGCTGAGGTAGTAATCATCCAAGATTCCTTCATCGTCCTGCTGAGGTAGTAATCGTCCAAGATTCCTTCATCATCTTTTTGGAGTAGTAATCATCAAAGATTCCTTCAACACTCATTCAAAGATAGTTTTCAGATAAAGTTCAGATACGCTTCAGACACTGATGCCATTCTAATACTCATTCAGATTTCAACTTTTGATACAGTTCAGATACGCTTCAGACACGGATGCCATTCTGATACTCATTCAGACTTCAACTTTTGATACAGTTCAGATACGCTCCAAACACAAGTATATGTACAAGCAAATCACACAAGATCCTAGTCTCAGGCTTGCATGGGGTTTCATAGGTAAGTACCCTCTTGAAGTTTAGTTGGCTCAACCTGTCCTATAAATAGTATCCGGGTTCTAAGGAGCTCAATATCACTGGATTATTTTCTGTGTTCATTATTTCAGTTTAGCCACTTTACTGGCGACCGAAATATTCCAAGAAAACAACCCTCAATGAGTGTAGTATTGAGTATCTACCAACTTCGGACTGCACCAAAGCCGGTCATCTCACTACCCCTAATAAGGCCAAGATGGTCAAGTAAAGGTTCTAAAAGTCCATTAGTGCTTCATGACATCACTCAGCGGCCACGTATTCTCTTTGAAAGACTCAAAGGCTACCGGTACCCACAAATATGTCACACTAATATAGCTATTGCTTCAACCATGTCGGTATACCCCGCACAGTTTCCACAACGTATTGCTATTTACCTATGAATGTTTCCCACAAATCCGGGTGGAGGATTCAAACCCAAACAAGAGAACCAAATGTAAAGCAATCAAAGCAAACAAGATAAGCATGTAAAGGTGATCTAAATCCTAAGGTAACCCCACTTTTGGAATATTCCCCAGCAGAACCGCCAGTTTTGTGATATAGTGGGAGAACTGACTTGAGGTTTTGCGTTTGTGTTTGCAAATGTTTTGGTTTAGCAAGAGTCGCCATCGACTTTTTATTTTATCCAAAGGAAAGGTCAAAAAGCACAGGAAAGACCTTTGAGATGTTTTCTTGGGTTCGGGGGATATATTATGAAAAGGGAATGTGCTAGCACCCTTTTCATCCATGGTTATCCATGGGCTCTTAGTTACTTGTTTAGATCACTTGCTTTTGCTTTCCAATTGTTTGAAATGGTGCTTTGTGTGTGGTTTTTGAAAATGCTTTAAAAAAGAGGCCTTGTCTAGGCAACCTTTGTAATGATTCTTGTTTGAATATATACAAAGGTGTTTGTCTTTTGAAAAGATATTTCAATGTTTGAAAGTTTGATTTGGGAAGTGTTTTGAAATTGTGTTGTGAGATGTGTTTGAAAGTATCAAGGATGTTTTGCAAGTTTTGATCAAGTAACTAAGAGTTGTCTATCCTATTTTACTCAAAGGTCTTTCCTACACATTTTTAATCCTTTTGACAGTGTTGTTTTACCATTGCATTTGGTAAACAACCTTGTATTTGGATGTTAAACGGGACAGGTGCGGGTCATCGTATTGACCATGATAGCAATTGTGCTAAGTATCTTTAGCAAATTTTTGAGGGACTAGATCATTTTGTATAGGCAACCAAGATAGCGTCATCGAGGGACTATGATCTTTTGTTTTGTTTTTGTTTTGCCAAGATACTTAACATGCATAACATGGCCATTTTAAAGGCAACAAGTGGATGAAACCCTAGGGGTGTATGCGTGCATTGTGTTGTCAATTTTCATACTTTTATGTCTTGTATTAGGTCTAACTATTTATTTTGATTTTTGGATATTGCATACAAACCCTAATCTCTATCATGGCATATTTGAAAGCATAAAGTGCGTAAAATAAATCTACACTATTACAACATTTGATATGGGAAGGGGGATACAATTTTTGAATGGGGGATATTTGCAAGAAAATAAAACCCTAATATTTACTATTACATCCAAATTGAATAAATGGTACAAATAAATAAATAGACAAGTATTTAAATGGTCAATTAAATAAATATGCAAAATATTATGAATATGCAAAAAATGTTTTTGTTTATTTTTTATGTATGTAAGAAATATTTAATGTATATATGAAAAAAAGAAATAAAAGATTATATTTTTTTTATTAAGGGTAAAAACCCTAATTTTCTTCAAGAAAGTAAATATATATTAATTATATTATTCATGTACAAATAAATAAAATAAAATATATACAAGATAAAAATATATTTAGAAAAATATTATTTAATTATAAATAAATAAATAAAATAAAAAATAAAGGTATAATATTATTATGTATTATTTTCAAGTTTTCATTAAATAAAATAAAAGTATATACTCACTAAATTATTTTTATGTTAGAAAAATAAAATAAAATACAAACATAAATGTGAAAATTTATAAAAATATTTTTGGTATTTTTTTATGTTTGTAAAATAATAAAATAAAATCAGAAATGAAAAATAAATACAAAAATATAAAAATATAAAGAAATGGGCCAGGGGGTGCAGAAAGTGAGCCAGAGGGTGCAAAAAGTGTGCCAGAACCAAGCCCAGCCCACTGAACTTCATCTTCAACCTTTGTCAAACAAAAACGCGCGCCCTGTACAAATGTCCAGATCCTGCATACGTGCTCTAATGCAAAAACTCATAACATCAAAGTTGTAGCATTTTTTAAGACGAATTCAACCATATAAGAAACTTAATCTAACTCTCAAAGACCAGAGAGAATTTCTCTGGCCCTAATTTCTGACCTAACTTTTTCAAGAAGTTCATGAATAAAATTCTCTTAACACGTTTAACTTAAATGAAAACTGAGCATATGTACAGCTTCAGGGCTATGAGTATTACATTTTTTATTCACAAACCTAAGCCTAATGATTCCTAAATAGAGAGATAAGAAGTTGATAAAAACTGTTTCAGTTGAAATCGTGTATGGCAATGTGGAGCTTCTCACTGAGGCCTGAGATGTTTGGGAGCTTGCTTGAACTTCCCCTAACCTTCCCCAATGCCTAGTTTGCCTTGAATGTGTTTGAACAAGCTTATAGAACTCAACCTATACAAGCTGAAAACAGAAATGGCGAAGCTTGCAAATGGAGTTACAGTCACTGCCTAATGGTTGGGATAGCTTGGATAGGTTATATGGAAGGTGTTTGAACAGGTTTGGGGCAAAACGCACGAGGGTTTTTTGCTATGGAACTCCAAGTGCAGGAACTGCCCTGTTTTTGCAAGAGGAAGGTGATTTAATGTTCAAGAGTGTTTGAGGGATCAAAGGCTCGTGTTTTAGGCTTAATGCAATGTCAAGAACCTGTTTCAAATGCTTGCTAAGCTTGGTTATAACAGATGTGCCAGTTCTCTTGATTTTGGCATGTTTCTTGTATTTTAAGCAAAAGTAAGCCATGATGCAAGACATGCCTGTACAGGCTATCTATCAGCCTGCACTTTTTGATCTTGGCCCCCTCAGTTTGTGGATATTGTGTGCTGTACCAGATCTTGTTCAAGGCTCAAGGATTCTGTTGTACCCCAAAATTTTCCCTCCCATATTTCTCAAGACATTTCAAGAAAAATTCACAAGTCCAACCCGGCGCGTCATATTCAGGTGTTCTTTCACCAAGATATCTCTGATAACGTATTCTCAAATTCAGGTTCGGCTCAAGAGTCAATTCTTTAAAGAAGGTATCCGAATGTGTGAGTTTTCTCGAAGAAATATGGTGAAAAAAGTGTGCTGAAAGTGCAGTTTTTACGCGCTAAAAAATTCATAACTTGAAGATCGTTGCTCGTTTTGAACCCGTTCTGGTGGCCAAAATTCCGTCTTGAAGTCATCTATGTTTTCATCTCTCACGGCTGGAAGCCAATTTCAATCACAAAGTCTTCAAAAATGTGGATTTATCAAGTATTTTCGTACAGAATATTTGTGACAGAAGTTTATTTGCGTCATGTTCAGAAAATCATAACTTGGTCGATTTTCATCGTATCAAGCTGGTTCCGGCGCCAAAATTTCACAAATTGAGTTGGCTACATTTTCACATAAGGTATTGAGTTCAAACGGTATTCAAAAGGCCTTCGTTTTTTTGCTCAGAGTGCATGACACGCCGAAAATCCTGAATGCTGAATATTATTTCATCGTGGCCGAAACTTCGAAAATTCATAACTCGGTCAATTTTTATCGGATTGGGCTCATATTTTTACACAAGGTTACTGACTCATAGATCTACAGTTTTGCTTCAAAAGTTGAGACCGGATTATGCTCCGATCAATACCATTTTTTTATTGAAGAACGTGTCAGAGTCGACACTGGAGCCCAAAATAAGTTTATCTGAGCTGAAACTTCAAAAATTCATAACTAATTCACCGTTTATCTAATTGAGCCTATTTTCGGATAGGAGTTAGTTCTCGATGTCGGCTACATTTTGTTTTCACATTTTAACTTCAAAAATTGCACTTAAGTCCCTGCGATTTAGCCTGGAAAGTGACGAACTCAAGTGAACATTGGAGGCCCAATTGCACATTCAAAGCCCATTTTCTTTACCCTAATTTCCATTATATAATCACATTCTTTTCACACAAACAAAAGAGAAAAAGAAAACCTTGCCACAACACTGTCAGAATATCAAATTCTTTCAAGAACCCTAAAACCTTGAAATCCTTATTACAAATCCCTCTCTCACTACAAACAAGCCATCTCAGTTACAAACCAACATCTCACTACTTCTTCAGTAAGGGTAAGGCTGGCTTGATCTCCATGATCAAAAGGGCATAAAAGCATTCATGTCACTACTATTCCAGTAAGGATAAGGTTGATTTGATCTCCATGATCAAAAGGGTATAATCATTCATACATGCCATATTGACCTAAACATTAAATTTCTTCATATATTGGCTTTATTTGTATTTTATGATATATAGTAATTTATTTAATGTGTTCAAAAGATTCAACACTGTAGATTTAGACAGGATCCCATGCAGGTTCATTAAGGAACGTTGAGGCCAAAACACAAATGGCCAAAAGCCAAAAGCCAAATGGCCAAAACAGAATAGCTTACACATGACACCAATACATGGCGAGACAGACATCCTGAGAAGGTTAAGGAACGTTGAGGCCAGAACACAAATGGCCAAAAGGCAGAACATAAATGGCCAAAAGCCAAAACACAAATGGCCAAAACAAAACAGTTTACACATGACGCCAACAGTTGTTTCACCCCTCCAATCAGGCCCGTATACTCCTAAACTCTCTCTCTATTTTTATTATTTTCCTTTAATTAATTAATCGTTATTCTTTTTATTAATCAGTAACCAATTAACATTTTTTCCTAATAAAATCAAAAACACAAAAAATATTTTATTTATTAAAATTAACTTCATCACTTTTATTTTTGTAAATAAATTAATTTAATCAATTTAGCTTTAATTAGATTTAACTTTTAATATTTTTTTCAATATTTAAAATCAATTTAGAATATTAGGTTTTTATTAGCATTACTTCAATTTATTTTATTTCTTTAAAAACTCAAAAATCCAAAAATATTTTCATTATTTAATTTAATTTAATTGTTCATTTAATTTAATTCCATTTAATTCAAAAATAAACAAAAATTCTTTCTTTAATAAAAAAGGGTCAAAACCCAAAAAACTCGCATCCGATTTAATTTCCCGCACGCGATCCATTTTATCATATTATTGTATATGTTTCCCGGAATGTAATAGCTTTTAATTAGGACTTTAATTATTTATCGCTTTATTTTACTTTCCACATTTTAATTTCAAGGGTTGTTTTTGGCGATGTAAATACCCGACGCCTTGTAGTAGTTTAGATTTAATTTCCGCAATTTAAATTCCGTAACTATTAACTGTTAGATGTTTGATAAATAGGGAATGCATGACAAGATTAACCTTTAATTTAAAATCAACCGTATCTCACCATTACATGTACAAAGATAATATAAACTGAAAATTGACACACTCGCACATGCCACTCTTAGGATACGCCTCACTTGGTTGCCTCGACGTGGTCATTGAGTATAGGGTGTTTTAGAGGTCACCCTCCTGTCTAAAGATCAAGTTGCCTCGGAACGGTTGCCTCGATAAAAAACGATCAAAGACATTAGGGTTACCGCTAAGGCGTCCTACTATTTCTTTGGTGACCACATGTCCCATATAATCGAATTGACCCGAAACTCCAACGACGGTGCTACCTACTTCTCAATAGTGGGATAGTACTGTCTAAAGGACATTTACGCAGCTTAATTTCTTTTGAGTAGGTAGAGGTTCTAAGGTACTTGCTCTTTCAAAACAAAAAATACTTTTCGCACTTACACTTTTCTGACAAAAGTTTTCAAACAACACTTCATACACTCTTGAGGACTGATACAAGAGTTAAAATGAAGTTTTCAAACAAACTTTTTCAAAACCCACAAACACAAGAAAAACAAATATTTTTAAAAACATAGTGAGCAAGTACCTAAGAGCCCGTGGATAACCACGGATAGAAAGGGTGCTAACACCTTCCCTTTCTATAATCTACCTCCCGAACCGAGAAACATCTCGAAAAGGAATTTTGCTGTGCTTTTGTCCTTTTCTTGTTGGAGAAAATAAAAGACGGTGGCGACTCTTGCTTACCGCGACATTTCGCGAACCAGCATTCCAAAATAGTCAGTTCTATTTCCACCGATCACAGATTCTATTTGACATAAAGCAAATTTGACAAAAATGGCAATGTTGCCTTTTTGCCATTTTAGGATTAATCTTTTGTGTAATCCTCCCATGACTAGAGCAAAGCCTCAAACCAATGGATTTGCATTTAATTATTGAGTATGGAAGGGTTTTGGGACCTGTAATCAAGTACAAACAAGGCTGATTAGAGTTTGCAACTTGTATCAATATGAAAATGCCATGGATCAAAAGTGAGTTTTTGCCAACTTCAAGCCTTCGATTCTCCCTAACCACAAATGATTTTGGAGAGTTCTTGGACATTTTGGAAAGCTTGTAACATTCTATACAATCCATATTTGAAATGCATTTTGAGATTCCAAGTGGAACTAGGTGAAAAATTGCCATGAAGATAGGTCAAAATCCTGCCTAAACTAGGGCAAAATTTTACTAAGTTAAAAGTTTTATGGACCCTTGTTCCAAAAATCATAACTTGAGATCCAATATTATTTTGAGAAAACTTTATGAATCAAATTTGTATATTTTGTGGAGGACTACAACTTTCATGTTGGAAGTTTTGTTTGAATCCAATTGCATCATGGTGAAAACATTGGACAAAGTTGGGAAAAATTAAGAAAATTTCATAACTTAGAAAAATTCTAAGTTATGAAATTTTTCAATCTTAAACCCTAATTTGCAAAATTGGGTTTCTTGATGAAAAAGTTTCATGTTTTGACACATATTTATGAAAAATGACCCTTGGCACTTGATTTTGACCAAAAAGTCAAAGTTTGACTTTTCAGTGTACAATCAAATTTTGATTAGTTGACTAAAAAATTCATCTGTCAATCCAATGCAATTGAGATCTTTTTAACCTTGTGAATAGGTCAAGATGATGCTATTTAGTCCTTGTATCCATGCTTAAACCCAATTTGCCATTGGCTAGATGAAAAGTCAGAAATTGCCCTTCTGCAGTCAAAACCCTAAAAATGACCATTTTGCCCTTTTGATGATCTGATCAAATTTCTTGAGGAGTTGTAGTCCAAACTTGATCAAATGGTTCATATGAGTTTATAATGTTGATATGGATCAAAATTTATGAGGTTTGATTGTAAATTGGCCACAATTGACTTTTTCCCAATACAGCTGATTTTTAGGTCAACTGTCCAATTGACTGGGCAAAAGTTTGATTCAAGGCTTGAAACTTGGTATGAGAAAACTTATGAGTCCAACATGAAGCATGAAAGTCACATTGAACATTAGAAGTACAAAATTCCTTGTGCAAACTCAAACCCTAATTTAGGTAAACAGTGCAAGGAGATGTCTTGAGCAGAGCAAAACCCTAATCTGGTCTTGAGTTCAAAGAGTCTTGTGATGAGAAATCTTGACAAAATGAGAGGGAAAATTTTGGGGTACAACAGCTGCCCCTGTTCAATCTTCTTGAACCTGAAGAGTTAGATTGGCGAATTTTCCTTTCGTGACTTGAAGGTAAAAGAGGATTGGACACTAAAGTGCCCGTAAATTTGCGCTCGTCAGAGTATAGATGAGGGAATGGGCCTAAATATGCCATTTGGAGATGTGACAGAATCTTGTCGGAGATGGGCTTAAAGATGCCATCCAAGAAAATTGATTGCACAAGAGATTCCTTTGCAAGAGCCTGTATACCTATGGTTAAGGAGGACTACACCGAGGAATGTTGGTCTCTGTTGTGGTAGAAATAGAACTTCAGTCGTCTGTTATTCTACTGGGGAGTCATCTTTTCATTGAAGAGGTGACAGTGAACTGCTATCTGGTCAACATCCAGGCTTTACAGTCTTGTATTGCTATCTGGTCAACATCCAGGCTTCATGATACTTTGCTTCCTATCTGGTCAACATCCATTTTTCAGAAGGATATCAAATGGTTATCCGGTCAACATCCGGGTTTCCCTTTTGATTTTGGGGCCTACTAATATCCAGTTGAATCCGGGCTTCAAAGTAATTGGCCGAGTAAACTGTTATTTGGTCAACATCCAAGTTTCATAGTATACCTTACTGTTATTTGGTCAACGTCCAGGCTTTACAGTCTTGTATTGATATCTGGTCAACATCCAGGCTTCACGATACTTTACTTCCTATCTGGTCAACGTCCAGTCTTCAGAAGGATATCAAATGGTTATCCGGTCAACATCCGGGTTTCCCTTTTGATTTTGGGGCCTACTAATATCCGGTTGAATCCGGGCTTCAAAGTAATTGGCCGAGTAAAATGTTATTTGGTCAACATCCAAGTTTCACAATATACCTTACTGTTATCTGGTCAACGTCCAGGCTTCACAGTCTTGTATTGCTATCTGGTCAACATACAGGCTTCACGATACTTTACTTCCTACCTGGTCAACGTCCAAGTTTCGAAAGAATTTGTAGGGGATTCAACTATTTTCCGGTCGAGCTCCGGGCTTCAGTATAATCAAGGTATTATATGGTCGAATCCAGGCTTCATAACTGGAACAGGAATCTGCCCCTTGATTTGGATAAACAAATAGGAAAACATCCGTGTCTGGAGAATTTCTAGCCGTTTTCTGAGCTTTGACTATCTGTTTTTAGGTAGCTATTAATTTCTTCCTGAAAATGGTAGAATGTTAGCTGAAACACAAAGTTATGTTGCATGAAATTTATGATGCAATATATGTGTTTTGTCAATGCTTATGATTTATGAATGTAATGTATGCGCATGTAAGCTGATTAGCTGCTTTGCCGAGGAAAATAAATCCTGGATAGCTGGAGATAATAAAATCTTTGACCGCTGTCAGGGAAAATAAATCTATGACCGTTATTGGAGATTCGAAATCTTTGACAACCTCTATGGGGATAAGCTATACCGCTGGGGAGATCAGGAGTTTGGGTTGTATGCCAATCTACTGGGGACTTCAAGAGTGAGGATCTCCGCTCTGTTGGGGGTATCAGGAAAACTGAATAGTTTCCGCTGGGGATCAGTAGATCAAAGTTTCTTCTTCGTCGGGGATCTTAATGACGTGCTGATTTGATCGGCGACTTCACTGGGGAAAAAAGTTATAAAAAAACTCTCTGAGGAATTATCTGGTTTTAAAGTGACTCTCTGGGGAAAATGGAGGAAACTGGATGGTCTCCACTGGTGTTCAAAGGTCGAAGGTTTGACTCCGTTGGGGAAGAAAATTTCATCCTCACTGCGGATTTGTAGTTCAAAGTTTTGCTCCGCTGAGGATATGCATTTCAAGGCTTTAGTTCCGTCGAGGATCTGGATGATGTATTACAGGTGATTTCTTCTGGAATAGCCTAAAGACATTTTCCTATACTTTCATCCTATCAGTAATTATTCTTTCTCATTCCGTTTTATTTGTAAGCAGTGATTATATTCAAATGCATATGCTTATTTAATAAATCATTGGACGTTTTCAAATAAAACACAAGTGTAAAAAAGAAAGAAAAGGCAAGCAGTTTTATGCACTTTGAAGTATCTTTGTATTAATTTTGTGTAAGTATTTTGTACAAAGGAGACAGACATCCTAGTAAGAGAATGTTGTCATAAAATTGAGAAAAATTTATACAAAGAAAGATGGCTATGTGTAACAATTCCATGGGGTTCCCATTCTGCTATAGCCTTCGTAACTCTGAGTATCTTGTCCATTTGTGGCTTCGTCTGCGGGTGATTGGATTGATCAGAAGCTTGGAGTTTGTCCGTGAAGAGATTGTCCTTAAAGTGATCCGACGAGACATAGTCATACGCTTTAATTCCCTAAATTTTGCCTGGACCGCCCTTTTGGGTTTTCGATCCATCGGGAAACCCCTTTTTTTGTCCAAGTCGCCCTTTCGGGTTTTCAACTTGCCGGGTGTACGATTTTTTTTGTTTATCCCTAATTTTTGCCTGAACCGCCCTTTCGGGTTTTCGATTCACCGGGATGCCCATTTTTGCCCAAGTTGCCCTTTCGGGTTTTCAACTCGTCGGGTCGTTTATGCGTAGTATCTTTTGACTATGTCTGCGTTCGCAGGGTGTGGCAGGTCGTCACCGTCCATGGTGGTTAGAATCATAGCCCATCCAAAAAAGATGTTTTTGATTACAAATGGTCCTTCATAAGTAGGAGTCCATTTGCCCCTGGGATCACTTTGCGGCAAGATGATCCGCTTGATTACAAGATCTCCGACTTGATATACCTGGCGCCCGACTTTCTTGTTGAAAGCCTTGATCATCCGTTTTTGATACGTCTGACCATGACAGACAGCAGTAAGTCGCTTCTCGTCAATCAAATTAAGTTGATCAAGCCGGGTATGAATCCAATCGTCTTCACTTAAACCAACATCCTTCATAATTCTTAAGGAAGGAATCTGAACCTCCATAGGTAAAACAACTTCCATGCCATATACTAAAGAAAAGGGGGTTTCCCCGGTTGAAGTTCGCGCCGTGGTACGGTATCCGTGCAGAGCCAACGGTAACATCTCATGCCAGTCCTTGTAGGTGACTGTCATCTTTTGAATGATCTTCTTGATATTTTTGTTCGTAGCTTCGACAACACCGTTCATCTTTGGCCGATAGGGAGATGAATTGTGATGTTGAATCTTGAACTACTCGCACAGAGAAGTGATCATAGTGTTGTTCAGGTTTGTACCATTGTCCGTGATGATACGGTCAGGGATACTGTATCAGCAAATGAGGTTCTGCTTGATGAAGCGGGCAACCACATTCTTTTTAACGGAGGCGAAGGAAGCTGCTTCGACCCACTTGGTAAAGTAATCAATGGCCACCAGGATGAAGCGGTGTCCATTGGATGCTGTAGGCTTGATCTCTCCAATCATGTCGATACCCCACATTGCGAATGACCAAGGAGCTGTTAGGACATTGAGAGGAACTGGAGGAATATGTACTTTGTCCGCATAAATTTTGCATTTATGACAAGTACGAGAATATTGATGACAATCAGCTTCCATGGTAGACCAGTAATAGCCTGCCCTTAGAATCTTCTTAGCCATCGTATGTCCACTCAAGTGGGTGCCAAATGTACCACTATGCAGTTCAGTCATGATCTGCTCAGCTTCAACCTTGTCCACACAACGAAGCAGAACGCAGTCATGGTTGCGCTTGTATAGGATACCATTGCTCAGGAAGAACTTGGCAGCAAATCTGCTCAAGAACTTTTTGTCGTTGACTGAAGCTCCTTCAGGGTATTCTCGAGTCTTGAGATACCTTTTGATTTCGTGCAACCAGGGTCGGTCCACTACTTCCTCGGTATTAATCTTGTGACAATGTGCAGGTTCGTCCATTCGTTCGATGGTAATTTGAGGGGCCTCATTATCCCAGTTAAGTTTAAACATGGAAGACATTGTAGCTAGAGCATCCGCTAGCTGATTTTCTTCTCGCGGGAAGTGCTCGAAGGTAATCCGCTCGAAATGAGGTAACAACGTCAGGACATGTTTTTTGTATGGGATGAGATTAGGATGTTTAGTGTCCCACTCTCCTTTGATTTTACTGATAACCAAAGCTGAGTCCCCAAACACAACCAAAGATTTGATTCCCAAGTCAATAGCAGCCTTGAGACCAAAGATGCAAGCTTCATACTCGGCCATGTTGTTGGTGCAACTGAAGCAGAGTCTAGCAGTGAAAGGTGCATGGCAACCTTCTGGAGAGATAAGTATCGCGCCGATACCGTTGACAAGTGCATTTGAAGCACCATCAAAGTACAGGGTCCATCAGGATCCTTTTTCAGGTCCGTCATACGGTCCGTTACCTTCAATGTTGTCCAATGTCATAATGTCTTTTTCGGGGAAGTCGAACTTCATGGATTGGTAATCTTTGACAGCTTGATGAGTAGATGGTCAGCTAGTACACTCCCCTTTATAGCTTTTTGAGTCATGTACTGGATATCATACTCACTCAGGATCATTTGCCATCTAGCGATTCTTCCAGATAAAGCAGGCTTTTCGAAGATGTACTTGATCAGATCCATTTTAGAAATCAGCAGAGTGGTATGTGTCAACATATACTGCCTTAGCCAGCGAGCAGCCCATACCAAAGTGCAGTAAGTTTTCTCGAGCAGTGAGTAACGAGTCTCACAGTCGGTAAACTTTTTGCTAAGGTAATAAATGGCATACTCTTTTCGACCAGACTCATCATGTTGGCCCAGTACGCACCCTATTGAGTTATCCAAAATAGTCAGATACATGATTAGCGTCCTTCCTTCGACGGGTGGCATCAAGATAGGAGGTTCTAGCAAATACTCCTTGATTTTATCGAAAGCAACTTGACAATCATCATTCCATTCAACCACCTGATCTTTCTTCAACAACTTGAAGATTGGCTCACAGGTAGATGTCAGGTGAGAAATGAACCTTGCAATATGGTTTAGGCGTCCTAAGAAACCTCTGACCTCCTTTTCAGTGCGGGGGGAAGGCAAATCTTGTATGGATTTGACTTTGGCAGGATCAACCTCGATGCCTTTGTTGCTGACGATGAATCCAAAAAGTTTATCGGACCTGACTCCAAAAGTGCACTTGCTAGGGTTCAGTCTGAGCTTATAATCCTTCAACCTGACAAAAAACTTTTGCAGATGGTCGAGGTGTTCTTCTTCTGTCTGTGAACGGGCTATCATGTCGTCTACGTAGACTTTGATCTCATGATGTATCATGTCATGAAACAAAGCTACCATGGCTCGCTGATAGGTTGCCTCGACATTCTTCAGTCTGAATGGCATCACTTTATAGCAAAAGGTACCCCACTGTGTAACAAAAGTAGTCTTCTCCATGTCTTCGGGGGCCATTTTGATCGGGTTGTATCCTGAAAATCCATCCATGAAAGAAAATACCTTATGTTGAGCTGTATTGTCAACCAAGATGTCAATGTGTGGTAGTGGAAAGTCATCTTTAGGGCTAACCCTGTTTAAATCTCTATAGTCCACACACATTCTCACTTTTCCATCTTTCTTAGGCACGGGCACAATGTTAGCAACCCATTGTGGATAGGAAGTAACAGCAAGAAACCCGGCATTGAACTGCTTCATCACCTCGGCTTTGATCTTCTCAGACATATCAGGCCTCATTCGGAGGACTTTCTGTTTAATTGGTGGACAGTCTTCTCTTGTAGGGAGACGGTGAACCACAATATCTGTATCGAGTCCCGGCATGTCTTCATAGGACCAGGCGAAGATCTCAACATATTCATTCAACAGCTGAACTAAGCGCTCTTTGACATTCGGCTTTAGGTTGGCACCCACTTTAACCTCTCTTCTGTCTTCGGCAATACCCAAGTTGATAGTCTCTAACAGTTCTTCATGGGGCATAATAGCCCTTTCTTCCTGTTGTAGAAGTCTAGCCAACTCTCCAAGCACTTCACAGTCTTCATCACCTTCGTATTCGGCATGATTGACCAGATATTCAGAGTCACTGAAGGCCATAGCAGAATTGTTACCCATGGAATCCAGAGTGGATGGGTACCTGCATTTTGTGAGTGTGGGTGTATGCAAGGGATAGCCACCTTTAAACAAAATAAAATGTAAAAAGAAAGAAAATGAACACAAAAGTTTATATATGAAAACGTCCATGATTCATTAAAAATGGCATATGAAAATGAAGAATCAAAACCCTTACAAATGGACCTATATGCCCCGGGTAAGGCACAAGGCAAAAATAGTGTACGAATTGTTTAAAAAATTATTACAGACCAACGGAAAATGTTCAAAAGATAAATTACTGATTGATGAAAGTAATGGGAAAAAGTCTTTCGCCTCCCAGTTGTTCAGTCCTCCTTCAATGGTCAGTAAAATCCAATCTTCAAAGTTGCTCTCATCTTCCACATCTTCCAAAGCATGAACTCCATGATGAGTGATCTTTAATGGTGGTCCTCCAGCCCGGGAGCGACGCACATCCTTCTGACTAGCAACAATGAAACCCAAACCGAACTTATCTGTCTTGAAAGGAAAATCTGGTAGCTGACCCCACACTGTACTTCCTCCTTCCTCGACTACAGCCTTCGTATCTTTAAGGGATGACATCCGGGACACAGGCTTGGTAATGATGGGTACAGAAGTCATTGTCTTAGCTGTCGCAACTTCAGGAGAAACCTCTTCAAAGTGTTGGAAAGGTGTTTCTATGAATTCACCATCTAACTCCATGTAGCGGAAATAGTTAAGGTGGCTTATCATATACTCCTCCTCACCATGAACCATTATGATTTTCCCCTAGACTGAATATTTTAGCATTTGGTGTAGAGAAGAAGTGACTGCCCCAGCATTGTGGATCCATGGCCTTCCCAACAAGCATGAATATGAAGGACGGATGTCCATCACATGAAATGTAGAGTTGAAAATTTCTGTTCCCACCTTAATTGGGATGTCCACCTCTCTATGGACCATCCTCTTAGAACCGTCGAAGGCTCTAACAATGATATTACTGGGCTTTAGAGTCAAACCCTTACAGTCCAATTTGTCCAATGCTTTCTTTGGTTGGACATTTAAAGATGACCCGGTATCAACCAGAACGTGAGCAAGTGTGGTTCCTCTACACTCCACTGAGACATGCAGCACATCATTATGCTTTCTTCCCTTAGATGTTAGATCGGCATCAGAGAAGCCAAGACCATTGTCGGCTGTAAGGCTAGCTACACACTCTTGAAACTGATCCGCAGAAGTTTCCTGAGGCACGTGCGCCATCTTCAGGAATTTGATCAAGGCTTTGGCATGAGCCTCGGAGCATAGTAATAGAGCCAACATAGAGATTTTTGAAGGGGTTTGCCCCAGCTGCTCTACGACATCATAGTCGCTTTTCTTAATTATCTTTAAAATTTCCTCCATTTCCTTTTGGGTGGTCTCGGGGATGACCGAAGGTTGAGCCCTCATCCTGATGGGCGCTTCTTGGATCCCGTTACCTTTATCAGCAACAACAGCAGAGGGTACAACTTCGGGAGTAACAATTTCTTCACTCACTGGACTTCGCACAGATATCTTGACCGGCACAGGAGCACTTGAGGGTCCGAAGATCGCCCTTGGAGGAGCAATCTCCGGAGAGAAGATTCTTCCATTACGAGTGATCTTACTTGTCCCTGCAATATTTCCTACATCAGGAGTTTCTTCATCGGAGTTCTCTTCGACTGATTCAATCTGCTTAACACCGTGGTAGAAGATCTCACCTCCATAATTCCACGCTATCGTCTTGTTGGACTTATATGGGATAGGCCCCGACATAGTAATCTTCAGCGGTACAAACTTTAGATCGGGTGTAATCTTAACAGGTCTTTTGGAGACCTTGGATAGATTGTCGGAAATGGTAATCATAGCAACATCATTGATTGGAGTAACACGAGTAACAAGAGTAACAGGAGTTTTCTGAAAGAGGATCTCTTGATTATCCATTAGGCGTTGGACGCCTAACTTCAATAAAGGACAGTCGGATTGTAGGGACAAACAAAAGTAGAAATCTTTTTCACAGCCTGGAAAAATCCCGACTTTCAACAGATTCATCTTGATTGTTAGCAATGGAGTCATTAAGTCATCAACAGCAACGACATACAGATCCTCTTCGATAGCATGGGCACTGTGACCATGCTTTGGCATTGGGGCAGAAATCACGTTCGGCTTTTCGGGCGCGTCGAATTCTACCTCCTTGGCATCTATTAAATCTAGGATCTTGTTTTTGAGGGCCCAACAGTTGTTGGTGTCGTGCCCTATGCCGTCAGAATGGTAAGCACACTTATCATTGGCATGGTAAAAAGGAGAAGTTGTATTCGGATTTTGTGGCGGATCTCTCAAGGTTGTAAGGTTCAGCTTCAAGAGATGGGGGAGAACCTGGGAAGGCGTCGTGTTTATTTTGGTGAACTGCCTAGCAGGCCTTCCTCCTCTTTGTTGGTTGGTTCTTGGTTGATCATTTCTAGGTTGATCAGCCGCAGTCTTTTGGATCATTACAGCCCCCACCGTTGGCCAGAGCTCTACTCTTCCTCGACCTTTTTGAGAGTAAACAGCTGACACCTCCTTCTTAGCTGGAAAAGGTTTTTTGATAGCGGCAGAAGCAGATGTATCTTTTTGAATCTTACCACTCTTGATGCCCGCTTCAACTCGTTCACCAGTCAGAATTAATTCAGTGAACCCTGTCGATGAACTCCCTATCAGGTGATTAAAGAATGGACCAGACAGCATCCTCAAGAACATATCAACCAGCTCTCTTTCAGACAATGGTGGCTGCACCCTTCCAGCCAAGTCCCTCCACTTCTGGGCATACTCCTTAAAGCCTTCATTAGAGACCATACCTATACTCTGTAGTTGAGTATGAGTAGGTGCTAAGTCTGTGTTATACTGATATTGTCTGTAGAAGGCAGCAGCCAGATCCTCCCAATTATGTACGCCAACCCTCTCAAGTTGGTAGAACCAGTCCAATTGTGTACCCGAAAGACTATCTTGAAAAAAGTGGACCCACAGATCCTTATCAGAAGAATGAGGTTGGATCTTTTTGATGTAAGACCGTAGGTGCATTTTCGGACAAGACAAACCATCGTATTTGGCAAACGTAGGCACCTTGAATTTGGGGGGAATCACAATCCCAGCAACCAACCCTAGCTCCTCAAAATCCAGCCCAGGCACCCTTTGTACCTCCATAGCTGCCAACCGCTCTTCCAGATTTTTATACTTGTCGTCTGCAGGAGGGTACTGCTGCTCAGAGTAATCTTCATCCTCTTCCTCTTCTTCTTCAGCCTCAGACTCGGAGGGCACCGCAACTCCCTTTCCTTTGCCAACCCCTTCATTAGACGTTGAGGGGAAATCCATGACTCTTCTAGCTTGGTTCTCAAATCTTCTTCCCAGAGTGGCCACACCCACTCTTTTCTTCTTTTTCTCCTTTTCTTTTTCCTTTTCCTTCTCTAACAGTGCTTTAAGGTCCTCTTGACCCTTTGCCAAGGTCATGAGGAGTTGTTGGAACTGCGAATTCTATGCTTGTAGATCTTTGACCGTCTGCTCTATATCCATCTTGCTGAAATAAAAACCAGAGAGATAAGGAAACCTGGTGTGAAGACCTGTTTATGCATATGATGAATGATATGTATTCATGTAATGCATTCAAGGATTCAGAAATTCAAAGTTATCGCAAACAAAAAGAACACACGTCATACTAATAAGAAGAAATTTGTTAGTACATAAATGCCCCATGGGCAAAATATTACAAAATTCTTAATGTAAAAAGACGCTGCACATCCTCTTTGGTGCGATGTAGGTGTTAAGAGTCTGCTCTTCATGGAGTCGACGAGTAAGTTCCAAAACCTTCTTCTCACTGGCGTAGAAGCTGGCTTCAAAAGTATTCCGTTCTTCCTTGAGCTTTATCTAACTCTTTTGCAAATCTTCCAATGACGTTGGCATGTCAGGATGCAAGAGGGTGTATGGAACCTCTCCTTCCATAACAGGCTCTTTGATCACAGGGAGAATGTAGGGGTAAGGCATCATAAGACTCTGGGCGCGGGTTCGTACCCACTTGAGGTAAGGCTCAAGGGGGATGGAATTCTTGTGCCCCAGTGTCTTACTGTCCACTTTGTTGGGCATCCTCCAAGCTCGGATAAACCTTTTTCGAAGTCCTTGAGCGTTGTTGTCGAAGTCAAAAACCAAGTCCGGAATCAACATGTCATGAGGGCCATCCCTTCGGGCATACCCAAACTGTCTTAGAGCCAAGCAGGGGTTGTAGGTAATGCCTCCCTTAATTCCAAGTAATGGGACATTAGGGAATTCCCCACAACGATCAATGATGATGACATTTTCTCTGGACCGAGAACACCAATAAACATCAGAGTGTGTGAGAGTCATCAATCGTTGTGACCACCTAAAGCCTTGTTCATTCTTCAAGACTGACTGGGGAAGGTGAGAAATAAACCACCTTGCTAGAAGAGGAGTACAACACATGAGAACACCTCTTTTCCTTATTGTTCGTGTGTGAAATGAGTGGAGGATATCCCCAAGCAATGTGGGCACAAGATTCCGAGATATGAAAATCTTGAAAGAATTCACATCTATAAGCTGATCAGGGTTTGGGAACAAGACCAACCCATAGATGAGAAGTGCTACAATCTCCTCAAAAGCTTGCAGATCTAGAGAATTCCAGCAGTCTTGTGCCTTCTCAAACAGAAACTTTGTCAAGAAACCCTTGACACCACTTCTGGTTTCCCAATGACCTTTGCAAGTGTAGGGCTTGAGCAACATCTTCAGGCTTTGGTTCTTTTTCTGTACCGTTGTAGGGTAGCTGATGGAGAATAGGAATCCTCAGGAGTTGAGAAAATTCCTCCAAAGTAGGCACTAGTTGGTAATCAGGAAATGTAAAGCAATGGTGTAGGGGGTCAAAGAACTGGAAGAGAACTTTCACCATGTCTTCTTCAATGTTGGAGTTGACCAAGTTGAGAAGTCTACCATGTCTTTGACTGAAGGGAGAATTCTCTGGAATCTTGGAAGTAAGCTCCTTGAGTAGATGAGGGATTCTCACAAGGTTGACCTGAATAGTTTTCCTGCGGAGTGATTCCATAACCTACAAAACAGGAACAATGATGAATATCCAAACCCTTGAAATGGTTAGTGGATGCATATGATGCTTTATGATGTTTATGATGTATGCACAAGTATATGTACAAGCAAATCACACAAGATCCTAGTCTCAGGCTTGCATGGGGTTTCATAGGTAAGTACCCTCTTGAAGTTTATTTGGCTCAAACTGTCCTATAAATAGTAACCGGGTTCTAAGGAGCTCAATATCACTGGATTATTTTCTGTGTTCATTGTTTCAGTTTATCCACTTTACTGGCGACCGAAATATTCCAAGAAAACAACCCTCAATGAGTGTAGTATCGAGTATCTACCAACTTCGGACTGCACCAAAGTCGGTCATCTCACTACCCCTAATAAGGCCAAGATGGTCAAGTAAAGGTTCTAAAAGTCCATTAGTGCTTCATGACATCACTCAACGGCCACATATTCTATTTGATTGACTCAAAGGCTACCGGTACCCACAAAAATGTCGCACTAATATAGCTATTGCTTCAACCATGTCAGTATACCCCGCACAATTTCCATAACGTATTGCTATTTACCTATGAATGTTTCCCACAAATCCGGGTGGAGGATTTAAACCCAAACAAGAGAACCAAATGTAAAGCAATCAAAGAAAACAAGATAAGCATGTAAAGGTGATCTAAACCCTAAGGTAACCGCACTTTTGGAATATTCCCCAGCAGAATCGCCAGTTCTGTGATACGGTGGGAGAACTGACTTGAGGTTTTGCATTTGTGTTCACAAATGTTTCGGTTTAGCAAGAGTCGCCACCGACTTTTTATTTTATCCAAAGGAAAGGTCAAAAAGCACAGGAAAGTCCTTTGAGATGTTTTTTTGGGTTCGGGGGGTAGATTATGAAAAGGGAAGGTGCTAGCACCCTTTTCATCCATGGTTATCCATGGGCTCTTAGTTACTTGTTTAGATCACTTGCTTTTTCTTTTCAATTGTTTGAAATGGTGCTTTGTGTGTGGTTTTTGAAAATGCTTTAAAAAAGAGGCCTTGTCTAGGCAACCTTTGTAATGATTCTTGTTTGAATATATACAAAGGTGTTTGTATTTTGAAAAGATATTTCAATGTTTGAAATTTTGATTTGGGAAGTGTTTTGAAATTGTGTTGTGAGATGTGTTTGAAAATAGCAAGGATGTTTTGCAAGTTTTGATCAAGTAACTAAGAGTTGTCTACCCTATTTTACTCAAAGGTCTTTCCTACACATTTTTAATCCTTTTGACAGTGTTGTTTTACCATTGCATTTGGTAAATAACCTTGTATTTGAATGTTAAACGGGACAGGCGCGGGTCATCGTATTGACCATGATATCAATTGTGCTAAGTATCTTTAGCAAATTTTTGAGGGACTAGATCATTTTGTATAGGCAACCAAGATAGCGTCATCGAGGGACTATTATCTTTTGTTTTGTTTTTGTTTTGCCAAGATACTCAACATGCATAACATGACCATTTTAAAGGCAACAAGTGGATGAAACCCTAGGGGTGCATGTGTGCATTGTGTTGTCAATTTTCATGCTTTTATGTCGTATTAGGTCTAACTATTTGTTTTGATTTTTGGATATTGCATACAAACCCTAATCTCTATCATGGCATATTTGAAAGCATAAAGTGCGTAAAATAAATCTACACTATTACAACATTTGATATGGGAAGGGGGATACAATTTTTGAATGGCTGATATTTGCAAGAAAATAAAACCCTAATATTTACTATTACATCCAAATTGAATAAATGGTACAAATAAATAAATAGACAAGTATTTAAATGGTCAATTAAATAAATATGCAAAATATTATGAATATGCAAAAAATGTTTTTGTTTATTTTTTATGTATGTAAAAAATATTTAATATATATATGAAAAAAAGAAATAAAAGATTATATTTTTTTTATTAAGGGTAAAAACCCTAATTTTCTTTAAGAAAGTAAATATATATTAATTATATTATTCATGTACAAATAAATAAAATAAAATATATACAAGATAAAAATATATTTAGAAAAATATTATTTAAGTATAAATAAATAAAATAAAATAAAAAATAAAGGTATAATATTATTATGTATTATTTTCAAGTTTTCATTAAATAAAATAAAAGTATATACTCACTAAATTATTTTTATGTTAGAAAAATAAAATAAAATACAAACATAAATGTGGAAATTTATAAAAATATTTTTGGTATTTTTTTATGTTTGGAAAATAATAAAATAAAATCAGAAATGAAAAATAAATACAAAAATATAAAAATATGAAGAAATGGGCCAGGGGGTGCAAAAAGTGAGCCAGAGGATGCAAAAAGTGAGCCATAACCAAGCCCAGCCCACTGAACTTCATCTTCAACCTTTGTCAAACAAAAACGCGCGCCCTGTACAAATGTCCAGATCCTGCATACGTGCTCTAATGCAAAAACTCATAACATCAAAGTTGTAGCATTTTTCAAGACGAATTCAACCATATAAGAAACTTAATCTAACTCTCAAATACCATAGAGAATTTCTCTGGCCCTAATTTCTAACCTAACTTTTTCAAGAAGTTCATGAATCAAATTCTCTTAACACGTTTAACTTAAATGAAAACTGAGCATATGTACAGCTTCAGGGCTATGAGTACTACATTTTTTATTCACAAACCTAAGCCTAATGATTCCTAAATAGAGAGATAGTAAGTTGGTAAAAACTTGTTTCAGTTGAAATCGTGTATGGCAATGTGGAGCTTTTCAGTGAGGCCTGAGATGTTTAGGAGCTTGCTTGAACTTCCCCTAACCTTCCCCAATGCCTAGTTTGCCTTGAATGTGTTTGAACAAGCTTATAGAACTCAACCTGCACAAGCTGAAAACAGAAATGGTGAAGCTTGCAAATGGAGTTACAGTCACTGCCTAATGGTTGGGATAGCTTGGATAGGTTATATGGAATGTGTTTGAACAGGTTTGGGGCAAAACGCACGAGGGGTTTTTGCTATGGAACTCCAAGTGCAGGAACTGCCCTGTTTTTGCAAGAGGAAGGTGATTTGATGTTCAAGAGTGTTTGAGGGATCAAAGGCTCGTGTTTCAGGCTTAATGCAATGTCAAGAACCTGTTTCAAATGCTTGCTAAGCTTGGTTATAACAGATGTGCCAATTCTCTTGATTTTGGCAAGTTTCTTGTATTTTAAGCAAAACTAAGCCATGATGCAAGACAAGCATGTACAGGCTATATATCAGCCTGCACTTTGTGATCTTGGCCCCCTCAATTTGTGGATATTGTATGCTGTACCAGATCTTGTTCAAGGCTCAAGGATTCTATTTGACATAAAGCAAATTTGACAAAAATGGCAATGTTGCCTTTTTGCCATTTTAGGATTAATCTTTTGTGTAATCCTCCCATGACCAGAACAAAGCCTCAAACTAATGGATTTGCATTTAATTATTGAGTATGGAAGGCTTTTGGGACCTGTAATCAAGTACAAACAAGGCTGATTAGAGTTTGCAACTTGTATCAATATGAAAATGCCATGGATCAAAAGTGAGTTTTTGCCAACTTCAAGCCTTCGATTCTCCCTAACCACAAAGGATTTTGGAGAGTTCTTGGACATTTTGGAAAGCTTGTAACATACTCTACAATCCATATTTGAAATGAATTTTGAGATTCCAAGTGGAACTAGGTGAAAAATTGCCATGAAGATAGGTCAAAATCCTGCCTAAACTAGGGCAAAATTTCACTAAGTTAAAAGTTTCATGGACCCTTGTTCCAAAAATCATAACTTGAGATCAAAGCTTCTTTTGAGAAAACTTTGTGAATAAAAGTTGTAGATTTTGTGGAGGACTACAATTTTCATGTTGTGAGTTTTATTTGAATCCAATTGCATCATGGTAAAAACATTGGGCAAAGTTGGGAAAAATTAAGAAAATTTGATAACTTAGAAAAATTCTAAGTTATGAAAATTTTCAATCTTAAACCCTAATTTACAAAATTTGGTTTCTTGATGAACAAGTTTCATGTTTTGACACATATTGATGAAAAATGACCCTTGGCACTTGATTTTGACCAAAAAGTCAAAGTTTAACTTTTTAGTGTACAGTCAAATTTTGATCAGTTGACTGAAAAATTCATCTATCAATCTAATGCAATTGAGATCTTTTGAACCTTGTGAATAGGTCAAGATGATTCCATTGAGTCCTTGAATCCATTCTTAAACCCAATTTGCCATTGGCTAGGTGAAAAGTCAGAAATTGCCCTTTTGCAGTCAAAACCCTAAAAATGACCATTTTTACCTTTTGATGATCTGATCAAATTTCTTGAGGAGTTGTAGTCCAAGCTTGATCAAATGGTTCATATGAGTTTATAATTTTTATATGGATCAAAATTTATGAGGTTTGATTGTAAATTGGCCACAATTGACTTTTTCCCAATACAGTTGATTTTTAGGTCAACTGTCCAATTGACTGGGCAAAAGTTTGAGTCAAGGCTTGAAACTTGGTATGAGCAAACTTATGAGTCCAACATGAAGCATGAAAGTCACATTGAACATTAGAAGTCCAAAATTCCTTGTGCAAACTCAAACCCTAATTTAGGTCAACAGTGCAAGGAGATGTCTTGAGGAGAGCAAAACCCTAATATGGTCTTGAGTTCAAAGAGTCTTGTGATGAGAAATCTTGACAAAATGAGGGGGAAAATTTTGGGGTACAACACCTATACAACCAACCACAACATCATCGAGTGCAAATTTTTGGGCACTCTAGTGTTCAATCATCTTCCACCTTCAAGTCATGAATGACAGATCCGCCAATCTAACTCTTCAGGTTTAAGAAGATTGAACAGGGGAAACTATTGTACCCCTAAATTTTCCCTATAATTTCTCAAAGGATCACCCTGGACCCTCAGGATTACTTCCATCCAATTCCAAGCTTTGGATACAAATTTTTCAAGAAAGTCATTCACAATGGCAAAATGGTCATTTGCATACTGAAAAGTCAAACTTTGACTTTTGGATCAAAATCAAGTTTCAAGGACCATATTTCATCAAGACATGTTGAAATATGATGTTTGTTTCATCAAGAAATTCAAAAGTAAAAATTATAAATACTTAGAATTTTTCTAAGTGTTTAAGAAATATGACAAGCTCAGAACTTATGATCAGATTATGACCATGATGCGAGCTGATTCTGGAAGAACTTTTGGCACAAAAGTTATAGATTTCAATAAGATCTAAAACATTGCAGAACAGAACTTCTCCTGGAAATGCTGTAACTTCAAGTTATAAATGTTCAGAGACACGTCCATGAAACTAAAGCACTCAGCAAATTCTGGACACTTTTAAGATAGAGTTTGGTCAGAACTTCTGGGCCAGTTTTCACAAAGGTCCAGTCAAAGTTTGCAAGGGTAATTCAAAGAGGTTTACAAAGCATGTTGCAAGCTTCCTGGAAAGTCTGAGAGTTCCTTCAGAACATGCTGGAGCAAGGAGATAAAAAGATCAGAAGTTGGATATTTATTCTAAATAATGCTGAAGCTGAACCTCTGACCCAGAATTAAGCAATGATGTAGAATCTCACATTGCAGGATTTCTAGTTTGATAAATCTCATAATCATTTAATGCTCACAACAATTTTGAGTCTTTATACAAAAGATTTCCCCACGTGTGGCATAGGAGTACCTTTACTGTCTTGGAAAAGCAAGCTTTTGTACAAAAATGTGCTGGGCCCATACGTTGCGTTTGCTTTTGAGGTTACTTTTCCTTAATTCCTACTTAAAAATCCAACTTAGGCACTGCTAAAACTGCTGACCACCCTACCTATTTGAAATTACTTCAAGAACAAGTCAGCGCCTAGCTTACGATGGTGGTGCCCCTTGACCTCTCCAAGCTACTAAACTTTTGCCTATAAATTAGACCTTATTGGAAACTGTAAAAGGGTGGACAAATTGAGAAAGAAAAAGCCTTGAACCCCTGCTAAAATTCCAAGAATCTAAAAACTACAAACACAAAATACAAAACCTGTTAACTTTTGATTTCTTGCATTCAAACTCTTTTTTTTCTTCTAAAGTGTTTCTTGATCAAAACCGTCCATACAATTTCTGATTCACATATCAGAAGCTATCCTAACTTATGTGTTCAGACTGTAACATATTCTCCATCCATATTCACCTCAAGGAAGTCAAAACGTTTCCCCCTTGGTTATTCCAGAATTTCTCTAATCAATTATAGCCCAAGTTGAAAGCTTTCAGCCTGCGGAGTACGTGAAGAAGCTATTCAAAACATTACCAGAGTTCAGAACCAGACTCCAGCTCACAAAGTATTTTCCAGCTGCAAGGTAAGCTTCTGCTGACTCTCATCATATTACTTAGGAATTGTCAGATTTGCATGTTCAAAAATACAATTTAGACATCATGATTCTGATGTTGTACGTATTCTGAGGTTCCACGTATTTGTATGCCTAAGTAGGGAGTAAATGAGATCAAAACTTCTTAAGGAAATTAGGATTATCAAATTCATGCTTGCTTCTGATTTATAGTTCTGATATCTCTTGTTTCTGAAACACTATGAAACCTGCCATAACTGTTATATGTGCATCTTCTGTTCTGTTGAGAAATGACTAAGTTGCAGATGTTTTGACTAGCATGGAGAGGGAGACTAAGTTCTGCCAGTGGCATCAGAACTTCTGAAATCTTCTTTGTTCCCAGCGGACCCAGAACTTTTGACTTTACCTGCTTCTACTAATATGATTTCTGGTTTTGCAGCACGCCAGAGTCAGAACTTCTGATCTCTTTTAGTTCAGCAATATGCTGATTCTATTTTCTTTTTCCTTACTGCTTTTGCTATCACTTCTATTTTCACTAATCAAAAACACCAAAAACATTTTACATTTTACATGCTTTATTTTATTTCTTAAAACAAAAAGATCAAAAATATTTTCTTAAACAAAACTTATTTCTTTTCTTAAACAAAACAAGTCCATTTCACATTTTCTTGTACATTCTTATCCATTCAATATGGTTGTAATAAATAACTTAGGATTTAATTTTATTTGCAATCCCCATTTGTAAATTTGTACACCCCATCCCCCTAATGATTGTAATAGCGTAGGATATTTACTTTCCGCATTCTTTATTGCTTTCATAAATTGCTAGTAATTAGGGTGTGTATGGCAAGACATGAAATCAACAAATAGAGAACCCTGATCAAGACAAAAATGCATTCAATCAAACACACTTTGCACATATGCACACCTTAGGGTAATCTCACTTGTTGCATATCAGAAAAATAGTCATGTCCCTCGAACATGGGCGTTTTAGCAAAGACCCTCGACAAAAGATCGTAGTCCCTCGATGACCCTCGAAGTTGCCTTCGGTAAACGATCTAGTCCCTAAACGATATTGCTAAAACATCCATATGTTACCTTCTATGACTATACGATGACCCACGCCTGTCCCTTCACATCCAACGATGGGGCTTCTCACTAAATAAATGGTAACATAGAAACACCTAAAGGAGGAGGAAAAGAACATCTAAGACCTTTTGAGTAGGTAGTGTTGTACCCCAAAATATGAACTCCCATATTTCTCAATACATGTCAAGTAAGTTCTTCAAATTGCTCAAGGAAGTTCAAGAGTTGACCAGACAAACTCTCTCCTAAGACAATCTACCCCAAATTAGGATTTCATTTTGCATCAAGATGCTTGAGTCCAAAGGATCCAAAATGCTCACCATTGTCCTAATATGTTCTCAAGATCATCCATGTCAAGTTTCAAGCCTTGCAGAGGAAGTTTGCTCAGTCAATTGCTCAAAGGCCTGAAAATCGAATGTGCTAGGGCAAAAGTCAACTGTGGTCCACATACAGTCAAACTTCAAGATTTTTGGTCAACATTCTCATTTTGAAGTATTATTCATCATTTGATCAAGGATTGATCATAATTCCTCAAGGATTGCTCACAATTCATCAAAACCCCAAAGTTGCTAAATTAAGGTTTTATAGGAAAAGTCAACTCAACTTTGACCAAGCATAACTTTCTCATACTTTATAAAAAATGACCCATCCAAATCTAATTTTGAAGAGGATGTAATTTCATACAATTCATCTTCAGCTCCCAAGTTCAAAATATGCACTCACAAGAAGATATGAATTTGGACATTATAGGTCATTTTGGAAAGTCAACAAAAACACCTTTTGGGTCAAAGCTTCATACATGAACATGGAAGACTAAATTGAGATGAGACTAAAATGGTTGCTTAGAGGACATCCTAATATTTCTAAAAAAATCCAAGAACACATCTCTAGGGTCAAAATTGAAGGAGTTATGCATTAGCCAAGTTGACCTTTTTTGCAAAATTGCCAAAAGTCAAATGTGTCCATAATTGCATTTTTTGCTAAACGGGCCCAACTTTTTATGCTTTCACTGAGTTTGTAATGTGATCCACGACCCATGAGCCTTTCCACTTGTCATTATTTTATTTTTGTTATTTATTTTGATTTTATTTCATTTAAATCAAATAAAATCAATATAAAATAATGAAGATATCAAAAACTAATTAAATCTTGAGATCTTGTGCATGATTAGGTCCATTATATGGAGACAAGATCAAATCGTGCAAGGCTTCATATGGACAGAAAAAGATTTAAAATGCTTGATTTGGAAATATTTGATGCAAGGATGAAATCATTGATCAATCTTCATAATTGGAAAAGATTTGATACAAACTTGAACCCTAATACATTTTAGTATACATAAGGAACAAAGGCAGACAAAAAGGAGGAGGCTAGAGGTGTGCCAAGGCAGAGAACAAATTGCAAAAACTCAAGAAAAAAGTGTAGACCAAATTCCAAGTTTCAGACCATCTCAAGTCATTCTAACCACACCAATCAATCGCTGGACTCCCCAGGATCGTGTTTCAATCGTTAGCAAGCTTCCCCACGCCTTGAAACGCATCGTAGCAGTCACACAGTTTGCATATTTTCTTGAATTCGAATATATTGATTCTAGAATATTTAGCATGATTGATTGGCATATTTATAATCCTTGAGATGTTTGCAAGCTAATGACTATATTCAATTGCATTTTTATTGACTGAACATGAAACTGCCATGGTTAGGGTTCGTGCTTTGTTTTTAGGGGTTTCTTGTACAGTGAAAATTGGACATTAATAATGGTACCATGATGCTCGTGAGGTTGAAATGAGTTGATTGGTACCATTAGTTTTCATTTATCAGGCGCGTACAAGATTTTGGAAATGCACAGGGGCTATACCTACACTTAATGTCCGTAGGTAAAAGTCACAAAACTTACAGCAATGGTGGGAGGAAGAAGATGGATACGTGGCGCTCCTTGACTTGCCAGTTTGAATTTCACGCGTTTTAAGGACTAACATTTTGTTTGTATTATATAATATTTGTTTGTTATTGTGTATACAACTAAAATAGCCAGCCCAGATGGCAAGCGTGCAAGGGGAGAATGCTTAAGGGCCTAGGTTCGATCCCCAGGTCCCAACTTTTATTCATGTTTTTCTTGAATAGGCAATCCAGCGTGCTACTTGGCAAGGGATGCACCATGTACTATCCAGATCTGAGCGTTCAATCCACCAAGGCTTCAGATCTAAGGCCTCCACAATGAAGGACCACTGTGATACGGTGGGAGAACTGACTTGAGGTTTTGCGTTTGTATTCGCACTTTTTCGGTTTAGCAAGAGTCGCCACCGACTTTTTATTTATCCTAAGGAAAGGTTAAAAAGCACAGGAAAAACCTTTGAGATGTTTTCGTGGGTTCGGGGGGTAGATTATGAAAAGGGAAGGTGCTAGCACCCTTTTCATCCATGGTTATCCATGGGCTCTTAGTTACTTGTTTTAGATCACTTGCCTTGATTTTCAATTGTGTGAAATGGTGCTTTGTGTGTGTGGTTTTGAAAATGTTTTGAAAAAGATGCCCTGTCTAGGCAACCGTTGTAACAATTCTTTACTCGAATGTTTTACAAAGGTGTTTGTCTTTTTGAAAAGATGTTTCAATATTTTTGAAAGTTGTGTTTGTGATGTGTGTTTGAAAGTAGGCAAGTGTGTTTTGCAAGTTTGATCAAGTTACTAAGAGTTGTCTACCCCTAAATTTACTCAAAGATCTTTCTCATGTTTTAACCCTTTTAACAGTGTTGTTTCACCATTGTATTTGGTGAACAACCTTGTGTTAGGATGTTAACGGGACGGGTGCGGGTCATTGTATAGACCATGAATGTAATGGTGCCAAGTGTCTTTGGCAATTTTCCTTTAAGGGACTATGATCATTTTTGTTTAGGTAACTTCGAAAGCGTCATCGAGAGACTATGATATTTTGATTTGTTTTTGTTTTGCCAAAGTACTTGACATGCAAACATGGCCCATTTTTGAAGGCAACAAGCGGGATTACCCTAGGGGTGCAAGTGTGATTTGTGTATTGATTTTCATGCATTTGTCTTTGTATTAGGTTATCTAGCCGTTGATTTTGAATCTTCGCATACAAACCCTAATTACTATACAGTATATAGAAAGCGATAAATTGCGGGAATTTAAAGTCTAAGCTATTACAAATAAGTATCCGGGGATGGGGGTACAAATGTTTACAAATGGGGATGAGACTTATCGGAATAGTAGTGTCCAAATATTATTTACAACCAAATCGAATCGCATTCTCAATGTAAAATATAATCAAAGTATAAGAATCAAAGATAAACAAAAATATTGTGCCATGCATATGATTATTTACCAATGATACAAATTAAATATTTTTTGTATTTTTGTATTTTTCTTAACTATACAAACAAAAGTTTTAAAGAAAAGAAAAGAAAAATGTTTAAGTTAAAGAAAACTAATGTTTATGTATTTTAGTTAATGTTTTAAAAAGCTTATGTAAAAAGATTTATTTAAACAAAAAAAGTTTTAAACACAAGGAAATTATTTAAACCTAATAACCTAATATTTATGTATTTTAAATTGTAATAAAAAGTATTAGAAATATTTTTACATGAAAAAAATTAACATATTACTTAACAACAAAAAAAGGAATTAGGTTATAAAAATTAAAAAGTGCTGATTTAAAAAATATAAAAAAGCTATATGGGCCTTAAAAGATTTTCTTGGCCCAAGAAAACAAAATAACCAAAACAAAAAAAAAGGGTAAGAAAGAAAAGAGGGGGTAAGGCGCCAGAATTCAGTTGGGCTTAACAATTTATGGGGCAGAGGCCCACGACGCGTTGGACAAATTTGTTTTAGGGTTTGTTTTGTTTTGGCTCAGACTAGGGTTCGTACGGTTTGATGAGCGGCGCCGTTTCTATCCTTTCTTCTTAGCCTCTTCATGCTTCTCGAACGTGAGCTTCTGATGTTCCTCCTCTCCCAAGCTGCCAGATGCGACGCCTCCACCTCCTCCTCTTCATGGTTGCTCAGGCGGTGGTAAAGAGGTAATGATTCTGTTTCTCCTTCATGCGCTTTAGGGTTTCAAGTTTTGCATGTTATTGATTTTTTTTGACAAGTTCTGATCTTTATGTTATTTGATGTTTGTGTGAGGTGTTGAAGAAAAGGGAGGAATTACTACCTTTGGAGAGGAGACGGAGGAGGACGGCAACGCGTCTCAGGTGGTCGGAGGCAGAGGGACTGGTGATGCTAGCTTTGGGGCCTTCTATTTGGTATCTTTAACCTTGTTTAATGATGATAGTTGCAATCTGAAAACCCTAGGGCATCTGTTTCTGAAACTTCTTTTCCTTTTCTGCTTGCTTACCCGTTTCTGAGTTTGATGATGTTAACTCTGAGATTTCTTGCTTCAGTATTGCTCTCTTCTGAGTTTCTTTTCCTCTCTTGATGTTGTGTTACTCAATGATGAACTTTAGTTCTGAGAGTTTGGATTTTAGCCTATGATGATTTTGATTCTGAGGCATTGGGATTTGTTTGATTCTGACTTGGTTTGGATGTTCTGTATGTTTGGATATTGTATGAGTTTTAGTTTGGACAGGCTTGGACAACTTGATAGTTTTTGTTGAAGGTTATGCAGGCTTAGACATTGAGTTGTTCAGGTTTTGTGCTTGGCTTTGAGGCAAGTTTATTGTACAGGCAGGTTTGTTGGAATTGGTTTTGACAGGCTTGCTTTTACTGGTTTTTAGGCAGGTTTGTATGGCTTGAGTTTTTTTGTTATGTGTTTGTTCTGAACACAGGTTGCAAGGCCTGAGGTTACAGGCTTATTGGCTTGTATCTGGTTTTTAGCAAATTGGGTGCAGTTTGTAATTTGTTTATTTTTTGAGGGGCTTTTGATGCATGATGCTTGGAAGCAGGCTTGTGTTTTGACAGGCTTATTGGCTTGTGTTATGTGTAATAGGTTTTGAGGGCTTGGATGAAGGCAGTTTGTAAGCTTGGTGGTTTGTTTGCTTAGTAGCTTTGAAGTTACAGGCTTGAGAGCTTGTGTTATATTTTTCTTTATGTTTTTCTGCCTCTCTTTGACAATTCTGATCTGTTATATTTATCTAGCCTGCCTGAAACTGTAAACCTGCTACTTTTCTCTCTTTTCTCTCTCCACAGAAAAAAGCATATTATAATGCTTAGAGTGTACTTATTTCTGAAAAAGTGTTTGGCCTGGAAAATGATGATATTGTTTGAATATGTTGCTTGCATTGTTAGCTTTGCTCTGCCTCTTGTACTTTCTTCTGCATCTTTCCAGATTTCCTGCATTGCTTTGATATCTTCTTTGAAAGTTTTGATAGCTTTGATATCCTTTGACAACTTCTTGAAGTTGTGACTTAGTTGGCCATTTTGACAATTTGGTTTGCCTTTTCAGTTTGCAATTTGGCATTTGTTGACAGCTTTGCTTGTTTATTCAATTTGAACTTTGCAACTTGTTTTGGCATATTCAGTAGCTTGTCCCTTTTCATGTAGCTTTGTGCATTTGGTTCAATTATGCATCCTTGTACATTTCATATATTTGCAAACATATTTCCTTTCCCTCTTTGTGAACCAAGAGTCTTCTTGTGATTTGCAGAGAGGGCGAACAAACTGATTCCGGCCAACACTTTTAATGATGAGTTTTTATGATTAACTGTCTGAGAATGCTTTTAATTTATCTGTACTGATTTCTTTCTTTTTTGTCTTTGCAGATAAGTATCACTTGAGCAAAGGATGCAATTAGTAGAAGATGAAGATTTCTAGAGAATTAGGATATAGTTTTAATTTACTTTTAATCATTGTAATAATATTATTGTAAACAATTGTAAATAAATTTACAGTGTTCAAATAATATTTGTAACAAACAAATTAAAAATGAATAAAAATCTTTCTTTGTCAGATATCTCTTTAATTCTTCTGCATTTATTTATTTAATTACTTAAATTTCTTGAATTTTAATAATTGGAAATTATCCAATAATTTTAACTTAGAAATTATAAATAATCAATAACCGTCCGGCGTTCCGAATAACCAAAAGCATTGCACAGTTAATCAAACAAACGTCCATATGTCCTTTATCTCACTGATCAAACTTAAACTTCAAACTTTCAATCAGAAGCCTCAACCCATGTCCCAGAGTCAATTGAAAAGAACTGTAGAATTAATTCCTTCTAAGAATGCGCGCGCAAACCCCAATTCTTGATTTATTGTCAAAGAAACGTCTGCCTGATCAAACCCTGAGCCAAACTCAACCAAACCCTAAAAATCTGCTTGAACTGATTCAAAATCAATGGAAACCCTAATTTTGTCTGACTGATGAGAAAAGTCTGTTTGACCGATTCTTAGGCCAATCTGAAAAATCAGGAAAAGTCCGAAGCTGTAATTTCTTGTGAAAAAGAGAGGGAAAATTTTGGGGTACAACAGTTTCCCCTGTTCAATCTTCTTGAACCTGAAGAGTTAGATTGGCAGGTTTGCCTTTCGCGACTCGAAGGTAAAAGGAGATTGGACACTAGAGTGCCCAAAAAATTTGCACTCAGTGATGTGATTGAGGGAATGGGCTTAAAGATGCCATTTGGAGATGGCTGTATCTTGTCGGAGATGGGCTTGTAGATGCCATCCAAGAATGTTTGTTGTAGGTGAAAGAAATGAGTATCAGAAAGGTGTCCCTGTTTTGGAACATCTCTGAACTGGGGATCTGAATAAGCAATAGATTGACATCCATGTTTGGAGAATCCGTAAACTGTTTTCAGTAGTTGAATCTGAACAAGCGATAGATTAACATCCGTGTTAGGAGAATCCGTAAACTATTTTCAGAAGTCTTGGGATTGAGCAAGGAACCGGTGTAGGGTTGCCTAATGATGAGTCTGTGTAAAACTGTATCTTGGAAAGAAGGAACCGGTGTAGGGTTGCCTCATGATGGTCAAGTAGATAATTGTCCTGTCTGGTTTCAAGTATTGATCTCTGACCCGAGAAAGAAAGATAGTTTTCCATGCTTGTTACAGGTATTGATCTTCAATCTCTACAGGTATTGTGATATCGGGAATGGGCTTACAGATGCCATTGAGAAATAATTGTTGAATTGCTTTTGGATGAGTGACAGAATTACATCCGAATCTGGATCGTATCCGGTCTGCATTTGAATGAATCTGGAATAAGTATCAGAATGTCGCCATATCTGGGTCACATCTGAACTTTCTCTGGAAGGAATCTGGAATAAGTATCAGAATGTCGCCATGTCTGGGTCACATCTGAACTGTCTCTGGAAGGAATCTGGAATAAGTATCAGAATGTCGCCATGTCTGGGTCACATCTAAATTGTCTCTGGAAGGAATCTGGAATAAGTATCAGAATGTCGCCATGTCTGGGTCACATCTAAACTGTCTCTGGAAGGAATCTGGAATAAGTATCAGAATGTCGGCATGTCTGGGTCACATCTGAACTGTCTCGGAAGATGATGATCTTTGTCTGTTGATTGATCTTTCTTGAAAAGGTAAAGAGTTAGTTGTATGTAATGACATGATGTAATGAATTTTACTTCATCAATGTTTATGATATGAATGGATGTGCATGTAAGCTGAGTAGCTGTCTTGCTGAGGAAGACGAATCCTGGGTAATGAAATCTTTGACTGCTGCTGGGGAAAGTAAATCCTTGACTGCTGCAGAGGATTGTTGGAAATGAGAAGTCCTGGAACCACTGTTGGGGGATCAGGAGCTTGGGTTGTATGCCAATCTACTGGGTATTCCTGTCTTGAGGAGATCTTCACTGGGGAATATCTGAATATCCCGTGAGGAATTGAGAATGAGAGTCTTCATTCTTCTTGGGGATTGATAGTTGGAAGTTTTAGCTCCGCTGGGGATTACAAGAATCTTTTGATTGCTGCAGGTACTGATCTGGGATCTTGAAAAGGTTGGTCAAGGAGATAGTTGTCCTGGCTGGTTTCAGGCATTAATCTGGAACTTGGGTTATACACCACTTTGAGAATGAGAATCTTCATTCTGCTTGGGGAATAAGTATCGGAATGTCGCCAAATCTGGGTCACATCTGAACTATCTCTAGAAGGAAATCTGGAATAAGTATCGGAATGTCGCCAAATTTGGGTCACATCTGAACTATCTCTAGAAGGAAATCTGGAATAAGTATCGGAATGTCGCCAAATCTGGGTCACATATGAACTATCTCTAGAAGGAAATCTGGAATAAGTATCGGAATATCACCAAATCTGGGTCACATCTGAACTATCTCTAGAAGGAAATCTGGAATAAGTATCGGAATGTCGCCAAATCTGGGTCACATCTGAACTATATCTAGAATGAAATCTGGAATAAGTATCGGAATGTCGCCAAATCTGGGTCACATCTGAACTATCTCTAGAATGAAATCTGGAATAAGTATCGGAATGTCGCCAAATCTGGGTCACATCTGAACTATCTCTAGAATGAAATCTGGAATAAGTATCGGAATATCGCCAAATCTGGGTCGCATCTGAACTATCTCTAGAATAAAACCTGGAATAAGTATTGGAATGTCGCCAAATCTGGGTCACATCTGAACTATCTCTAGAATGAAATCTAGAATAAGTATCGGAATGTCGCCAAATCTGGGTCACATCTGAACTATCTCTAGAATGAAATCTGGAATAAGTATCGGAATATCGCCAAATCTGGGTCACATCTGAACTATCTCTAGAATGAAATCTGGAATAAGTATCGGAATGTCGCCAAATCTGGGTCACATCTGAACTATCTCTAGAGGGAAATCTGGAATAAGTATCGGAATGTCACCAAATCTGGGTCACATCTGAACTATCTCTAGAAGGAAATCTGGAATAAGTATCAGAATATCGCCAAATCTGGGTCACATCTGAACTATCTCTAGAAGGAAATCTGGAATATGTTGATCTTGATTTTGTTAAGGGTCAGAAATTGGGAGTATACCAATCTTCTGAGGTGATGAGAATCTTCATTCTGTTAACGGTCAGAAACTGGGAGTATACCAATCTTCTGAGGTTTTAAGGATGAGAGTCTTCATTCTTGAGAGAAACAGATTTTTAGGAGCTTCAATTGTCCGTTATTCTGTTGGTGGTTGCAACTTTCAGCAAGTGATGATGGAAATTTTGAACGCCCTTGAGATTGACATTCGAATGCCCCAAGTGATGGTGAGGGAGACTTGCCCCAAGTTCACTTAACTTTTGAGAGATTTGTTGAAATCTTGACTGGACTGCCCCAGGTTAATTGGATAGTGACATGTCATGCCCCCTTGTTGATAGGAGATTTGCAACGGAAGTGTCATCCTTTTTGAAGTGATTTTGTTCACTGAGAGGGCTTTCGTTCACTGGATATTCATTGTGTGAATTTCTCCGCTGTCAAACAAATAGCCAAATGCAAACAGTGATATTCAAGTAATGCAAAGTTTATGTCTATCTCGAAGTTTTGAAAAATGTGTTTTTAGCAGAAAACTTTTTTATAAGACAAGTTCAACACAAGATTTAGGGCAAAGCCTTACAGGAGTTAGGATACCTTTTGTAACAGTATGCTTTCGAACTAACCCATGCTTCAATTAGGACTTTTGAAGGGTTGTAACGTGGCTTGGTTCACGGTTTAAGAAACAAAGGATAAAGGCTCAAAGTATATTTGTACCCACCCGCTCTTCGTGATGTCCTTCAACCTTAGACTCAGTTAATTGTGCGTCGAACTCTATTCGAATTTGGAACTACTTTTTTGTGATGGTTCACACAAGTTGGATTTGGAGGGCAGTCATCATCTCCTTTTTTCTTTTGCAACATTTTTCATGTTGTTGAGGATTTGTAATGACCTCGTTCTTTTGATTTGTTATCCCTAACTTTTGCCTGATTGTTCCGATTTTTCGAGATTACAGTCAGCGGGATGCCCCAGCTTTCTTAAGCCTCCTTTATAGGTTTTGGCTTAGTGGGCTTTTCTCTTTTGAGAGGTAATGACTGCCTATGAGATAAGGAACCATCACTGTCTTTTGATTCCAGAGGAATGCCTTTCGTTTTTAGTGTCGTTCGTTGTATTACGAACTGAGAGTTTGCGACTTCCATGCGCACCCTTTTTGGATTAACTGAGAGACTACCCTGCCCCAGGTTTAAATCAAAGGTTTTAATTTGTTTAGAACAGAAAACTCCTACTTCTTTGGCTCGAAGGGGTTGACTAGGGATTATCTTCCTTATAACTCCAGTGTTTGGGATTTTAAAGAAATGCCTGTACATCATCAGCAAGGTCTGTTCAAAAGCATACTGTATGAGATTATGGTACTGTTTCGTCATCCTCCCTCTAAAGGCTTGTAGCTTTTTATCAAGAGTTAAATATCATAAAGAAAGCATAAGAATAGTGAAAACACATGGATGAATTCAAGACAAACATATGCAATGCATTAATGAAACAGAGTTTGACATCAACAAATAATTGTTTGACTAACAAAAGAAATTACAACTTTGAAAATTCAAATGAAACAAAAACATTCTCAATGATTTGGCATAGGAGCAGTGATTATGCTAGAGTCTCCGGAGGGTCAAACTCGATCTCCTTGGCATCAATCATGTCTTGGACCTTGTTCTTCAGAGCCCAACAACTGTTTGTGTCATGCCCTGGGCTACCACAATGATAAGCACATCTTGCATCCGGGTTGTAGTTTGGAGAAGAAGTCTTAGGGTTCGGATGAGGATCCTTCAATGTAATCAGCTCTTTCTTCAACATGTGTTGTAGTGCTTGAGCTAGTGACATGTTGATCCTGGTATATTGTATTTTAGGCGCGTCTGGCCTTTGTTGATTTCCCCTTTGCTGTTGTTGGTGTGACGCAGAACCAGAGATCAGAACTGCCCCTACGTGTTGGTCACGGTGACTCTTTTGGCTGTTCACAGCATTAGACTCTTTCTTTCCGTTGTAGGGAATTTTCTGAGCATCAGAGGGTGTAGCTCCTTGGATCTTTCCACTTTTGATGCCAGCTTCGACCCTTTCGCCGGTCAGTATTAGCTCGGTGAACCCAGCTGAGGAGCTTCCAATTAAGTGGTTGAAGAGAGGCCCTGTCAAAGTTCCCATGAAGATGTCAATCAGCTCTCTTTCAGTTAAAGGAGGTTGCACCCTACCCGTCAGATCTCTCCATTTTTGAGCGTATCCTTTGAAGTTCTCGTCAGAACCCATGGTCATGTTCTGCAATTGGACACGAGTAGGTGCAAGATCAGCATTGTACTGATACTGTTTGTAAAAAGCCATAGCTAAATCTTCCCAGGTGTGGATGCGAGAACTCTCCAATTGATAGAACCACTCGAGTTGAGCCCCTACCAGGCTTTCTTGGAAGAAATGGATCCAAAGCTTTGGATCAGTTGTGTATGGTTGAATCTTACGGACATAAGACTTTAGATGTATCTTAGGGAAAGAGACTCCATCATACAGGGCCAAGGTAGGGACTTTGAACTTTGGCGGGATGACCAATCCAGAAACTAAACCCATGTCCCCTAAATCCAAGCCAGGTATTTGTTGAATCTCCATAGCATCGAGGCGATCCTCCAACTGTTTGTACTTGTCATCTGCGGGAGGATATTGTTCCTCGGAGTAGTCAGCTTCATCAATCTCCAAATTATGGTCTTCTTCAAGACTGGACCCTATGCTGGGTGGAGTTGAAAGATCTAGGGTTTTAGGTCTTCTCTTCAGGATGCCCGTTGCCTTCTTGGACTTCTTCTTCTTGTCTTTGAGAAGGAGAGCTTTCAGATCCTCTTGCCCTTTACCCATAGCCAGAAGCATTTGTTGGAATTGAGCGTTTTGAGCTTGGAGATCTTTCACCGTTTGTTCCATATCCATCTTACTGAAATAAACAGTAGGAAGATAAGGAGACCTGTATGGGAAACCTGTTATGCAATGATATGTATGATATATGTATACAATGTTTTCAAGGATCTCGTGGGGTAGACACAAGAAAAATGTTAGAGGTTGAACTTTGACCAACATCTTTGATTGGAGAACCTTGCAATGGTGTATGAATTTCCACGAGAATCAAGCTCACCATGTCAAGTGGGTCATAGCCCCTGATTCAAGTTGTTGTACTTGATCTTTGATGGCATTTGTTTAGAGGAGAAAGCCTCTTGCCCCTTGGTAGATGTCTGGTTCAACGTGACCCTGCATCAAAAGACCCTCGAGATCCTTGAAATGGTTATTGAAAATGCTATGGTATGATGTTATGATGTTATGTACATGTATGCAAAAGCAAGTAAGTGTATATACAGGTAATCATATTCACACAAAGCAAACAAGTCCTTAGGTTTAGGCTTGCATGGGGTTTGTAGGTAAGTACCCTCTTGAAGTTAGTTGGCTCATCCTGTCCTAAAATAGAAACCGGGTTCTAAGGAGCTCAATATCACTGGATTATTTTCTGTGTTCATTGTTTTGGTTTAGCCACTTAACTGGCGACCAAAATATTCCAAGAAAACAACCCTCAATGAGTGTAGTATCGAGTATCTACCAACTTCGGACTGCACCAAAGTCGGTCATCTCACTACCCCTAAAAAGGCTAAGATGGTCAAGTAAGGTTCTAGAGTTCGTTAGTGCTTCATGACATCACTCAGCAGCCCTGTATTCTCCTTGACTACTCAAGGGCTACCGGTACTCACAAATATGTCACACTAACATAGCTTACTGCTTCAACCATGTCGGTATAACCCGCACAGTTCCCTCACAGTTTTATTGCTATTTACCTAAAAAGGTGCCCCCAAATCCGGGTGTAGGATTTACAACAAACCCAAACAAGGACCCAAAAAGTAAAGCAATCAAAGCAAGTATGTAAAGGTGATCTAAACCCTAAGGTAACCCCACTTTTAAATTTCTCCCCAGCAGAGTCGTCAGTTCTGTGATACGGTGGGAGAACTGACTTGAGGTTTTGCGTTTGTATTCGCACTTGTTCGGTTTAGCAAGAGTCGCCACCGACTTTTTATTTATCCTAAGGAAAGGTTAAAAAGCACAGGAAAAACCTTTGAGATGTTTTCGTGGGTTCGGGGGGTAGATTATGAAAAGGGAAGGTGCTAGCACCCTTTTCATCCATGGTTATCCATGGGCTCTTAGTTACTTGTTTTAGATCACTTGCCTTGATTTTCAATTGTGTGAAATGGTGCTTTGTGTGTGTGGTTTTGAAAATGTTTTGAAAAAGATGCCTTGTCTAGGCAACCGTTGTAACAATTCTTTACTCGAATGTTTTACAAAGGTGTTTGTCTTTTTGAAAAGATGTTTCAATGTTTTTGAAAGTTGTTTTGGAAGTTGTGTTTGTGATGTGTGTTTGAAAGTAGGCAAGTGTGTTTTTCAAGTTTGATCAAGTAACTAAGAGTTGTCTACCCCTAAATTTACTCAAAGATCTTTCTCATGTTTTAACCCTTTTAACAGTGTTGTTTCACCATTGTATTTGGTGAACAACCTTGTGTTAGGATGTTAACGGGACGGGCGCGGGTCATTGTATAGACCATGAATGCAATGGTGCCAAGTGTCTTTGGCAATTTTCCTTTAAGGGACTATGATCATTTTTGTTTAGGCAACTTCGAAAGCGTCATCGAGGGACTATGCTCATTTGATTTGTTTTTGTTTTGCCAAAGTACTTGACATGCAAACATGGCCCATTTTTGAAGGCAACAAGCGGGATTACCCTAGGGGTGCAAGTGTGATTTGTGTATTGATTTTCATGCATTTGTCTTTGTATTAGGTTATCTAGCGGTTGATTTTGAATCTTCGCATACAAACCCTAATTACTATACAGTATATAGAAAGCGATAAATTGCGGGAATTTAAAGTCTAAGCTATTACAAATAAGTATCCGGGGATGGGGGTACAAATGTTTACAAATGGGGATGAGACTTATCGGAATAGTAGTGTCCAAATATTATTTACAACCAAATCGAATCGCATTCTCAATGTAAAATATAATCAAAGTATAAGAATCAAAGATAAACAAAAATATTGTGCCATGCATATGATTATTTACCAATGATACAAATTAAGTATTTTTTGTATTTTTGTATTTTTGTTAACTATACAAACAAAAGTTTTAAAGAAAAGAAAAGAAAAATGTTTAAGTTAAAGAAAACTAATGTTTATGTATTTTAGTTAATGTTTTAAAAAGCTTATGTAAAAAGATTTATTTAAACAAAAAAAGTTTTAAACACAAGGAAATTATTTAAACCTAATAACCTAATATTTATGTATTTTAAATTGTAATAAAAAGTATTAGTAATATTTTTACATGAAAAAAATTAACATATTACTTAACAACAAAAAAAGGAATTAGGTTATAAAAATTAAAAAGTGATGATTTAAAAAATATAAAAAAGCTATATGGGCCTTAAAAGATGTTCTTGGCCCAAGAAAACAAAATAACCAAAACAAAAAAAAGGGTAAGAAAGAAAAGAGGGGGTAAGGCGCCAAAATTCAGTTGGGCTTAACAATTTATGGGGCAGAGGCCCACGATGCGTTGGACAAATTTGTTTTAGGGTTTGTTTTGTTTTGGCTCAGACTAGGTTTCGTACAGTTTGATGAGCGGCACCATTTCTATCCTTTCTTCTTTGCCTCTTCATGCTTCTCGAACGTGAGCTTCTGATGTTCCTCCTCTCCCCAGCTGCCAGATGCGACGCCTCCACCTCCTCCTCTTCATGGTTGCTCAGGCGGTGGTAAAGAGGTAATGATTCTGTTTCTCCTTCATGCGCTTTAGGGTTTCAAGTTTTGCATGTTATTGATTTTTTTGACAAGTTCTGATCTTTATGTTATTTGATGTTTGTGTGAGGTGTTGAAGAAAAGGGAGGAATTACTACCTTTGGAGAGGAGACGGAGGAGGACGGCGACGCGTCTCAGGTGGCCGGAGGCAGAGGGACTGGTGATGCTAGCTTTGGGGCCTTCCTGGTATTTGGTATCTTTAACCTTGTTTAATAATGATAGTTGCAATCTGAAAACCCTAGGGCATCTGTTTCTGAAACTTCTTTTCCTCTTCTGCTTGCTTGCCCGTTTCTGAGTTTGATGATGTTAACTCTGAGATTGCTTGCTTCAGTATTGCTCTCTTCTGAGTTTCTTTTCCTCTCTTGATGCTGTGTTACTCAATGATGAACTTTAGTTCTAAGAGTTTGGATTTTAGCCTATGATGATTTTGATTCTGAGGCATTAGGATTTGTTTGATTCTGACTTGGTTTGGATGTTCTGTATGTTTGGATATTGTATGAGTTTTAGTTTGGACAGGCTTGGACAACTTGATAGTTTTTGTTGAAGGTTATGCAGGCTTAGACATTGAGTTGTTCAGGTTTTGTGCTTGGCTTTGAGGCAAGTTTATTGTACAGGAAGGTTTGTTGGAATTGGTTTTGACAGGCTTGCTTTTACTGGTTTTTAGGCAGGTTTGTATGGCTTGAGTTTTTTTGTTATGTGTTTGTTCTGAACACAGGTTGCAAGGCCTGAGGTTACAGGCTTATTGGCTTGTATCTGGTTTTTAGCAGATTAGGTGCAGTTTGTAATTTGTTTGTTTTTTGAGGGGCTTTTGATGCAGGATGCTTGGAAGCAGGCTTGTGTTTTGACAAGCTTATTGGCTTGTGTTATGTGTAACAGGTTTTGAGGGCTTGGATGAAGGCAGTTTGTAAGCTTGGTGGTTTGTTTGCTTAGTAGCTTTGAAGTTACAGGCTTGAGAGCTTGTGTTATATTTTTCTTTATGTTTTTCTGCCTCTCTTTGACAATTCTGATCTGTTATATTTATCTAGCCTGCCTGAAACTGTAAACCTGCTAATTTTCTCTCTTTTCTCTCTCCACAGAAAAAAGCATATTATAATGCTTAGAGTGTACTTATTTCTGAAAAAGTGTTTGGCCTGGAAAATGATGATATTGTTTGAATATGTTGCTTGCATTGTTAGCTTTGCTCTGCCTCTTGTACTTTCTTCTGCATCTTTCCAGATTTCCTGCATTGCTTTGATATCTTCTTTGAAAGTTTTGATAGCTTTGATATCTTTTGACAGCTTCTTGAAGTTGTGACTTAGTTGGCCATTTTGACAATTTGGTTTGCCTTTTCAGTTTGCAATTTGGCATTTGTTGACAGCTTTGCTTGTTTGTTCAATTTGAACTTTGCAACTTGTTTTGGCATATTCAGTAGCTTGTCCCTTTTCATGTAGCTTTGTGCATTTGGTTCAATTATGCATCCTTGTACATTTCATATATTTGCAAACATATTTCCTTTCCCTCTTTGTGAACCAAGAGTCTTCTTGTGATTTGCAGAGAGGGCGAACAAACTGATTCCGGCCAACACTTTTAATGATGAGTTTTTATGATTAATTGTCTGAGAATGCTTTTAATTTATCTGTACTGATTTCTTTCTTTTTTGTCTTTGCAGATAAGTATCACTTGAGCAAAGGATGCAATTAGTAGAAGATGAAGATTTCCAGAGAATTAGGATATAGTTTTAATTTACTTTTAATCATTGTAATAATATTATTGTAAACAATTGTAAATAAATTTACAGTGTTCAAATAATATTTGTAACAAACAAATTAAAAATGAATAAAAATCTTTCTTTGTCAGATATCTCTTTAATTCTTCTGCATTTATTTATTTAATTACTTAAATTTCTTGAATTTTAATAATTGGAAATTATCCAATAATTTTAACTTAGAAATTATAAATAATCAATAAACGTCCGGCGTTCCGAATAACCAAAAGCATTGCACAGTTAATCAAACAAACGTCCATATGTCCTTTATCTCACTGATCAAACTTAAACTTCAAACTTTCAATCAGAAGCCTCAACCCATGTCCCAGAGTCAATTGAAAAGAACTGTAGAATTAATTCCTTCTGAGAATGCACGCGCAAACCCTAATTCTTGATTTATTGTCAAAGAAACGTTCGCCTGATCAAACCCTGAGCCAAACTCAACCAAACCCTAACAATCTGCTTGAACTGAATCAAAATCAATGGAAACCCTAATTTTGTCTGACTGATGAGAAAAGTCTGTTTGACCGATTCTTAGGCCAATCTGAAAAATCAGGAAAAGTCCGAATCTGTGATTTCTTGTGAAAAAGAGAGGGCAAATTTTGGGGTACAACAACCACCATACGCCCCAGTCAAGCATGCACATGGGATTGAGAAAAAGTCAAAAGGCCTGAGCTTATTGGGCCAAGAAATCAGATTCACCCCCCTCTTGCTAATGCTATCAGGCCCATTCTTTTTCTTTTCTCTAATTTATTTCTTTTATTTAATTTGATTTGCTTAATTATTTTTAACAAAATTAATTTCTTTTTCACAAAATCATAAAATCAAGAGTTTTTTACAAAAAATAAGAATTAGGTTTTTTTATCAAATTTAATTTAATTTAGTTTAATTTAATTTAAGGAAATTCTAACTTTTTATATATAATTAAAATCAATTAGAAAAATTAGGGTTAGACTCTTGATTCAATATTTATTTCTTTCTCAAAATAAAAAATACAAAAAATAGGTTAATTTAATTATTTTTTTCTTAATTAAAATTAATTAGTAATTAGGTTTTTTTAATTATTCAATTGAGCTTTATTTTCTCAAATAACAAAAAGCGACAAAAAATGATTTTTCCTTTAAATTGCAATTAGGTATAGTTGGGGTCAAAATCCTAATTATTTTGCATTCGATTCATCGCGCGCGTTTATTATTTTTGCAATATTGATGTAACTGTCCACGGTATGTAATAGTTTAATTTAGGATTTTCTTTATTTATCGTCTTTTGCGGGTTTTTTGGCTATGTAATTAATCCCTACCCTGAAGCCTTGTAATAACGTAGGTTTATTTTCTCGCATTTTAATTTTCGCAAATATTAACTGTTTAGATGTATGTTGATAGGATTGTATGACAAGATTGCATGATAATTTAAAAAGGCTAGAAAACCCTAATGTGCAAAGATAATAACTGAAATCAAATCACTAGCACATTCGCACTCTTAGGGTATACTCTCACTTCGTTTGCCTTCTGTAAACGATCATTAAGTATAGGGTGTCTTAGTGGTTACCCTCCTGTCTAACAAAGATCAAAAGTCCCGTTCGGAAATGTTGCCTCAGAAACGTCGCCTCAGAAAGGTTGCCTCGAATATGATGTTAAGACTCTAGGGTTATTACTAAGATGTCCTAACATTGCTTTAGTGATCGTACGTCCCTTTCGAATTAACCCTTGCAACTCCAACAACGGTGCTACCTATTTCTCAATAATAGGATATCGCTGTCTAAAGGAAACGAGAATAGAAACAATCCTTTTTTGAGTAGGTAGATGCTAGTAGGTACTTTCTCAAACCAAACTTTTCACACTTACACTTTTCAAAATAAATTTTCAAAACAAATTTTGTCACACCCTTGAGGACTGATACAAGGGTTATCACGAAGCAAAACATTTTCAAAGCAAACACACACACAAGCAATTTTAAAAAGATGAGCAAGTACCTAAGAGCCCATGGAAAACCATGGATAGAAAGGGTGCTAACACCTTCCATTTCTGTAATCTACCCCCCGTACTCAGAATATCTCAAAAAGGATTTTTTCTGTGCTTTTTCCTTTCCGGTTGGATGAAATAAAAGTCGGTGGCGACTCTTGCTTACCGTGAAATTTTGCAAATACAATACGCAAAATGCAAACCAGTATTTTCAAAACAGTCGGTTCTGCCACCGTATCACAGAACTGGTGACTCTGCTGGGGACTTAATAAGTGGGATATACCTTAGGATCTAGTTCATCATAATTGCTTATCTTGTTTGTTTTGGTTGCTTTACTTTTAATGGTTTTTGTTTGGGAGTTACTATAGATCCTAACCCGGATCTGGGGACACCTTTTAGGTAAGTAGCAATAAACTGTGAGGGAACTGTACGGCGTAGACCGATACGGTTGAAGCAGTAGCTACATTGATGTGGCTCATTGGTTGGTACCAGTATCCCTTGTGGAGAAACGAGGAGAATACGGGGCCGCTGCGTGTGTTGTTAAGCATCAACTGACCTTAGAACCTTTAATCAACCAACTTGACCACTAGAAAGTAGTGAGATAGCCGGCCTTGGTGTAAAGCTGAGAACTGGTTGATACTCGATGCTACACTCATTGAGACCATACTCTCAAGATAGTCCCGGCTGCAAGAAAAGATTGCGTGAGCTGAAACCATGACCGATGAAGGATGGTCAGTGATATTGAGATCCTCTAGAACCCGATTACTTTTGCTAGGACAGGTTGAAACAAACTAAACTTCAAAAGGGTACTACCTTTGACCTCATGCAAGCCTTAAACTTAAGGGCTTTGTGTGACTTGTTTGTCTTTGCCATGCCCGTTATCTGTTATACCTGTTGTTTGTTTTATCATGACATCATGCATCATAACACGACATTCATACTTCATTACACTAACCATTTCAAAGACCAAGGGAATTTATCTTTGTTCTGTTTCACAGATTATGGATTCCGTGCGCAGAAATACCATCCGAGTTAACTTTGTGCGAATACCTGCTCAACTTAAAGAGTTAGCCTCAAGAGTTTCTGAGACTTCTATGTTCATTAAGAGACATGGTCAGCTTCTTACCATGGTCACCTAAAAGCTTGATGAGCAGATGATGAGTGCACTTTTCCAGTTCTTTGATCCTGTGCATCATTGCTTCACCTTTCCAGATTACCAGCTGGTTCCCACTTTGGAAGAGTTCTCTCACTTATTGGGAATATCCATCCTTGAACAGGTACCCTTTACAGGTATGGAAGAGGTTCCTAGACCAGAAGACATTGCCTCGGCTCTGCATCTGAAACGGCCTGATGTAGTATCTAATTGGGAAACACGAAGCAAGATCGAAGGTTTTCTAGCCAAATTTCTGATAGACCAGGCTCAGCTATTTTGGGATAATTTGGATTTTCAGGATTTTGAAGATGTCTTGGCTCTCCTTATCTATGATTTGGTTCTCTTCCTGAATCCATATTCCTTTGTAGATGTAAATGCTGTCAAGATTTTCCTTTCTCGCAATCTTGTGCCTACTCTACTGGGTGATATCTTGCATGCCCTATACACTCGTACTATGCGAAGAAGAGGGACTCTTATGTGCTGCATCCTGTTGTTGTCGAGGTGGTTTATTTTGCACCTCCATAAGTCTGTGCTGAAGAACGAAGAAGGTTTGGGATGGTCCCATAGAATAATGTAACTTGCCCACACAGATATTCTTTGGTGTTCCCGGGCTATGGAAGACACTGCTGTCATTGATCATTATGGGGGATACCCTAATGTCCCATTGCTTGGAATCAGAGGGGGTATAACCTACAATCCTTGTCTAGCTTTGCGGAAATTTGGTCGTGCTCGGGGAGATGGCCCCCATGAGCTACTTCTTGAGAATATTGCATTTGACTAAAAGGAGGACGTTGAGGAGCACCGCCGAAGGTTTATACGAGCTTGGGGCATGGTGAACAGATCTGACCCCCAAGAGTTGGGACCAAGGACTTCCCTTCCTATGCAGCCTTACCTCCAATGGGTCCTAGCTCATGCCCAGAAGCTTGGGATTCCCTATGAATCCGTATTTCCAGTGATTGTAGAACCCACTAATGAAGAAGGCGTTCCTTACACAGTTCTTTATCCTTACATACCCACTGATCCTGGGGAGTTGCAGAGGTCTTGGATTCAGCTGAAAGAGGAGAGGGATACTTACGGGGAAAAGTACCATGAGCAAGAAAGGAAGATTTTGAAGCTCACCAGGCAGCTCGAGGAAGAAAGAGTGATCAATGACTATGTCAGCACAAAGAGGAAGCGTCCATGGGACTTTTGATTTTGCTTTTCTAGTTTTAGATTTTTTTCCATTTACTTCTTTGTAATGCCTCAAAGGCATTGTTGAACCTTTTACAAGTTAATCTAATAAAGTTTGTTTATTTTTGGTTTGCAAATTTAAATTTCCCAAAGTCTTTGAAATCATTACATGCGCATCCCATTATCATGCACACCATTACAGGTACCATTACAAGTTTCTCATCTTCTTCACTATTTATTTCAGCAGAAATGTCTTCTGATCAAGCCATCAAAGATCTTCAGGCACATAACGCCCAATTCCAGCAGATGTTCTTAAGTCTGGCTAAAGGGCAAGAGGATCTGAAGACCCTGATTCTGAAAGAGAAGAAGAAGAAGAAGAAGAAGAAGAAGAAGGTTGGTATTCTGAACATGGGTAGAAGATTCAGAGAAAGGATAAGACAATCAGCTGATCTGACCTCCTCGTCCAAGGACGGGGAGAACCAAGAAAGGGTAAAGGACCCAGTCCAACAGTTTTTGATAACGATACGGATTACGATGATGAGCAATATCCTCCTGCTGAGGATAGGTACAAGCAGCTAGAAGACCATCTGAGTGCTATGGAGATTCAGAAGATCCCTAGTTTGGATTTCAGAGAGCTGGGACTGGTATTAGGAGTAGTGATCCCTCATAAGTTTAAAGCTCCGATTTTTGCCAAGTACGATGGAGTATCCTGTCCAAAAATCCATCTCCGCTCGTACGTCAGAAAAATCCAACCTCACACTGCTGATAGAAATTTGTGGGTGAATTTCTTTCAAGATAGTCTGTCAGGGACTCAGCTTGAATGGTTTTATCAGTTGGAAGGAGCCAGTGTCAGAAACTGGGAAGATCTTGCTGCTGCTTTTTACAGGAAATATCAGTATAACGCCGACCTTGCTCCCACTCGTACTCAACTCCAGGGTATGTCTATGTGTGCAAGTGAAGGTTTTAAGGATTATGCTTAAAAGTGGAGAGACTTGGATGGAAGAGTCCAACCCCCTTTGTCTGACAGGGAGTTGGTTGACATGTTTCTAGGGACGCTATCTGGTCCATTTTTCAATCATCTGATCGACAATTCGTCATCTGGGTTTACTGAGTTGATCTTAACTGGAGAGAGAGTAGAAGCTGGCATTCGAAGTGGTAAAATATAGAAGGACACTTCATCAAGTGCAGTAAAGAAGCCTTTCACCGGTAAGAAAGAAGCTAGTGCAGTCTATGGCCCGAGGGGCCAAAGCATACCTGGACACCGTCAAGCAGTAAATGTGCTGGAAAGACCACATAGGCAGTTCACTCGGCTCAATATAACCTTGACTCAAATTCTGCCACAATTATTAAAGTCCAATCTGGTAACTCTGAGGGAAGCCCCGAAGAACCCCAACACCACTTCTCCTCACTATAACCCGAATGCCCGCTGCGCCTATCACTCCGAAAGTCCAGGTCATGATACAAACAACTGTTGGGCCTTGAAAAACAAAGTGCAAGACTTGATCAAAGCCAAAGAGATTGAGTTTGACGCTCCGGAGAAGCCCAACGTCATAACTGCTCCAATGCCCAAACATGGTCATGGAGTAAATGATGTAGGCGATGATTTATTTGTGACCTTTGTGGAATAAATTTCTACTCCTTTGATGACAGTTAAGAAGAATTTGTTGTTGGCCAGATTATTTCTGGGCTATGGTGAAGGTTGCCACATGTGTTCAATTCTGCCTGCTGGTTGCCACTTACTGAAATCAGGTGTTCAGTGCCTGATGGATGATAAAGAGATCCTATTCGAAAAGACTATGATTCCGTTTGTTCCAATTGAAGATGTTGCCATCATAACCATTTCCTCCAATCCTTCCAAGGTTTCCTCGAGAAAACCAGTTAGGATTACATCTGTTCCAAGAATTGATCCGTTAATAATTACTATCCCTGGTCCTATCTCATACACTTCGGATAAGGTAGTCCCTTGGCACTATGGTGCTGATGTATATTACCATGGAGTTAAACAAGACTTAAAGAGTGAGGAAGCTGATGTTGATGTCAGCAATATTGTCGGGGCTAGCAAGGTCACCAGAAGCGGAAGACTCTTTTCTCCCGAGATTTTCCCTCCGATTGTCCACAAACCTGTTGTCATTCCATCTGCTATTACATCAACTACTATCCCAATTCCTATTCCAGTTATCACCCCTGTCGCCGAGCCATCTGGGACTCGGGGCAAATAAATTATAAGTAAGCCTGCCTGGACGAAGGAACCTAAGAAGATCATCGTAGAAACCTTTAAGCAGGAGATAGAGGAAATATTGAAGATTATAAAGAAGAGTGACTACAACGTAGTCGAGAAGCTAGGGCAGACCCCGTCAAAAATGTCCATGCTGTCCTTGTTGTTGTGTTCTGAAGCCCATGCAAAGGCTTTAATTGCATTCCTCAAAACCGCGCATGTGCCGCATGAAACTTCAGCCGATCAATTCAAAGATTGCGTGGCTAGCTTGACTGTCGACAATGGGCTGGGTTTCTTAGATGCAGATCTGACTGCTAAAGGGAGAAATCATAATGATGCCCTGCACGTCTCGATCGAGTGCAGGGGCACTACTATGGCCCATGTACTGGTGGATACCGGGTCCTCATTGAATGTTCTGCCAAAGAAGGCATTAGACCGCCTGGACTATGAAGGTTTGATTCTAAAGCCGAGCAATATTATGGTCAGGGCTTTCGACAGGTCAAAAAGGATGATGCACGGGGAGGTGGACATCCCTGTTAAAGTTGGCTCTCATACTTTTGCATCCACCTTGTATGTGATGGATATCAGACCATCATATTCTGCTTGCTGGGTCGCCCTTGGATTTATAAGGCTGGGGCTGTGACTTCCACGCTCCATCAAATGCTGAAATATCCGGTAAAGGGAAAGATTGTCACGGTACAAGGTGCAGAGGAGTATATGGTGAGTCATCTCAATTCCTTTCTCTACGTGGAGATGGATGGGGAATTCATCGAAACGCCGTTGAAGTTGCTACCGACAAACCTCCGCTGGCGTCAACTGAAGTTGCTACCGACAAACCTCCGTTGAAGATGGCTTCTCTCAAGGATGACAGGGCTGTAATCGAAGAAGGTAGGTGTACCAATTGGGGGAAGCTCCCTGATTTTACTCACAAAACTGACAAATTTGGTTTGGGCTTTACTACAGGGGTTCAAAGGGTTGTTAGGCACGCACGAATTGGAAGACCTCCTCTGCACATCAACAATCAGGGAGTTAATGCGATTGAAGATGGTGAAGAAGATTCAAATATCGACAGCTAGATCTACCCAACAACCAATGGTGGATTGAACAAATGGACGGCGAAGGACTTCATACCTGTTTCTTTTATTCCACAGTAATTGACTTTTGTTTAAGATTTGTAATAAACAGTTTGAAACTTTACGGCCCGATGCCTTGCCCGAGGCACCTTGGCTTTGCTTGTGAGGGCTTATTATTTGTCATTTCATATATCATTAATAAAACATTGGACGTTTCTTGCATTACAAATCTTGTGCTCTTTGTTTTTCTTTTCTGTCTCCCACTTTATTAAAACAACTATTCTCTTACACACACTCACATATCATAATGCAGATCCATATCCACTCTGGATCCCATTGATAACTACTCTGCTACTGCCAGTTATGACTTCAAAAATCCGATCAACCAAGCTGAGGACGAAGGTGAGGATGCTTGTGAGGTACCTGGAGAACTTACTAGACTGTTACTGCAGGAAGAAAGGGCCATACACGCTCATGAAGAGCCAGTTGAATCAGTGAATTTGGGTACAAAGGAAGACAGGAAAGAGGTAAAGATAGATGCGAATCTGGAGCCTAGTGTCAAGCAACGGTTGATACAAATGCTACACGACTATGTTGAGATCTTCGCTTGGTCTTATGAAGACATGCCTGGTTTAGACACTGATATCGTGGTACATCGCCTGCCGACTAAAGAAGACTGCCCTCCGGTAAAACAGAAGGTCCGCCATATGTGCCCTGAGATGTCAGAGAAAATCAAGGCAGAGGTCATGAAACAGTTCGACGCGGGATTTTTAGCTGTCATTTCTTATCCGCAGTGGGTTGCCAATGTTGTTTCGGTGCCTAAGAAAAATGGTAAGGTACAGATGTGTGTGGACTATAGAGATCTAAACAGAGCAAGCCCCAAGGATGACTTCCCACTTCCTCACATCGATGTTCTGGTCGACAACACCGCGCAACATAAGATATTCTCCTTCATGGATGGTTTTTCTGTCTACAACCAGATCAAGATGGCTCCTGAAGACATGGAGAAAACAACCTTCGTTACACAGTGGGGCACCTTCTGTTACAAGGTAATGCCTTTCGGGTTGAAGAATACTGGGGTAACTTATCAGCGCGCCATGGTCGCTTTGTTCCACGACATGATTCACCATGAGATCGAAGTTTATGTTGATGACATGATAGCAAGGTCCCAGACTGAGGAAGAGCACCTTGACCATCTCCAGAAACTATTCGACAGGTTGAAGACGTACAAGCTGAGGTTGAACCCGAACAAGTGCACCTTCGGGGTAAGGTCTGGTAAGTTGTTGGGTTTCGTTGTCAGTGATAAGGGTATTCAGGTGGACCCTACCAAGGTAAAGGCCATACAGGAGATGCCGGCTCCCCCCATAGAAAAGGAAGTTAGAGGCTTTTTGGGACGTATGAATTACATCGCCAGGTTCATTTCACACCTGACCGCTACTTGTGAGCCAATCTTCAAGCTGCTGAAGAAAGATCAAGTGGTAAAGTGGAATGACAAATGCCAGACCGCTTTCGAAAGAATCAAAGAATATCTTCAAGAACCACCAATTCTGATGCCTCCGGTTGAAGGAAGACCTTTGATTTTATACTTGACAGTGTTGGACAATTCAATGGGGTGCGTGCTGGGGCAGCATGACGAGTCTGGCCGAAAAGAGCATGCTATTTACTACATTCGCAAAAAGTTTACCAACTGTGAGACCCGATACTCATTGCTCGAGAAAAGTTGTTACGCTTTAGCATGGGCTGCTCGCCGGCTCAGACAGTATATGCTGACTCACACCACTTTGTTGATATCAAAAATGGATCCAATCAAGTATATTTTCGAGAAGCCCGCTCTCTCCGAAAGGATAGCAAGATGGCAGATGATCTTAACTGAGTATGACATCCAATACACAACCCAAAAAGCAATCAAGGGGAGTGTATTGGCGGATCATTTGGTGCATCAGGCCGTGGATGACTACCAATCCATGGATTTCGTATTCCCGGATGAGAACATCATGTTGGTGACCGACTGTGAAGAACCTGGACCGGATGAAGGACCTGAGGAAGGATCCCGATGGTCTATGTATTTTGATGGAGCATCAAACGCATTGGGTAATGGCATTGGTGCTATAATTATATCTCCTGAGGGCTGTCATACTCCATTCACCGCCCGATTATGTTTTAACTGCACCAACAATATGGCGGAGTATGAAGCATGTATCCTGGGTCTTCGAGCTGCTATTGACCTGAGGATTAAGTTCTTGAGTGTATTGGGAGATTCTGCTTTAGTGATCATTCAGATCAAAGGCGAGTGAGATACGAAGAACCCAAATCTTATTCCTTACAAAGAATACGTACTGACATTGCTCCCACATTTTGAGGAGATAACCTTTGAACACTTCCCAAGAGAGGAGAATCAGTTAGCGGACGCGCTAGCTACCATGTCTTCTATGTTCAAAGTTAGGTGGGACAATGAAGCTCCCCAGATTACCATCGAGAGGTTGGACGAACCCGCACATTGATGTGATATTGAGACCGAAGAAGTGGCAGATAAACCTTAGTTTCACGAGGTAAAGAGGTATCTTGAGGCTCAAGAATACCCCGAGGGTGCATTTGTTAATGATAAGAAGTTCTTGAGAAGGTTCGCTGCGAAGTTCTTCATTAGCAATGGGATCCTTTATAAGCGTAACCGTGATTCAACCTTACTGTGATGTGTGGACAAAAGCGAGGCAGAAAGGATCATGGCAGAGTTACATGAAGGTACCTTCGAAACTCATTCCAGTGGACATACCATGGCGAAGAAAATCCTACGGGCAGGATATTACTGGTCTACTATGGAAGCCGATTGTTATCGGCATTCTCGAACTTGTCATAAGTGCCAAGTCTATGCTGATAAGGTGCACGTACCTCCAGTTCCCCTGAATGTTTTGACAGCTCCCTGACCTTTCGCAATGCGGGGCTTCGACATGAGCGGCGAGATCAGACCTACTGCATCCAACGGGCATCGTTTCATTCTGGTGGCTATTGATTATTTTACAAAGTGGGTTGAGGTAGCTTACTTTGCTACAGTAACTAAGAACGTTGTGGCACGGTTTATCCGACACAATTTGATCTGTCAATACGGTGTACCAGAGAGGATCATTATGGACAATGGTACAAATCTCAACAATACAATGATCACCGAGCTCTGCAAACAGTTTAAGATTCAGCATCATAACTCTTCTCCCTACCGGCCGAAGATGAATGGTGCTGTTGTAGCAGCTAACAAGAATATCAAGAAGATTGTACAGAAGATGACGGTGACCTATAAAGACTGGCACGAGATGTTACCATTCTCTCTTCATGGGTACCGCACCTCAGCATAGACGTCAACAGGGGCAACACCCTACTCTCTGGTATATGGCATGAAGGAAGTCCTACCCATCGAAGTCCAGATACCTTCTCTCAGGATTATGAAGGATGCAGGTTTGAAAGAAGACGACTGGATCCAAACCCTACTTGATCAGCTGAATTTAATCAATGAAAAGAGACGTACTGCTATCTGTCATGGTCAAACATATCAAAAGCGAATGATCAAGGCTTTTAACAAGAAAGTCAGACGTCAAGAATATCAAGTCGAGGATCTGGTGATCAAACGCATCATACTGTCGGAAGGTGATCCCAAGGGCAAATGGACCCCCACATACGAAGGGCCATTTGTGGTTGAGAACATTTTCTCGGGAGGAGCTATGATTCTAACCACCATGGATGGTGACGACCTTCCTCACCCCGTCAATGCAGACATAGTGAGAAAATACTAAGCCTAATCAAAGACCCGCTAGGTTGACTGGCCTAGGCAAAAATAAGGGCTTCCCGGCGAACCAAAAGGGTTCCGGAAAAAGTAAGGGATGAAAATGAAAAACTTTACACCCGGCAAGTCGAAAACCTGAAAAGGCAGCTTGGGCAAAAAAGGGTATCCCGGTGAACTGAAAACCCGAAAGGGCGGTTCAGGAAAAAATTAGGGATTGAAGCGTAACACTATGTCTCATTGAATCATCTTGCGACCAGACTTCGGTATCGACTATCAAGCTCGGACGGCGCCAATCAATCTGATCCACCTTCGACCAAGTAGCAAGGTGATGAGACATTGGAAGATATAAAGGCAATAACAGAGTTGGAACCCGATGGGATTGTTTCACATAGCTGTTTTCTTTCTTTTACACAAATTGTATAATTTCTGTTCCCTCGTCGGTGTTCTCTTACTAGGACGTCAGCCTCTTTGTACAAAACGCCTGTTACAGGCCAATTTCAAAAATCAATACAATTCATTTTCACAAGAAATTTCAACTTGCTTTGCTTTTTCTGTTTTGTTTTTGCAAGAATGTCCAATGATTCATTTTTGATATATGCATTTGAAAATAATTGCTGCTCATAAATATTTACATAGGAAACAAAAGGCAATTACTCGCGATTCTAGGAATAGGGGCAAATAAGAAGTGTCCAAACCTTATAGTTGCTCTACCCACCAGGTACAGGGACAGAGCCAGCTTGAGAATATGGCCAAAGGTACATACACTCCCCGCAGAGTAGGAAGTATCCAAAGACAGTGGTGTTAACTCCCCCCAGTCGAGGTTCATAATTACGAATGAGTCGGAAAAATTCTCCCCAAAGCAGAGTTTATCTATCACCAGCAATAGAAGTTCACCACCAGCTGAGTTTATTTCTCCAAAATCGGCAGATCGTCCAACAAAGTATCTCTCTTCCCTACAAAGTTATTATTCTCAAACAGAGTCTCTCCCGGCGGAATATTCTTGAGTAGAACGGATGCAAGTCTCCAGCTAATCATCTTCGGTCACTATCCCCAGCGAGAACGAAGAACTCACCTCCTTATATTCTCCAACAGCAGTCCGAGATTTATTCTCCCCAGCCAGAGAATATCACAAGAACATTGCATATCCATACATTGTGGCATGCGCACACGCATCATGCAACACAATCTCATTTATTTTGAGAACATCATTACTCAATACATTTCATACATCATGATAGTACATACAACTAACTCTTTATCTTTAAGGGAAAGATGCAATCAAGTTCTGACAAGTTTTCCCTAGTTCAGTCAAACCGACACTAAGGTTTCTATTTTAGTTGAAGACATTTTAAGACTTTCATTTGGGTCAGCCGAATCGCCGCTAAGATTCCCCTGATTTCTATGCCAGTCAAAGTTAATCCAAGACCTCTCCTGGGATCAGTCAAATCGACACTAAGATTTCTCTCCCATTTGAAGTTCCTACAAGTTTCCCCTGGTTCAGTAAAATCGATACTAAGATTTCTATTCCAGTTCAAGCTTTGAAGCCCGGAAATCGATCGAAAAACAGCTTAACCCTCAGCAAGTTATTGTGAAGCCTGGAAATCGACCAGATAGCAGTATAAGACACCGTGAAGCCTGGCACACGACCAGATAACAATATAAGACGCTGTGAAGACTGGAGCTTGATCAGATAGCGGCAAAGGAAACTGAAGCCTGGGACATGACCATATAACAATATAAGGTACTGTGAAGCTTGGAATTCGACCAAATAGCAGTTTACTCGGCCAATTACTATGAAGCCCAGAAATCGACCAGATATTAGTGTGCCTTAAATTCAAGTTGAAACCCGGATGCGACCAGATAACCACTTAATTCCTTCTGAAGCCTGGAACACGACCAGATAAGAATTTAGAAATTGCAAATCCTGGAGGATGACCATATAACAAGTTTAATCTTATCTCCCCAGTAAGTCACTGTAAAACCTGGAACACGACCAGATAGCAGTTAATCTTATTATTCTCAGCAAATCACTGTAAAACCTGGAGCACGACCAGATAACAGTGCATTTTCACCTCCTCGACTAAGAGATAATTCCCCAGTAGAGTAACGGACAACAGAAGCTCCTAAAATTCTATTTCTCCCAAGACAAAGACCAACGTGTCCCAGCAAAATCCTCCTCAACAACAGGTATACGGGTTCTCGCAAAGGAATCTCTTATGCGATCGACACTTCTTCAGATGGCATATTTAAGCCCATCTCTTGTCATTGACTTCCAAATGGTATCTATAAGCCCATTCCTGATATCACAAGACAAGCACCACTTCATGCGAGTGCAAATTTCTAGGCACTCTAGTGTTCAATCAACTTCCACCTTCAGATCACGAAAGGCAAACAAGTCAATCTACATCCTCAGGATTAAGAAGATTAAACAGGGGCAGCTGTTGTACCCCAAAATTTGCCCTCCCATATTTCTCAATACATGTCAAGTAAGGTCTTCAAATTTCTCAGGGAAGTCCAAGAGTTGACCTGACAAACTCTCTCCTAAGACAGTCTACCCCAAATTAGGGTTTCATTTTGCATCAAGATGCTTGAGTACAAAGGATCCCAAATGCTCACCATTGTCCTAATATGTTCTCAAGATCATCCATGTCAAGTTTCAATCCTTGCAGAGGAAGTTTGCTCAGTCAATTGCTCAAAGGCCTGAAAATCGAATGTGTTAGGGCAAAAGTCAACTGTGGCCCACATACAGTCAAACTTCAAGAATTTTGATCAACATTATCATTTTGAAGTATTATTCATCATTTGATCAAAGGTTGATCATAATTTCTCAAGGATTTCTCACAATTCATCAAAACCCCAAAGTTGCTAAATTAGGGTTTTATTGGAAAAGTCAACTCAACTTTGACCAAGCATAACTTTCTCATACTTTATCAAAAATGACCCATCCAAAGCTCATTTGAAGATGATGTAATTCCCTACAATTCATCTTCATCTCCCAAGTTCAAAATATGCACTCACAAGAAGATATGAATTTGGACATTATAGGACATTTTGGAAAGTCAATAAAAACACCTTTTGGGTCAAAGCTTCATACATGAACATGGAAGACTCAATTGAGATGAGACCAAAAGGTTTGCTTAGAGGACATCCTAATCTTTCTAAAAAAATCCAAGAACACATCTCTAGGATCAAAATTGAAGGAGTTATGCATTGGCCAAGTTGACCTTTTTTGCAAAATTGCCAAAAGTCAAATGTGTCCCAAATTGCATTTTTTGGTAAATGGGCCCATCTTTTTATGCTTGCACTGAGTTTGTAATGTGATCCACGACCCATGAACATTTACACTTGTAATTATTTTATTTTTGTTATTTATTTTGATTTTATTTCATTTAAATCAAATAAAATCAATATAAAATAATGAAAATATCAAAAACTAATTAAATCTTGAGATTTTATGCATGATTAGGTACGTTATTTAGCTGGAGACAAGATCAAATCGAGCAAGGCTTCATATGGACAGAAATAGATTGAAAATGCTTGATTTGGAAAGATTTGATTCAAGGATGAAATCATTGATCAATCTTCATAATTGGAAAAGATTTGATACAAACTTGAACCCTAATACATTCTAGTATACATAAGGAACAAAGGCAGACAAAAAGGAGGAGGCTAGAGGCGTGCCAAGGAAGAGAACAAATTGCAAAAACTCAAGAAAAAGTGCAGACCAAATTCCAAGTTGCAGACCATCTCAAGCCATTCTAACCATACCAATCAATTACTGGACTCCCCAGGATCGTGTTTCAATCGTTAGCAAGCTTCCCCACGCCTTGAAACTCATCGTAGCAGTCACACAGTTTGCATATTTTCTTGAATTCGAATATATTGATTCTGGCATATTTAGCATGATTGATTGGCATATTTATAATCCTTGAGATGTTTGCAAGCTAATGACTATATTCAATTGCATTTTTATTGACTGAACATGAAACTGCCATGGTTAGGGTTCGTGCTTTGTTTTTAGGGGTTTCTTATACAGGGAAAATTGGACATTAATAATGGTACCATGATGCTCGTGAGGTTGAAACGAGTTGATTGGTACCATTGGTTTTCATTTATCACGCGCGTACGAGATTTTGGAAATGCACAGGGGCTATACCTACACTTAATGTCCGTAGGTAAAAGTCACAAAACTTACAGCGACGGTGGGAGGAAGAAGATGGATACGTGGCGCTCCTTGACTTGCCATTTTGAATTTCGCGCGTTTTAAGGACTAACATTTTGTTTGTATTATATAATATTTATTTGTTATTGTGTATACAACTAAAATAGCCAGCCCATATGGCAAGCGTGCAAGGGGAGAATGCTTAAGGGCTTGGGTTCGATCCCCAGGTCCCAACTTTTATTCATGTTTTTCTTGAATAGGCAATCCATCGTGCTACTTGGCAAGGGATACACCATGTACTATCCATATCTGAGCGTTCAATCCACCAAGGCTTCAGACCTACTGCTTCCAATGGGCATCGCTTCATCCTGGTGGCCATTAATTACTTCATAAAGTGGGTGGAAGTTGCCTCCTTTGCTACCGTTACCAAGAATGTTATGGCGTGGTTTATCACGCATAACTTGATCTGTCGGTATGATGTGCCAGAGATAATTATCACTGACAATGGTACGAATCTCAATAACACGATGATCATTGAGCTCCGTAAGCAATTCAAGATACATCATCACAACTCTTCTCCCTACCGGCCGAAGATGAATGGCGCAGTTGAAGCGACTAAAAAGAACATCAAGAAGATCATACAGAAGATGACGGTGACATACAAAGACTGGCATGAGATGTTACCATTTGCTCTTCATGGGTACTGTTGTACCCCAAAATTTGCCCTCTAATTTCTCAAAGGATCACCCTGGACCCTCAGGATTGCTTCCATCCAATTCCAAGCTTTGGATTACAAATTTTTTAAGAAAGTCATTCACAAGGGCAAAATGGTCATTTGCACACTGAAAAGTCAAACTTTGACTTTTAGATCAAAATCAAGTTTCAAGGACCATATTTTATCAAGACATGTTGAAATATGAAGTTTGTTTCATCAAAAAATTCAAAAGTCAAAATTCAAAATACTTAGAATTTTTCTAAGTGTTTAAGAAATATGACAAGCTCAGAACTTATGATCAGATTATCACCATGATGCGAGCTGATTCTGGAAGAACTTTTGGCACAAAAGTTATAGATTTCAATAAGATCTAAAACATTACAAAACAGAACTTCTCCTGGAAATGCTGGAATTTCAAGTTATAAATGTTCAGAGACACGTCCATGAAACTAAAGCACTCAGCAAATTATGGACACTTTTAAGACAGAGTTTGGTCAGAACTTCTGGGCCAGTTTTCACAAAGGTTCAGTAAGAGTTTGCAAGGGTAATTCAAAGAGGTTTACAAAGCATGTTGCAAGCTTCCTGGAAAGTCTGAGAGTTCCTTCAGAACATGCTGGAGCAAGGAGATACAAAGATCAGAAGTTGGATATTTATTCTAAATTATGCTGAAGCTGAACCTCTGACCCAGAATTAAGCAATGATGTAGAATCTCACATTGCAGGATTTCTAGTTTGATAAATCTCATAATCATTTAATGCTCACAACCACTTTTGAGTCTTTATCCAAAAGATTTCCCCATGTGTGGCATAGGAGTACCTTTACTGTCTTGGAAAAGCAAACTTTTGTACAAAAATATGTTGGGCCCATACGTTGCGTTTGCTTTTGAGGTTACTTTTCCTAAATTTCTACTTAAAAATCCAGCTTAGGCGCTGCTAAAACTGCTGACCACCCTACCTATTTGAAATTACTTCAAGAACAAGTCAGCGCCTAGCTTACGATGGTGGTGCCCCTTGACCTCTCCAAGCTACTAAACTTTTGCCTATAAATTAGACCTTATTGGCAACTGTAAAAGGGTCGAAAAATTGAGAAAGAAAAAGCCTTGAACCCCTGCTAAAATTCCAAGAATCTAAAAACTGCAAACACAAAATACAAAACCTGTTAACTTTTGATTTCTTGCATTCAAACTCTTTTTTTTCTTCTAAAGTATTTCTTGACCAAAACCGTCCATACATTTTCTGATTCCCATATCAGAAGCTATCATAACTTCTGTGTTCAGACTGTAACACATTCTCCATCCATATTCACCTCAAGGAAGTCAGAACTTTTCCCCCTTGGTTGTTCCAGAATTTCTCTAATCATTCATAGCCCAAGTTGAAAGCTTTCAGCCTGCTGAGTACGTGAAGAAGCTATTCAGAACATCACTAGAGTTCAGAACCAGACTCCAGCTCACAGAGTATTTTCCAGCTGCAAGGTAAGCTTCTGTTGACTCTCATCATATTACTTAGGCATTGTCAGATTTGCATGTTCAAAAATACAATGTAGACACCATGATTCTGATGTTGTACATATTCTTAGGTTCCACGTATTTGTATGCCTAAGTAGGGAGTAAATTAGTTCAAAACTTCTTAAGGAAATTAGGATTAGCAAATTCATGCTTGCTTCTGATTTATAGTTCTGATATCTCTTGTTTCTGAAACACTATGAAACCTGCCATAACTGTTATATGCGCATATTCTGTTCTGTTGAGAAATGAATAAGTTGCAGATGTTATGACTAGCATGGAGAGGGAGACTAAGTTCTGCCAGTGGCATCAGAACTTCTGAAATCTTCTTTGTTCCCAGCGGACCCAAAACTTCTGACTTTACCTATTTCTACTAATATGATTTCTGTTTTTGCAGCACGCCAGAGTCAGAACTTCTGATCTCTTTTAGTTCAGCAATACGCTGATTCTATTTTCTTTTTCCTTACTGCTTTTGCTATCACTTCTATTTTCACTAATCAAAAACACCAAAAACATTTTACATGCTTTATTTTATTTCTTAAAACAAAAAGATAAAAAATATTTTTTTAAACAAAACTTATTTCTTTTCTTAAACAAAACAAGTCCATTTCACATTTTCTTGTACATTCTTATCCATTCAATATGGTTGTAATAGTAACTTAGTATTTAATTTTATTTGCAATCCCCATTTGTAAATTTGTACACCCCATCCCTCTAATGATTGTAATAGCGTAGGATATTTACTTTCCGCACTCTTTATTGCTTTCATATATTGCTAGTAATTAGGGTGTGTATGGAAAGACATGAAATCAACAAATAAAGAACCCTAATCAATACAAAAATGCATTCAATCAAACATACTTTGCACATATGCACACCTTAGGGTAATCTCACTTGTTGCCTATCGGAAAAATAGTCATGTCCCTCGAACATGGGCATTTTAGCAAAGACCCTCGACAAAAGATCGTAGTCCCTTGATGACCCTCGACGTTGCCTTCGATAAACAATCTAGTCCCTAAACGACATTGCTAAAACATCCATAAGTTACCTTCTATGACTATACGATGACCCACGCCCGTCCCTTCACATCCAACGATGGGGCTTCTCACCAAATCAATGATAAGATAGAAACGCCTAAAAGAGGAGGAAAAGAACATCTAAGACCTTTTGAGTAGGTAGTGTTGTACCCAAAAATTTTCCCTCCCATATTTCTTAATACATGTCAAGTAAGGTCGTCAAATTGCTCAAGGAAGTTCAAAAGTTGACCAGACAAACTCTCTCATAAGACAGTCTACCCCAAATTAGGGTTTCATTCTGCATCAAGATGCTTGAGTCCAAAGGATCCCAAATGCTCACCATTGTCCTAATATGTTCTCAAGATCATCCATGTCAAGTTTCAAGCCTTGCAGAGGAAGTTTGCTCAGTCAATTGCTCAAAGGCCCGAAAATCGAATGTGCTAGGGCAAAAGTCAACTGTGGTCCACATACAGTCAAACTTCAAGGTTTTTTGTCAACATTCTCATTTTGAATTATTATTCATTATTTTATCAAGGGTTGATCATAATTCCTCAAGGATTGCTCACAATTCATCAAAACCCCAAAGTTGCTAAATTAGGGTTTTACAGGAAAAGTCAACTCAACTTTGACCAAGCATAACTTTCTCATACTTTATAAAAAATGACCGATACAAAGATGATTTTGAAGAGGATGTAATTCCATACAATTCATCTTCAGCTCCCAAGTTCAAAATATGCACTCACAAGAAGATATGAATTTGGACATTATAGGTCATTTTGGAAAGTCAACAAAAATACCTTTTGGGTCAAAGCTTCATACATGAACATGGAAGACTCAATTGAGATGATACCAAAAGGGTTGCTTAGAGGAAATCCTAAGCTTTCTAAAAAATACAAGAACACATCTCTAGGGTTAAAATTGAAGGAGTTATGCATTGGCCAAGTTGACCTTTTTTACAAAATTGCCAAAAGTCAAATGTGTCCATAATTGCATTTTTTGCTAAACGGGCCCAACTTTTTATGCTTGCACTGAGTTTGTAATGTGATCCACGACCCATGAGCCTTTCCACTTGTCATTATTTTATTTTTGTTATTTATTTTTATTTTATTTCATTAAAATCAAATAAAATCAATATAAAATAATGAAGATATCAAAAACTAATTAATTCTTGAGATTTTGTGCATGATTAGGTCCATTATACAACTGGAGACAAGATCAAAACGTGCAAGGCTTCATATGGACAGAAAAAGATTGAAAATTCTTGATTTGGAAAGATTTGATGCAAGGATGAAATCATTGATCAATCTTCATAATTGGAAAAGATTTGATACAAACTTGAACCCTAATACATTCTAGTATACATAAGGAACAAAGGCAGACAAAAAGGAGGAGGCTAGAGGCGTGCCGAGGCAGAGAACAAATTGCAAAAACTCAAGAAAAAAGTGCAGACCAAATTCCAAGTTGCAGAACATCTCAAGCCATTCTAACCATACCAATCAATTGCTGGACTCCCCAGGTTCGTGTTTCAATCGTTAGCAAGCTTCCTCACGCCTTGAAACGCATCGTAGCAGTCACACGATTTGCATATTTTCTTGAATTCGAATATATTGATTCTGGCATATTTAGCATGATTGATTGGCATATTTATAATCCTTGAGATGTTTGCAAGCTAATGACTATATTCAATTGCATTTTTATTGACTGAACATGAAACTGCCATGGTTAGGGTTCGTGCTTTGTTTTTAGGGGTTTCTTGTACAGGGAAAATTGGACATTAATAATGGTACCATGATGCTCGTGAGGTTGAAACAAGTTGATTGGTACCATTGGTTTTCATTTATCATGCGCGTACAAGATTTTGGAAATGCACAGGGGCTATACCTACACTTAATGTCCGTAGGTAAAAGTCACAAAACTTACAGCGACGGTGGGAGGAAGAAGATGGATACGTGGCGCTCCTTGACTTGCCATTTTGAATATTGCGCCTTTTAAGGACTAACATTTTGTTTGTATTATATGATATTTATTTGTTATTGTGTATACAACTAAAATAGCCAACCCAGATGGCAAGCGTGCAAGGGGAGAATGCTTAAGGTCCTGGGTTCGATCCCCAGTGTTGTACCCCAAAATTTTCCCTCCCATATTTTTCAAAGTTTGTCAAGAATCATCTCCAAATGGTTCAAAATCTCTCAAGGATTGCACAGTCAAACATCCTCCTAAGCCAGTCAAAATTAGGGTTTTGGTTCTTGCAAGGAAGTTGAGGTTTTCAAGGGCTCAATCAAGTCCCATATGCCTATATACATTGTCAAGCATCTACATGCCAAGTTGCAAGTCTCACAGCATCAAGTTGCACAGTCAAAAGCCCTATTTGGTTCACAATCAACTGCAGGGGCAAAATGGTCATTTGGCAGTCAAAAGTCAAACATTTTGGTCAACATCTTATTTTGAAGCCACAATTATCATTTTATCAAGTCTTGATCATGATTCCACAAGAATGGCTCAAAAATCATCAAGATGCAAAAGTTTCCATTTTTGGACAGTTGAAAAGTCAACTGTAACTTGACCAGGGCATAACGTTTTCATGGTTCATCAGAAAAATCCCATACAATGCTCATTTTGAAGGGGAGGACATTTCCTACAACTCATCTTCAGATTCCAAGTCCAAGAGATGCTCTCACAAAAAGTTATCAATTTCTACATTATAGGTCATTTTCAAAAGTCAACAAAAAGGAATTTTAAGTCAAAGACCATAACTTAAGATTGGTAAATCCAAATGACATGGGACCAAAGGCATTGGTTAGAGGACTTCAAGACCTTTCCAAAATGTCCAAGAACATGTTCATATGATTAAAATTGAGCAAGATATGCATTGGAGAAGTTGGGAAATTTTTGTGAAATGGCAAAAGTCAACTATCCTTAAAACTTCAATTTTTGACAAAAGGGCCCACTTTCTTCCACTTGATTCAGCCTTGTCATGCCACCCACGTGTCCCATTATTAATTTCAAGATCAAACATTTATTTTTCTATTTTATTTAATTTTTATTGATTTAATTCATTTTAAATCCATAATAATTCAAATAAAATCAAAAAATTAATGGAATGGCATCTTGGTGACTTGAATGGCTTTTATATGTCATGTGCCAGCTAATAATTTCGTGCCAAGCCTTTTGGTGCACAAAATCTTGAATTTGCTCCAAACATGGAAAGTCCTTTAATGGTGGTCAACAAGATCTCCAAACTTCAATAGACCAAGATACAAGCTCAGTTGCTGACCTAATTTCATTGATACCTACATAAGCAAGCGTGACAAACCTAATTCAGAACAAAAAGCCTTACACAAACGGCCAAAAGCAAAACTGAAAATTGTCAAAAAAGTGTGACATCAAAAACATAGTTGCAGACATTTCCAGATCAAACTAAGCACGTGGCCCTCTTCCTTGCCATCCCCTGAAGCTAAGGCGATCACAACCACGTCCTAAGACCACCTACCAAGCGCTGTAAGTTGTCTCGAACCTTACTCTGAACATGGCATCTCAACCCCTAATCCTTGCGCCTTTTTTGTAATATTTTGGCATATTTGTGTTCACCATTAAATTTCCAGGCATCTTGTATTATTTAATTTTATTGTGGTAGCCTAGATCTCCCTACCCGAACCTAGGGTTTTGGGGGTTGCAATTTGGGGTTTTGTTTTACAGGAATAATTGATACAAGCCATAGCCATGGATGAATTTAGGAGGATGAAACGAACAGGATGATGGCCCAAGTTGGCATTTTCGTGGCCTGGAGCTCATTATAAGAGAAGGCAACGGATTTTGTTGCGGAACCGAATCCGCAGGAAAAATGTACAGGGGCTGTTGGAGAAGATGAAGACGTGCTCGCGTTTGATTGGCCAGTTCAAATTAAACACGCGCGTTTTTTTAATTTCCAAGATTTGTTTGTTTATTTCATATAATATTAATTGTCTGTTATTGTAACGAATGGAATCGCTTGGCTGAGTGGAAAGCGCGCGTGCATGTGATCTCTGGGACCTGAGTTCGATTCCCAAGTCCCCCAAACAATTATTTCTCCTTTTTTCCAATGCGTTCATATGCAGGATATTGAATGATGTCCACCCTACGCCTCATCCAGATGTACGCCATGTGGCCCCTATCATAGATCCAAAGGCTTAGAGCAGATGACCACCATGTATCCAGTCAACACGTGCCATAGAGAGGTCAGAAAGTCAAACGCAGGCTTGGCTACCAATGGGCCTGGAAATTGCTAAGAGACCTTCAAATCTGGCCCAAACCCCCCTTGGGTTTGCATTTCATTTTTTTTATTTTCTCTCTTTCATTTGCTTTATTTATATTTATTGTTTTTTTAATTAATTATTAACCAAAGAATTAATTAACCTTTTCACAATAAAAAATCAGAAAACTAATATTATTATTATTTATTAATTTCATATTATTTTTTGTAAATAAATTATAATTAATTAATTAGTTTAATTAGGCAATTTTAATCTTTTTCTTAATAAATAAAATTAGTCTAGAATTAGGGTTTTGAAAATTTTAATTCCTTTTATTTTATTTTCATTAAAACATAAAAAACACAAACATTTTTTTCTTGTAAATAATTAAGTAATTAGTAAATTAGGTTTAAGATTTCATTAATTGCAAAAAAGGGACAAATCTCATTTTTTTCTCAAAAAAAGGGTCAAAACCCTAAGGACGCCCCGATTTAATTCTTTCGCACGCATGTTTATTTTAATCCATTATATTTATGTATCTGCTCCGGAAATGTAATAGTTAATTAGGTTTTATCGCTTTATTTACTTTTTTCGCACTTATTTTCAAAACGGGTTTTTGTTTTTGGCGATGTATAGACCCGCGCCTTGTAATAGCGTAGATTCATATTTCCGCACTTTATTTTCCGCACTCTTAACTGTTAATATGCATGAAAGACTTGTATGACAAATAAAACCAACTCGCAGCTCACAAATAACATGTACAAGATAACCTTAACTGAAAAACAACACACATGCACATGCCACTCTTAGGGTACGCCTAACTGGTTGCCTCGAAGTGGTCGTCAGGTATAGGGTGTTTTAGAGGTCGCCCTTCTGTCTAAGATCCAGTTGCCTCGAAATAGTTGCCTCGGATAAAAAGGATCTAGGACATTAGGGTTACCACTAAGGCGTCCTACCATTGCTTTGGTGACCACATTGTCCCTATAATCGAATTGACCCGAATAACTCCAACGACGGTGCTACCTACCTCTCAATGGTGGGATAGCACTATCTAAAGGACTCTTACATAGCCTAATTCCTTAGAGTAGGTAGATTCTCCTGGGTACTTGCTCTTTCAAAACAAACAAAAAAACATCTTTTCGCACCCCACACTTTCAAAAAGTTTTCAAACAAAACACTTCATACACTCTTGAGGACTGATACAAGAGTTACTTAGAAGTTTTTCAAACGAACTTTTTCAAAACCCACACACACTTGAAAAGCAAACAAATTTTGAAAACATAAGAGCAAGTACCTAAGAGCCCGTGGATAACCATGGATAGAAAGGGTGCTAACACCTTCCCTTTCTATAATCTACCTCCCGAACCGAGAAACATTCTCGAAAAAGGAATTTTGCTGTGCTTTTGTCCTTTCCATGTTGGAGAACATAAAAGACGGTGGCGACTCTTGCTTACCGCGACATTTCGCGAACCAGCCTAAAAAACAGTCTGTTCTATTTCCACCGATCACCAGAACTGGCGACTCTGCTGGGGACATTAATAAGTGAGGTGTACCTTAGGATTAGACCAGTCTTATGTTTTCAATTGCTTGTTTTGTTTGCTTTAAAATTATGGGCCTGTTTTGGGAGTTTCATAGATCCTAACCCAGATCTGGGGAATACCTTTTAGAAAGTAGCAACAAAACTGTGAGGGAACTGTGCGGGGTATACGGTTGAAGCAGTTTGCTACATTGATGTGGCACTTTGGTGAGTACCGGTAACCCTTAAGTCAAGTCAAGGAGAGTACGGGGCTACCGCGTGGTGTCGTGAAGCATCAACTGACCTTAGGAACCTTACTTGACCATCCTGGCCTCTTTAGGGGTAGTGAGATGACCTACTTTGGTGCAGTCAGAAGTTGGTAGATACTCGATACTACACTCATTGAGGGTTGTTTTCTTGGAATATTTTGATCGCCAGTTCAGTGGCTAAATCAAAACAATGAACATAGAAAACAACCCAATGATATTGAGCTCCTTAGAACCCGGTTACTTTTGATAGGACAAGTTTTGAGCCCACCAACTTCAAGAGGGTAGTGCCCCAAACTTCATGCTGGCCTAAACTCTAAGGTATGTCTGGTGTGACTTGTGTGCTTTATCATGTTTGCTTTTTGTGAATACTTGTGGTGTGTCCTTATCATAACATCATAGCATCATACAGCATCATATGCATCCACTAACCACTTCAAGGGTTCGAATCTTCATCTTTGTTCTTGTTTTGTAGGACATGGAAACCCTCCGTAGAAAGACAATTCAGATCAACCTTGTAAGGGTCCCTCCTCAGCTTAAGGAGCTTACATCCAGGATCCCCGAGAACTCTTCCTTCAGTGAAAGGCATGGTAGACTCATCAGCTTGGTCAACACCAACATTGAAGAAGATATGATAAAAGTTCTCTTCCAGTTCTTTGACCCTTTGCACCACTGTTTTACTTTCCCGGATTATCAATTGGTGCCTACTTTGGAAGAGTTTTCTCAACTTCTGAAGGTTCCTATTCTTAGTCAACTACCCTATAACGGTACAGAAAGGGAACCAAAACTTGAAGAGGTTGCTAAAGCATTATGCCTACAACCATCTGACATCAAGGGACATTGGGAAGTTAGAAGTGGCATCAAAGGATTCTTGGCAAAATTCCTGTTTGAGAAAGCACAAGAATGTTGGAACTCCCTTGACCTACAAGCTTTTGAAGAAGTTGTGGCACTCCTTGTCTATGGGTTGGTGTTGTTCCCGAATCCAGATCAGCTTATAGATATCAATGCTGTCAAGATCTTCATGTCCAGGAATCCTATACCTACGTTGCTTGGGGACATCCTCCACTCATGTTACACTCGAACCATGAGAAAAAGAGGTGTTCTCATGTGCTGCACTCCTCTCCTGGCAAGGTGGTTTATTTCGCACCTTCCACAATCAATTTTGAAGAACGAGCGGGGTTTGAGATGGTCACAACGGTTAATGACTCTTACACATGCTGATATACATTGGTGTTCTCGGTCCAGAGAAAATGTCACTATCATTGACCGTTGCGGAGAGTATCCTAATGTTCCTTTACTTGGAATCAGAGGAGGCATTACTTACAACCCGTGTCTGGCTTTGAGACAGTTTGGATATGCTCGGAGGGATGGCCCTCATGACATGTTGATTCCTGACATAGTTTTTGACTTCGACAATGATATACAAGGACTTCGCCAGAGATTTATCAGAGCCTGAAGGATGCCTAACAGGGTAGATAGTAAGACATTGGGGCACAAGAACTCCATCCCCCTGGAGCCTTATCTCAAGTGGGTGCGAGCCCGCTCCCAGAAGCTGGTGATGCCATATCCTCATGTTCTCCCCGTGATCAAATAGCCAGTTTTGGAAGGAGAGTTGCCATACACCATTCAACATCCTGACATGCCAACATCTTGGGAGGAAATGTAAAAAAGCTGGATCCAACTCAAGGAAGAGCGGAATTCTCTTGAAACCAGTCTACATTCCAGTGAGAAGAAGGTCTTGGAGCTCACCCACCTACTTCACGAGGAAAAGACTCTCAACACCTACATCGCTCCAAAGAAGATGCACAGTGTCTTTTGGGATTAATTATTTTGTAATATTTTGCCCATGAGGCCCTGATGTACTGAACAGATAATTTCTTAATATAACGTGTGTTCCTTTTTGTCTACAACGAATTTGAACTTTCGAACCCTTGAATGCATTGCATAAATAGTATATCATGCATCATGTGCATAACAGGTACCCTTTTTCTACAGGTTGCTTAATCTTCTTCGCTGTTTATTTCAGCACTCAATCATCATGAATCCTGAACCTACCACTGAACAAGCCATCAAGGCCCTCCAGGCCCAGAACGCCCAGTTCCAAGAGCTGGTCATGAGCTTAGCCCAAGGTCAACAGGAGTTGAAGACTCTACTCTTGAAGGAGAAGAAGAAGAAGAAGAGGACTGTGCTGTTTAACACCGGACGGAGGTTTGGGAATACACTGCAGAATGAGGCTGATCAGGCTACTTCCTCTGCTGGGAAAGACAGCCCCCAAGGGAGGGAGGTTCCTAGTCCCGTGGTCTCCGACAACGAGACAGATTTCAATGATGAAGAGTACCCTCCTGCTGAGGACAGGTACAAACAGCTGGAGGACCGGTTAAATGCTATGGAGATTCAACGCGTGCCTGGGTTGGATTTTGGAGATCTAGGTTTATCTTCTGGGGTGGTGATCCCACACAAGTTCAAGGCACCTGCCTTTGCGAAGTACGACGGGGCTTCCTGTCCTAAACTGCACCTCCGTTCTTATGTAAGGAAGATCCAACCTTACACCGCAGACAAGAATCTCTGGATCCATTTCTTCCAGGATAGCCTTTTAGGGGCTCAACTCGAATGGTTCTATCAGCTGGATGGAGCCAGTATTCGAAACTGGGAGGACTTGGCTACTGCATTTTATAAGCAGTATCAGTATAATTCCGACCTCGCTCCCACACGTACCCAACTCCAGGGTATGTAACTAGGGACGGGTGAAGGTTTTAAGGAGTACGTGCAAAAGTGGAGAGACCTGGCTGGCAGGGTGCAGCCACCGTTGACTGACCGTGAACTCGTGGACATGTTCTTGGGGACCCTGTCCGGTCCGTTCTTCAACCATATGATTGGTAATTCTTCTGCAGGGTTTACAGACCTCATTCTGACTGGTGAGAGGATAGAAGCTGGTATCAAGTCGGGGAAGATACAGAAAGGTGCCCCCTCGAGTACTGAAAAGAAGCCTTTCAAGAAGGAAGCTAGTGCTATTTATGGTCCAAGGAGACAGAACAAACCAGAACGCCGCCAAGCTGTCAATGTGGTGGTAATTTCAAAGCCTGCTGCTGCTCCTCAGCAATATAACCAACCAAGGGGTGAGAGACCCAAAAGGCAGTACACTCGGCTCAGCATCACCCTGTCTCAGATATTTCCGCAACTACTGTCAACCAATCTGGTAACTGTCAAGGAAGCTCCGAAGGTGGTAAACACAACCTCTCCAAAGTACAATCCCAACGCCCGCTGCGCTTATCACTCTGACAGCCCAGGGCATAACACAGATGATTGTTGGGCTCTGAGGAATAAGGTTCAAGACCTTATTGATGCTAAAGAGGTACAGTTCGAGGCGCCCGAGAGGCCTAATGTGGTGACAGCTCCCATGCCTAACCATGGAGTAAATTCTATTGGGGATGATGACGAAGTGGAGGAATCCGAATTTGACAGCTGGATCTACCCGACGACCAACGGTGGACCAAGCAACTGGACTGCGAAAGACTTTACACCTATTACTTTTGTCACTCAGTAATGAACTCCTTTGTTTTAAATTTGTAACGAACAATAATTTGAAACTTTATGGCCCGGTGTCTTACCCGGGGCACCGTGGCCTCATTTGTGAGGGCTCTTGTGTGTCACTATCATATATCATTAATAAAAGCATTGGACATTTTTTACATTTCAAATCTTGCGCTCCTTTTCTTTCTTTATTATATATTGCAAAACAACTATATTTACACACACTCACTTGTACAGGTTCCAATCCACTCTGGATCTCACTGGTAACGACTCTGCTACTGTCGGTTATGACTTCGAAAATCCAATCAACTTAGTCGAAGACGAAGGTGAAGATGATTGCGAAGTGCCTGGTTAACTTGCAAGACTGTTACTCCAGGAAGAGAGGGCCATTCAGCCACATGAAGAGCCAGTGGAAACGGTAAATCTGGGTACTGAGACAGACAGAAAGGAAGTCAAGATTGGTGCCAATCTGGAGGCTAGTGTGAAACAACGGTTGATTCAGATGTTGCATGACTACGTGGAAATCTTTGCCTGGTCTTACGAAGACATGCCTGGGTTGGATACTGACATTGTGGTTCATCACCTGCCTACCAAGGAAGAATGCCCTCCGGTAAAACAGAAGGTCCGCCATATGCGTCCAGAGATGTTCGAGAAAATCAAAGCTGAGGTTATGAAACAATTTGACGCCGGTTTTCTGGCAGTGACTTCTTACCCTCAGTGGGTTGCTAATGTGGTTCTAGTGCCGAAGAAAAATGGTAAGGTCCGAATGTGTGTTGACTACAGGGATTTGAACAGGGCGAGCCCTAAGGATGACTTCCCTCTGCCTCACATCGACGTTCTGGTTGACAATACTGCTCAGCATAAGGTTTTCTCCTTCATGGACGGTTTCTCCGGTTATAATCAGATCAAGATGGCTCCTGAAGACATGGAGAAGACCACTTTTGTTACTCAGTGGGGCACCTTTTGCTACAAGGTCATGCCTTTTGGGTTGAAAAATGTTGGGGCAACCTACCAACGTGCCATGGTTGCTTTATTTCATGACATGATCCATCATGAGATCGAAGTATATGTGGACGATATGATTGCAAGGTCCCAAACTGAGGAAGAACACCTTGACCATCTACAGAAGCTGTTTGACCGTCTGAAGTTATACAAGCTGAGATTAAATCCAAACAAGTGCACCTTTGGGGTGAGATCTGGAAAATTGCTAGGCTTCGTCGTAAGCGACAAAGGTATTCAAGTGGACCCTGCCAAGGTGAAAGCCATACAAGAGATGCCAGCTCCCAAGACAGAGAAAGAAGTCAGAGGCTTTCTAGGACGGCTGAACTACATTGCCTGATTCATCTCGCACCTGACTGCTACCTGTGAACCAATCTTCAAGCTACTGAAGAAAGATCAAGTAGTATGTTGGAACGATGAATGTCAGGCCGCTTTCGAAAGAATCAAAGAGTATCTCCAAGAACCACCCATTCTGATGCCACCGGTTGAAGGGAGACCTCTAATCTTATACTTGACAGTACTGGACAACTCAATGGGGTGTGTGCTGGGGCAGCATGACGAGTCTGGCCGAAAAGAGCACGCCATTTATTACCTTAGCAAAAAGTTTACCAACTGTGAGACCCGATACTCACTGCTCGAGAAAACTTGCTGCGATTTGGTATGGGCTGCTCGCCGGCTGAGACAGTATATGTTGACTCACACTACTCTGTTGATTTCAAAAATGGATCCAATCAAGTACATATTCAAAAAGCCTTCTCTGTCCGGGAGAATAGCAAGATGGCAAATGATCTTGACAGAATACGACATCCAGTACACGACTCAGAAAGCAATCAAGGGAAGTGTATTGGCAGACCATTTGGCACACCAGGCAGTGGACGACTACCAATCTATGAACTTTGAATTTCCAGACGAGGATATCATGGTAGTGACTGATTGTGAAGTACCTGGACCGGATGAAGGACCTGAGGAAGGATCCCGATGGTCTATGCACTTTGACGGAGCCTCAAACGCTTTGGGTAACGGTATTGGCACTATGATCATATCCCCTAAAGGCACTCATACTCCACTCACTTCCCGACTATGTTTCAACTGCACCAACAACATGGCGGAGTATGAGGTGTGCATCATGGGTCTTCAAGCTGCAATTGACTTAAGGATCAAGTTTCTAAGTGTCTTCGGAGATTCCGCTCTCGTGATCAATCAGATCAAAGGCGAGTGGGATACGAAACACCCAAATCTTATTCCTTACAAAGAGTATGTGTTGACGTTGATTCCCCACTTCGAGGAGATAACTTTTGAACACTTCCCAAGAGAGGAGAATCAGTTGGCAGACGCGTTAGCTACGATGTCTTCTATGTTCAAAGTAAAATGGGACAACGAGGCTCCCCGGATCATTATCTGGAAGTTGGACGAACCTGCACATTGTTATGATCTTGAGGCTGAAGAGGTAACAGAAAAGCCTTGGTATCATGAAGTGAAGAGGTACCTTGAAACCCAAGAATACCCCGAGGGTGCATCTGTTAATGACAAGAAGTTCCTGAGAAGGTTCGCGACAAAGTTCTTCCTCAGCAATGGCATTCTATACAAACGAAACCATGATTCAACCTTACTGCGTTGTGTGGATAAGACTGAAGCAGAAAGGATTATGGCAGAGCTGCATGAAGGTACTTTCGGAACACACTCCAGTGGACATACCATGGCAAAGAAAATCCTTCGGGCAGGATATTTCTGGTCCACAATGGAAGCTGACTGTTACCAACATTCTCGGACGTGTCACAAATGCCAAATTTATGTTGATAAGGTGCACATTCCTCCAGTTCCTCTGAACATCTTGACAGCACCTTGGCCTTTTGCAATATGGGGCATTGATATGATCGGTGAGATCATACCTACGGCATCCAATGGGCAACGCTTCATCCTGGTAGCGATTGATTACTTCACAAAGTGGGTCGAAGCCGCTTCCTATGCTACCGTAACCAAGAACATCGTGGCACGGTTCATTTAGCACAACCTGATCTGTCGGTACGGCGTCCCGGAGAGGATCATTACGGACGATGGCACCAATCTTAACAACAAGATGATCACTGAGCTCTGCGAGCAATTCAAAATACAACACCACAACTCTTCTCCCTACCGGCCGAAGATGAATGGGGCTGTAGAAGCAGCTAATAAAAACATCAAGAAGATTGTGCAGAAGATGACAGTGACCTACAAAGATTGGCACGAGATGTTACCGTTTGCTCTTCATGGGTACCGTACCTCAGCACGGACGTCAACAGGGGCAACACCCTTTTCCTTGGTCTATGGCATGGAGGCAGTCTTGCCTATTGAAGTCCAGATACCCTCTCTCCGGATAATGAAGGATGCAGGTTTGAGAGAAGATGACTGGATCCAGACTCAGCTTGATCAATTAAACCTAATTGACGAAAAGAGACTCACTGCTATTTATCATGGTCAAACGTACCAAAAACGGATGATCAGGGCATTTAACAAGAAAGTCAGACGACAAGAGTATCAAGTTGGAGACCTGGTAATCAAGCGCATCATTCTTCCTCAAAGTGATCCCAGGGGAAAATGGACCCCTACGTACGAAGGGCCATTTGTGGTTAAACATGTCTTCTCAGGAGGAGCCATGATTCTAACCACCATGGATGGTGACGACCTTCCTCACCCCGCCAATGTGGACATAGTAAAAAGATACTACGCATGATAAAAGACCCGCTAGGTTAACACACCTAGGCAAAAATAAGGGCTTCCCGACGAACCAAAAGGGTTCAGGCAAAAATAAGGGATGAAATGAAAAAACTCTGTACACCCGGCAAGTCGAAAACCTGAAAAGGCGGCTTGGGCAAAAATGGGTATCCCGGTGGACTGAAAACCCGAAAGGGTGGTCCAGGAAAAAATTAGGGATAAGCGTAATACTATGTCTCATTGGATCACCCTGCATCCAAAATTCGGTATCAACTATCAGGTTCAGACGGCATCAACCAATCAGCTTCATCTTCAACTAAGCAGCGAAGTGATGAGACGCTTGAAGACATAAAGGCGATAGCAGATTTGAAACCCAGTGGGATTATTTTTCACATAGCTGTTTTGTTTTCCTTTTCAAAATTGTATAAACTCTATGTTGTTCGGAGGCGTTCTCTTACTAGGATGTCAGCCTCTTGTACACAAAACGCCTATTTACAGGCAAATTTCAAAGTCAATACAAGCTCTTTTTCAGACAAATTGCCAATTTTTTTTCCTTTTTCTGTTTTGTCTTGCGAAGAACGTCCAATGTTCATTTTTGATATATGCATTTGACATTAATTGCTAATCATAAATATTTGCATACGAAACACATGACTAATTACATGTGGCATCAGAAACAGGGGCAATCAGAATTGTCTAAGCAATCTAGTTGCTCTGTCCACCGAGGTACCAATGTAAGTTCAACTGAAGAATGTAACTAGGATACCTTCACTCCCTGCAGAGTAAGTCAAGAGTCATCCATGCTCTCTCCCCAAGCAGAGTTGGTCTCCCATCAGCCCTAAAAAGACATAGTATCTCTAGCAAGTCAACAACACTCTCCCCAAGCAGAGTTAGGCTACTGTCAGTCTTAAGGAAGTTGGATATCCCCAGCAAATCTCAATATTTCCCAGCGGAGTATACAGATGTTCCTAAGCAAGTGTCCCCGACAGTCTTAATATAAGATTGTTCCCCGGTGGAATACCAGACACCCCAGTGGAGCCACTTCCCCAGTACAGTCTTCAAAAGTTTCCCCAGGAGAGGTGAATCAATCTCCCCAGTAGATTCTGGAAGCTTATCCCCAGTAGATTCTGGAAGCTTATTCCCTGCAGAGTACATACGTCTCTCCCCGACCATATTCAAAGGTTATTCCCCACCAGAGCTTATAACTGGGTTATCCTCAGCTAATTACCACGGAAAGACCGTCCTCGACGAGGTTCTTCCTATTCCCCAGCGGAGTTCATCTAATTCCTCAACATAACTTATCAATGGAATCCCCAACGGAGTTATCATCAAAACCTCAGCGAAGTATCTCTTCCCACAGAGTAATTCCCCGCAGAGTAATCTCTCCAACAAGTCTATTCCCCAACGGAGTCATCTTCTCCTACCGGTTTATTCTCGCAACCATCATCCCCAGCGGAAACGAAGAACTCTACTCTTCAAACATCAGCCCAGGATTCAACAAGCTCCCGGCATTCGTCAAGGATTTATTTTCCTAGACGAAAATACATTCATAGACATTTCACATTGCATACATCCTGCTTATATACATACGACACGATCTCATTTTGAGAACGTCATGACATCATGCATTTCATACATCATGACATTGCATACAACTGATGTTTTGCCTTTTCAGGGAAAAGGTCAATCCAAAGATGATTACTATCAACTGTCGCAATTCCAAATTCGATTCCTGTATCTAGCCAGGGCATATATGTGAGTAATTGATTGTAGATTTGATACCTGTATCTAGCCAGGGCATATCTGTGAGTAATTGATTGTAGATTCGACACCTGTATCCAGCCAGGGCATGTGTGCATGAAGAGTTTAGAGATTCGATACCTGTACCCAGCCAGGGCATATCTGTAGACGACTAATTCCAGATTTGATACCTGTATCTAGCTAGGGCATATCTGTGAGTAATTGATTATAGATTCGACACCTGTATCCAGCCAGGGCATGTCTGCATGAAGAGTTTAGAGATTCGATACCTGTACCCAGCCAGGGCATATCTGTAGACGACTAATTCCAGATTCGATACCTGTATCTAGCCAGGGCATATCTGTGAGTGATTTGATTGTAGATTCGATACCTGTATCCAGCCAGGGCATGTCTACATGAAGAGTTTAGAGATTCGATACCTGTATCCAGCCAGGGCATATCTGTAGACGACTAATTCCAGATTCGATACCTGTATCTAGCCATGGTATATCTGTGAGTGATTTGATTGTAGATTCGATACCTGTATCCAACCAGGGCATGTCTACATGAAGAGTTTAGAGTTTCGATACCTGTATCCAGCCATGGCATATCTGTAGATGACTAATTCCAGATTCGATTCTTGTATCTAGCCAGGGCATATCTGTGAGTAATTAATTGTAGATTCGATACCTGTATCCGGCCAGGGCACGTCTCCATGAAGAGTTTAGAGATTCGATACATGTATCCAGCCAGGGCATATCTGTAGACGACTAATTCCAGATTCAATTCTTGTATCTAGCCAGGGCATATCTGTGAGTAATTGATTGTAGATTCGATACCTGTATCCGGCCAGGGCACGTCTGCATGAAGAGTTTAGAGATTCGATACCTGTATCCAGCCAGGGCATATCTGTAGACGACCAATTCCAGATTCGATTCCTGTATCTAGCCAGGGCATATCTGTGAGTAATTGATTGTAGATTCGATACCTGTATCTAGCCAGGGCATATCTGTGAGTAATTGATTGTAGATTCGATACCTGTATCCGGCCAGGGCACGTCTGCATGAAGAGTTTAGAGATTTGATACCTGTATCCAGCCAGGGCATATCTGTAGACGACTAATTCCAGATTCGATTCTTGTATCTAGCCAGGGCATATCTGTGAGTAATTGATTGTAGATTCCATACCTGTATCCGGCCAGGGCACGTCTGCATGAAGAGTTTAGAGATTCAATACCTGTATCCAGCCAGGGAATATCTGTAGACGACCAATTCCAGATTCGATACCTGTATCTAGCCAGGGCATATCTGTGAGTAATTGATTGTAGATTCGATACCTGTATCCGGCCAGGGCACGTCTGCATGAAGAGTTTAGAGATTCGATACCTGTATCCAGCCAGGGCATATCTGTAGACGACCAATTCCAGATTCGATACCTGTATCTAGCCAGGGCATATTTGTGAGTAATTGATTGTAGATTCGACACCTGTATCTAGCCAGGGCATGTCTGCATGAAGAGTTTAGAGATTCGATTCCTGTATCCAGCGAGGGCATATCTGTAGACGACTAATTCCAGATTCGATACCTATATCTAACCAGGGCATATCTGCATGAAGAGAATTGAAGATCAACACCTGTAACAGGCCAGGAAATTATCTTTCTCTCTCAAGTACGCAAGTTCTCGCTAAGGAATCTCTTACGCGATCTACAATCTCCCGATGGCATCTATAAGCCCATCTCCACAACTATCCATTACACTTCCAAATGGAATCTATAAGCCCATTCCCGACAAGGTTCTGTCACATCTCCAGATGGCATCTATAAGCCCATCCTCCTATCCACCATCTTTCCAAATGGCATCTGTAAGCCCATTCCCGACATCACACTGTTGACACTACACTATGTGAGTGCAAATTTCTAGGCACTCTAGTGTTCAATCATCTTCCACCTTCGGATTACGAAAGGCACGCAAGCCAATCTACATCCTCAGGTCTAAGAAGATTGAACAGGGGAAACTGTTGTACCCTAAAATTTGCCCTCCCATATTTTTCAAAGTTTGTCAAGAATCATCTCCAAATGGTTCAAAATCTCTCAAGGATTGCACAGTCAAACATCCTCCTAAGCCAGTCAAAATTAGGGTTTTGGTTCTTGCAAGGAAGTTGAGGTTTTCAAGGGCTCAATCAAGTCCCATATGCCTATATACATTGTCAAGCATCTACATGCCAAGTTGCAAGTCTCACAGCATCAAGTTGCACAGTCAAAAGCCCTATTTGGTTCACAATCAACTGTAGGGGCAAATGGTCATTTGGCAGTCAAAAGTCAAATTTTTTGGTCAACATCTTATTTTGAAGCCACAATCATCATTTGATCAAGTCTTGATCATGATTCCACAAGAATGGCTCAAAAATCATCAAGATCCAAAAGTTTCCATTTTTGGAGAGCTGAAAAGTCAACTGTAACTTGACCAGGGCATAACGTTTTCATGGTTCATCAGAAAAATCCCATCCAATGCTCATTTTGAAGGGGAGGACATTTCCTACAACTCATCTTCACATTCCAAGTCCAAGAAATGCTCTCACAAAAAGTTATCAATTTCTACATTATAGGTCATTTTCAAAAGTCAACAAAAAGGCATTTTAAGTCAAAGACCATAACTTGAGATTGGTAAATACAAATGACATGGGACCAAAGGCATTGGTTAGAGGACTTCAATACCTTTCCAAAATGTCCAAGAACATGTTCATATGATCAAAATTGAGCAAGATATGCATTGGAGAAGTTGGGAAATTTTTGTGAAATGGCAAAAGTCAACTATCCTTAAAACTTCAATTTTTGACAAAAGGGCCCACTTTCTTCCACTTGATTCAGCCTTGTCATGCCACCCACGTGTTCCATGATTAATTTCAAGATCAAACATTTATTTTTCTATTTTATTTAATTTTTATTGATTTAATTCATTTTAAATCCATAATAATTCAAATAAAATCAAAAAATTAATGGAATGGCATCTTGGTGACTTGAATGGCTTTTATATGTCATGTGCCAGCTAATAATTTCGTTCCAATCCTTTTGGTGCACAAAATCTTGAATTTGCTCCAAACATGGAAAGTCCTTTAATGGTGGTCAACAAGATCTCCAAACTTCAATAGACCAAGATACAAGCTCAGCTGCTGACCTAATTTCATTGATACCTACATAAGCAAGCGTGACAAACCTAATTCAGAACAAAAAGCCTTGCACAAACGGCCAAAAGCAAAACTGAAAATTGTCAAAAAAGTGTGAGATCAAAAACATAGTTGCAGACATTTCCAGATCAAACTAAGCACGTGGCCCTCTTCCTTGCCATCCCCTGAAGCTAAGGCGATCACAACCACGTCCTAAGACCACCTACCAAGCGCTGTAAGTTGTCTCGAACCTTACTCTGAACATGGCATCTCAACCCCTAATCCTTGCGCCTTTTTTGTAATATTTTGGCATATTTGTGTTCACCATTAAATTTCCAGGCATCCTGTATTATTTAATTGTATTGTGGGAGCCTAGATCTCCCTACCCGAACCTAGGGTTTTGGGGGTTGCAATTTGGGGTTTTGTTTTATAGGAATAATTGATACAAGCCATAGCCATGGATGGATTTAGGAGGATGAGACGAACAGGATGATGGCCCAAGTTGGCATTTTCGTGGCCTGGAGCTCATTAATAGAGAAGGCAACGGATTTTATTACGGAACCGAATCCGCAGGAAAAATGTACAGGGGCTGTTGGAGAAGATGAAGACGTGCTCGCGTCTGATTGGCCAGTTCAAATTAAACACGCGCGTTTTTTTAATTTCTAGGATTTGTTTGTTTATTTCATATAATATTAATTGTCTGTTATTGTAACGAATGGAATGGCTTGGCTGAGTGGAAAGCGCGCGTGCATGTGATCTCTGGGACCTGGGTTCGATTCCCAGGTCCCCCAAACAATTATTTCTCCTTTTTTCCAATGCGTTCATATGCAGGATATTGAATGATGTCCACCCTACGCCTCATCCAGATGTACGCCATGTGGCCCCTATCATAGATCCAATGGCTTAGAGCAGATGACCACCATGTATCCAGTCAACACGTGCCATAGAGAGGTCAGAAAGTCAAACGCAGGCTTGGCAACCAATGGGCCTGGAAATTGCTAAGAGACCTTCAAATCTGGCCCAAACCCCCCTTGGGTTTGCATTTCATTTTTTTTTATTTTCTCTCTTTCATTTGCTTTATTTATATTTATTGTTTTTTTAATTAATTATTAACCAAATAATTAATTAACCTTTTCACAATAAAAAATCAGAAAACTAATATTATTATTATTTATTAATTTCATATTATTTTTTGTAAATAAATTGTAATTAATTAATTAGTTTAATTAGGCAATTTTAATCTTTTTCTTAATAAATAAAATTAGTCTAGAATTAGGGTTTTGAAAATTTTAATTCCTTTTATTTTATTTTCATTAAAACATAAAAAACACAAACATTTTTTTTCTTGTAAATAATTAAGTAATTAGTAAATTAGGTTTAAGATTTCATTAATTGCAAAAAAGGGAAAAATCTAATTTTTTTCTCAAAAAAAGGGTCAAAACCCTAAGGACGCCCCGATTTAATTCTTTCGCACGCATGTTTATTTTAATCCATTATATTTATGTATCTGCTCCGGAAATGTAATAGTTAATTAGGTTTTATCGCTTTATTTACTTTTTTCGCACTTATTTTCAAAACGGGTTTTTGTTTTTGGCGATGTATAGACCCGCGCCTTGTAATAGCGTAGATTCATATTTCCGCACTTTATTTTCCGCACTCTTAACTGTTAATATGCATGAAAGACTTGTATGACAAATAAAACCAACTCGCAGCTCACAAATAACATGTACAAGATAACCTTAACTGAAAAACAACACACATGCACATGCCACTCTTAGGGTACGCCTCACTGGTTGCCTCGAAGTGGTCGTCAAGTATAAGGTGTTTTAGAGGTCGCCCTTATGTCTAAGATCCAGTTGCCTCGAAACGGTTGCCTCGGATAAAAAGGATCTAGGACATTAGGGTTACCACTAAGGCGTCCTACCATTGCTTTGGTGACCACATTGTCCCTATAATCGAATTGACCCGAATAACTCCAACGACGGTGCTACCTACCTCTCAATGGTGGGATAACACTATCTAAAGGACTCTTACACAACCTAATTCCTTAGAGTAGGTAGATTCTCCTGGGTACTTGCTCTTTCAAAACAAACAAAAAAACATCTTTTCGCACCCCACACTTTCAAAAAGTTTTCAAACAAAACACTTCATACACTCTTGAGGACTGATACAAGAGTTACTTAGAAGTTTTTCAAACGAACTTTTTCAAAACCCACACACACTTGAAAAGCAAACAAATTTTGAAAACATAAGAGCAAGTACCTAAGAGCCCATGGATAACCATGGATAGAAAGGGTGCTAACACCTTCCCTTTCTATAATCTACCTCCCGAACCGAGAAACATTCTCGAAAAAGGAATTTTGCTGTGCTTTTGTCCTTTCCATGTTGGAGAACATAAAAGACGGTGGCGACTCTTGCTTACCGCGACATTTCGCGAACCAGCCTAAAAAACAGTCAGTTCTATTTCCACCGATCACACCCAGGTCCCAACTTTTATTCATGTTTTTCTTGAATAGGAAATCCAGCGTGCTACTTGGCAAGGGATACACCATGTACTATCCAGATCTGAGCATTCAATCCACCAAGGCTTTAGATCTAAGGCCTCCACAATGAAGGACCACCATACGCCCCAGTCAAGCATGCACATGGGATTGGGAAAAAGTCAAAAGGCCTGAGCTTATTGGGCCAAGAAATCCGATTCACACCCCCTCTTGCTAATGCTATCAGGCCCATTCTTTTTCTTTTCTCTAATTTATTTCTTTTATTTAATTTGATTTGCTTAATTATTTTTAACAAAATTAATTTCTTTTTCACAAAATCATAAAATCAAGAGTTTTTTTACAAAAAATTGGAATTAGGTTTTTTTATCAAATTTAATTTAATTTAGTTTAATTTAATTTAAGGAAATTCTAACTTTTTTTATATAATTAAAATCAATTAGAAAAATTAGGGTTAGACTCTTGATTCAATAATTTTTTCGTTCTCAAAATAAAAAAATACAAAAAATAGATTAATTTAATTATTTTTTTCTTTATTAAAATTAATTAGTAATAGGTTTTTTTAATTATTCAATTGAGCTTTATTTTCTCAAATAACAAAAAGCGACAAAAATGATTTTTCCTTTAAATTGCAATTAGGTATAGTTGGGGTCAAAACCCTATTTATTTTGCATTCGATTCATCGCGCGCATTTATTATTTTTGCAATATTGATGTAACTGTCCACGGTATGTCATAGTTTAAATTAGGATTTTCTTTATCTATCGTCTTTTGCGGCTTTTTTGGCTATGTAATTAATCCCTACCCCGAAGCCTTGTAATAGCGTAGGTTTATTTTCTTGCATTTTAATTTTCGCAAATATTAACTGTTTAGATGTATGTTGATAGGATTGTATGATAAGATTGCATGATAATTTAAAAAGGCTAGAAAACCCTAATGTGCAAAGATAATAACTGAAATCAAATCACTCGCACATGCGCACTCTTAGGGTATACTCTCACTTCGGTTGCCTTCGGTAAACGATCATTAAGTATAGGGTGTCTTAGTGGTTTCCCTCCTGTCTAACAAAGATCAAAAGTCCCGTTCGGAAATGTTGCCTCGGAAACATCGCCTCGAAAATGTTGCCTCGAATATGATCTTAAGACTCTAGGGGTTATTACTAAGATGTCCTAACATTGCTTTAGTGATCGTACGTCCCTTTCAAATTGACCCTTGCAACTCCAACGACGGTGCTACCTATTTCCCAATAATAGGATAACACTGTCTAAAGGAAATGAGAATAGAAACGATCCTTTTTTGAGTAGGTAGATGCTAGTAGGTACTTGATCAAACCAAACTTTTAACACTTATACTTTTCAAAACAAATTTTCAAAACAAATTTCGTCACACCCTTGAGGACTGATATAAGGGTTATCATGAAGAAAAACATTTTCAAAGCAAACACACACACAAGCAATTTTAAAAAGATGAGCAAGTACCTAAGAGCCCATGGAAAACCATGGATAGAAAGGGTGCTAACACTTTCCCTTTCTGTAATCTACCCCCCGTACTCAGAATATCTCAAAAAAGGATTTTTCTGTGCTTTTTTCCTTTCCGGTTGGATAAAATAAAAGTCGGTGGCGACTCTTGCTTACCGCGGCATTTTGTGAATACAATACGCAAAATATAAACCAGTATTTTCAAAACAGTCGGTTCTGCCACCGTATCACAAGTAGATTCACTCCTAGTTACTTGCTTGCTCACAACAAAAACATTCTCTACACCAACACTTTCACTTTGAAACATTTTCAAAAGACAACATTTTGTATGCGTTCTTATAGAGACGAGAATTATTGTAAAGACACCTTTTAAAAATCACTTTCAAAAACATATTTCACAAACACTTTTTTGAATCATTTTCGAAACAAACTCTTTTATATGCGTTCTTATAGAAACGGGAATCATTACGAAGTTACATTTTCAAAATACTTTCAAAACCCACACCACACAAAGCAAAATTTCCAAACAAAAGCAAGTGATCTAGCAAGTAACTAAGAGCCCATGGAAAACCATGGATGAAAAGGGTGCTAATACCTTCCCTTTTCATAATCTACCCTCCGAACTCAAGAAACAATCTCAAAGGTCTTTCATGTGCTTTTTCACTTTCCCTTTTGGATAAAAGATAAGTCGGTGGCGACCCTTGCTAACCGCAACATTTACGATCAAATGCAAAACACCCAAGTCAGTTCTTCCACCGTATCACAGAACTGGCGACTCTGCTAGGGATATTCTAAAAGTGGGGTTAACTTAGGGTTAGATCACATTTATTTTCTTTCATTGTTTGACTTGTATGCTTTACATTTTGGTTCTTTGTTTGGGTTGGAATCCTCTACCTGGATTTGGGATACCTTATAGGTAAGTAGCAATACGTTGTGGAAACTGTGCGGGGTATACCGACATGGTCTAAGAAATAGCTATGTTAGTGCGACATATTTGTAGGTACCGGTAGCCTTTGAGTTAATCAAAGATAATACGGGGCCACTGAGTGATGTCATGAAGCACTAATGAACTTTTAGAACCTTTACTTGAACAACTTGGCCTTTAGGACGTAGTGAGATGACCGGCTTTGGTGCAGTTCGAAGTTGGTTGATACTAGATGCTACACTCATTGAGACTTGACTCCTGAGTTTTCTTTGATTATGAGTCAATCGCCTATCGAAAGAAGCTTGTGGGAAAGGTCAGTGATATTGAGATCCCTTAGAACCCGATTACTATTACTAGGACAGGTTAAGCCAACTAAACTTCAAGAGGGTACTTACCTACAAACTCCATACAAGCCTAAACCTAAGGATTTATCTGCTTTGTATGCATATAAACTTGCTTACTTTGCATACTTATACATAACATCAAAACACCATACCATGACATTTTCGATAACCATTTCAAGGATCTCAAGGGTCTTTGATGCAGGGTTACTTTGAACCAGACGTTTAACAAGGGGCAAGAGGATTTATTTTCCTCTAACCAGACGCCGTTAAAGATCAAACACAGCAAAATTGAGTCAAGGGCTACAACCCACTTGACATTATGAGCTAATTCTCATGGAAGGACATCGACTTATACAAAGTTCTCCAATCAAAGTTGTAAGTGACTACTAACATTTACCCAGCGAGATCCTTGAAAACATGCATCCACATATCATGCATCATATCATGACATGTTTCTCCCATACATGTCTCCTTATCTTCTTACTGTTTATTTCAGTAAGATGGATATGGAATAAGCGGTGAAAGACATCTAGGCTCAAAATGCCCAACTTCAAGAGATGTTCTTGAATCTGTCCAAGGGACAAGAAGAGGTGAAAACTCTCCTCACCAGGGGAATGATCATGGGAAATCCTGGGGACGAAAGAGATGACCAGTTGGAGCAGCTACAAACTGAGATAGCCACAATGAAGGTATAAATGATTGGACAACTGGTGGGCCAAATGGCTCTTATCCAAAATCTGGATCAAGGACAAGAAGATCTGAAAATTCTCGTCAACCAACTTCGTCAAGACGGTTGCAACCGTACGGGGAAAAAAACCAGGATTGGAAATCAAGTCACTACTCAGCCTCCCATGAGACAAGAGACCGGAAGACCTTCCCAATTTGCTACTACCTCACGGGTCCAACAACAACCTCGCCAACAACAACAAAAGAATCAACGCAAGGAAGTCACACCTAAGAGACAATTTACCAGGATTGACATGTCACTAGATCAGGTACTACAACACCTGTTGAAGACAGAGCTAATTACATTAAAGGCTCCTCCTGGGAATCCTAACACTGCTGCTCCTAGTTACCATCCCAAAGAGAGGTGTGATTACCATTCCGACGGTTCCGGGCATGACACAAACGATTGTTGGGCTCTGAAGAACATGATTCAAGACCTAATTGACGAAGGAGTGTTGGAGTTTACACAAGACGATCAGTTGGAACTCTTCTATCACCCCTCAAGGACATCCACATGAAGCAACGATCTGGGCAAGGAAATTTTTCGTTCATTTGAAATTTCAATTGTAATCTCTTTTGTTATTCAAACAAATTATATATTAATGTCAAACTTTGTTTCATTAATTCATTGCATATGTTTGTATTGAATTCATCCATTCTCTTTTATTATATTTCAACTATGCTTATTGCTCTCTTTATGACATTCAATTCTTGCTAAAAGTTACAAGCCTTTAAAGGGAGGATGACGAAAACAATGCCTTAATCTTATACAATATGCTTTTGGACAGACCTTGCTAACGATGTACAAGCGTTCTTTAAAATCCTAAAAGGCCAAGTTGGTCAAGTAAAGGTTCTAAAAGTCCATTAGTGCTTCATGACATCACTCAGCGGCCCCATATTCTCTTTGATTGACTCAAAGGCTACCGGTACCCACAAATATGTCACACTAATATAGCTATTGCTTAGACCATGTCGGTATACCCCGAACAGTTTCCACAACATATTGCTATTTACCTATGAATGTTTCCCAAATCCGGGTAGAGGATTCAAACCCAAACAATAGAACCAAAGTGTAAAGCAAACAAGTCAAGCAAGATAAGCATGTAAAGGTGATCTAAAACCCTAAGGTAACCCAACTTTTCTTATTTTTCCCCAGCAGAGTCGCCAGTTCTGTGATACGGTGGGAGAACTAACTTGAGGTTTTGCATTTGTGTTCGCAAATGTTTCGGTTTAGCAAGAGTCGCCACCTACTTTTATTTTATCCAAAAGGAAAGGTCAAAAAGCACAGGAAAGACCTTTGAGATGTTTTCTTGAGTTCGGGGGGTAGATTATGAAAAGGGAAGGTGCTAGCACCCTTTTCATCCATGGTTTTCCATGGGCTCTTAGTTACTTGTTTCGATCACTTGCTTTGCTTTTCCAATTGTTTGAAATGGTGCTTTGTGTGGTTTTGAAAGTATTTTGAAAAGAGGCCATCGTTTTGGCAATCTTTGTAATGATTCTCGTTCGTAAGAATGTATACAAAGATGTTTGTCTTTTGAAAAATGTTTCAATGTTTTGAAAGTTGTTTGAAAATGTTTTGAAAATGTGTATGTGTTTTTGAAAATTGCAAGGATGGTTTGCAAATTGATCAAGTAACTAGGAGTTGTCTACCTATTCAAAAGTCTTTCCTACACATTTTTATTCCTTTGAAATTGTTGTTTTACCATTGCATTTGGTAAACAACCCTATCTTTGGATGTTAAACGGGACAGGCGTGGGTCATCGTATGACCATGATAGCAACATTGCCAAGTATCTTAGAAAGCTTTAGGGACTAAGATCATTTGTTTTTAGGCAACATTTTGATAGCGTCATCGAGGGACTATGATCTTTTGTTTTGTTTTGTTATGTTATGCCAAGATACCTAGCATGCATACCATGGCCATTTTAAGGCAACAAAGTGGATGAAACCCTAGGGATGCTTGTGTGCAATGTGTTGTCATTTTTCATGCATTTATGTCTTGTATTTAGGTCATGCTATTTGTTTGATTTTTGGTCTTTGCATACAAAACCCTAGTTTACTATCATGGTATATGAAAGCAATAAAATGCGTAAAGTAAATCTAAATTATTACAACAATATTATGGGGAGGGGGATACAAGTTTTGAATGGGGATATTTGCACAAAAATAAAACCCTAATTCACTATTACAACCAAATTGAATTTATTGTACAAATAAATAAATAAGCAAATATTTAAATATGCAATAAAATGTAAATATGCAAAAATGTTTTTGAAATTGTTTTATGTATGTAAAAAATGAATTTATTTATGTCTTAAAAATAAGAAAAATAAAAATGATTATTTTTGAAAGGGTGAAAACCCTAATTTGTTTAAAAGAAATATTGTTTTTCTAATTATTTATTTATCCATTTTTGTTTAAGAAAAATAATAATAATATATACAAAAAATGTTAGAAAATGAAATATGTATGAAAATATTATTTTAAGTGTATAAATAATAAAAATAAAAAGGTATGATATTTTAATATTATTTACAAATTTATTTAAGAAAATAAAAGTATATTAACCTAACAACTTATTTTTATGCTAAAAAATAAATAAATAAAAAATAAAATAAAAATACAAAAATAAAGAAAATATTTTTTGTGATTTTAAATGTTCAGAAAAAATAAATAAAAGTAAAAAATATGAAATATGCAAGAAAATACAAAAAATATAAAATAAAAGATCAGGGGGGGTGCAAAAGTAAAATGGGAGGTGTGAAAAGTAGAAACAGCAAGCCCAAGCCCAATGCTCACTTCATCCCTGACCTCCAGACCAAAAACGCGCGCGCTGCCTTTCAAACTTGTTCTTGCTATTCTTTGCATAAAATCAAAAACTTATAACATGAAAAATGTAGCTCATGATCACACGATTCCAATGATATAAAGAACTTGACCTAACTCTCAAAGATCAGAGAGAATTTTAATGGCCCTAAATTCTAACCTAGTTTTTTCAGCAACTTCAACTATCAAATACTCCTAGCTCAGTTAATATAAATGGAATCTATGCATATGTACAGCTCAAGCAACTTAAAGACTACATTTTTGCTTCACAAACCTAAGCTTAATGATGCCTAAATAGAGAGATAGAAACTGGACAAATACCTTGTTCAGTTGAGTTTGGATATGGCAATGTGAGCACTTTGAGTGAGGCCTAAAATACTTGTGAGCTTGCTTGAAGTTCCCTCAACCTTTCCCAATGTTCAGCTGGCCTTGAAGTTGCTTGAAACTCCTTATAGAAGTCAACCTGCAAACTCAGAAAATGGAAATGGTGAAGCTCGAAACAGGGGTTACAGTTGCTTGACAAAGGCCTGGACAGCTTAGGTGTGATGTATGGAATGTGTTTGAAGCCTTGAAACAAAAAACATACGAGCCAAATATGTTTTGGCTAGTGATTTGCAGAGGTTGCCCTGTTTTAGGTAGAAATGGTATGTTTTGTGTTTGAGGGTGTTTGAGAGGTTAGAAAATCGTGTCTTAGGCTTGTTACAATATTCTGAACTTGGTTCAAATGATACTTAGGCTTGTTTTTATCAGATGGATGAGTTCACTTGACTTTTGCAAGTTTGCTTGTTTTTGAAGAAAAGGTGAACTGACAAAGGCAAAGGCTTGTACAGGCTAGCTCAAGTTCTGCATAGGGTTGGTGAACTTTTTTTGATGTTTATGGATCTTGTTTGCAACAAGAGATCAGGTCCATGGCTCAAGAATAACAAAATTGCAAAAAGCATGCTTTATCAAAGTAGCATTGTAACCTTTATGCCATTTTTGGAATAATTCTTTGTGCAATGCTTCAAAGATCAAAACAAAGCCATTATCCAATGTGTTTGCATTAAATTTTGGAGTGTAGAAGGGATTAGGACCTGTAAAACCAAGTACAAGCATGTTTCAAACTGATTTGCAACTTGTTCCAATGTGAAAAATACCTTGAACAAAAGTGATAAATTGCCATTTGCATTCCTTCGATTCTCCCTAACCATAAATGATCTTGGAGAGTTCTTGGACATTTTGGAAAGCTTTCAACATTCTCTACAATCCATATTTGAAATGAATTTTTCGATTCCTCTTGGAACTATGTGAAAAGTTGCCATGAAGTTAGGTCAAAAATCTGCCTAAACTAGGGCAAAATTTCACTAAGTTAAAAAGTTTATGGATCCTTATTCACAAAATCATAACTTGAGACCCAAGAATATTTTGGGAAAACTTTTTGAATAAAAGTTGTATATTTTTTGGAGGACTACAACTTTCATGTTGGAAGTTTTCTTTGAATCCAATTGCATCATGGTGAAAAAGTTGGGAAAACATAAGAAATTTTCACAACTTAGAAAATTTCTAAGTTATGAAAAATTCCAAACTTAAACCCTAATTTCCAAATTTAAGTTTCTTGGTGAACAAGTTTCATTTTTGACAAATCTTGATGAAATATGACCCTTGGCACTTGATTTTGACCAAAAAGTCAAAGTTTGAATTTTCAGTGTACAGTTGATTTCTGATAAGTTGATTGGAAAATTAATTTGTCAATCCAATGCATTTGAGATCTTTTGAACCTTGTGATTAGGTCAAGATGGTGCCATTGAGTCCTTGAAACCATGCTTGAACTCAATTTTCCATTAGCTAAGTGAAAAATCATAAATTTCCCTTCTACAGTCAAAACCTTAAAAATGACCATTTTGCCCTTTTGATGATCTGGTCAAATTTCTTGAGGAGTTGTGGTCCAAACTTTATCAAATGGTTCATATGAGTCTATAATGTTGATGTGGATAAATAATTATGAGGTTTGACTATAAATTGGCCATGGTTGACTTTTTCCCCAATACAGCTGATTTTTAGGTCAACTGTCCAATTGACTGGGCAAAAATGTGATTCAAGGCTTGAAACTTGGTATGAGCAATATTAGGAGTCCAACATGAAGTATGAAAGTCTCATGAGGCATTGGAAATCCAAAATTCCTTGTGCAAACTTAAACCCTAATTTCAGGTCATCAGTGCAAGATGAGGTGTTGAGCTGAGCAAACCCTAATCTGGTCTTGAGTCCAAAGAGTCTTGTGAGGAGAATCTTGATAAAATGAGAGGGAAAATTTTGGGGTACAACACTAGGGAAGAGTATGAAGAGGAAGTAAACATGGTTTCTGGATGTTCTGGAGAGTTCAGAATTTTTGATGTGGAGTATATGAATGAGGACCTTGTACAGTTGCACACTACTTTTAGCCACATGGCTGGTCAGATAGAACATCAATATGGATCTTGCCGAATTTGCTGTCGTGACTCACGAGGATGTTCAATTGTAAGGAAAGGTGTTCAGTTGTTGTTGGATAATGGAACCATCAAGGTTACATGTCAAAGGGATGATTACCATGAAGTTGATATGATTGAGGTCTGCTTGGCTGAAGAAGAGTCGGATAATGAGTATGCCTCTGCAAATGAGTATTTCTCCTCAAATGAAGATTTTTTCCAGAGATGAATCCATAATGACTGATTATGTTTAAGATGGAGTAAATTTTATTGTGCCTTGTTTTGGTGCGCCTACCCATTTTAAAGTTGAATATCATAGCAAGCCAGCTATTACTCCATTGGTGATTAGTTTTCCGAGTCCAGTCCCCTACAAGTCAGACAAGGTTGTACCCTATAAATATAATGCTACAATTTTAGAGGATGGTGTGGAAGTTCCCATCCAGCCGATGCCTAATGTTGGAAATATAACTGAGATTAGAAGAGTGACCCGCAACAGTCGTGTATTTACACCAGTTGTTCATAGAGATGTTAGCGCTGGAAAGAAAATTGTTGAAAATGTTGAACCCAGGAAGGCTACGGGTGAATCTAGTGGAGCTACGCTAGAAAAGGATATGGATGATATTTTGAAGATAATCAATATGAGCGACTACAGAATTGTAGATCAACTGTTGCAGTCTCCTTCAAAAATATTTGTCTTGGCTTTATTGATGAACTCCTCTGCTCACAGAGAATCTTTGATGAGGGTATTGGACCAAGCTTTTATGGAGAGTGATATGCCAGTAGACCAATTCAGCAGTGTGGTAGGGAACATTACGTCATATAATAACTTGAGTTTCTACAACAATGAATTTCCCGATGAAGGAAGGAATCACAACCTGGCCCTCCACATCTCTATGAACTGCAAGAATGATTAATTATTCAATGTGCTAATTGATAATGGATCCACATTGAACGTTATACCGAGGAGCACTCTTATGAAGTTGAAATATCAAGGAACGCCCATGAGCCCAAGTGGTATTATTGTGAAAGCGTTTGATGGATCAAGGAAATCTGTTATCGGTGAAGTGGACTTGCATATTCATATAGTCCCACATATTTGTTTCAGATTACTTTCCAGATCATGGATATTGTACCCGCTTATAGTTACTTGCTATGGATACATGAGGCAGGGGATGTCACTTCAACTTTACACCAGAAGCTGAAGTTTGTACGTGAAGGAAAAGTGGTAATTATAAATGGAGAACAAGCATTATTGATATCTCATTTGTCCTCTTTCAGCATTATAGAGGCAGATGCAGCTGCTGTTGGAACCCAGTTCCAAGCTTTATCCATTGACAATATAAGAGGAAATGAGAACTCTATAGCTTCGTTTCAGGATGCGTAACAGGTTGTGCGTAAAGGCCATAGCGAAGTATGGGGACAAAATTTTGATCCACCTGTAAACAAGAATAGAGTTGGCTTGGGGTTCTCTATGAAGAATGATGGGGGTAAGAGCATGAAGCTGAAGGCTGTTGTAGGCAAGTATCAAGACATCTTTCGCAGCGGGGGTTATCTTCATCCAACTATTTCCGGGATTAATGCCATTGTGGAAGATGAAGTAGAGCCATAAATTCCAAATTATGTGACGCACAGAGTTAGAGTTCAAGACTGGATCACCATTGGTGTTCCCTCTTGCATACATGTTTCAAAGTAATTTGTTTTGTTAATATTTTTGAAAAGCTTTCACTCTTCCTAAGGTGAAAGTATTAATATTGTATGGGCTTATCTATTTGTTGTGACTTTTAAAATCAATAATAAAAGTTGTCTTTGTTTCCCAAATAATGTCTTTATTTTCTGTTTTTTCTTGGAAAATGATAATCAGAAAAAAAAACCTTTCAAAATAAAAATTAACTGAAATTCAATCTGCATGATCACTTGTCATATGTGTCAGTTTCTAAAAGCAATCATAAATCATATGTGCAGATTAATTAAAAAACCCGTTGAATACAATGACCCTGCACCCTATCACAACTTTGAATGTCCTATGTATGGGGCCAAAGAAGAAGACTATGATGAGATTCCAGAAGAGGTCTCACGGTTGCTTGAGTGCGAGGAGAATGCCATTCAGCCATATAAAGAGCCATTGAAAGTAATCAATTTGGGTTCAGAAGAAGATCTGAAGGAAGTCAAGATCAGAGCATTGCTGCATCCTGATGTGAAGAACAAATTGATTGAGATGTTGAAAGAGTATGTGGATATTTTTGCTTGGTCTTACCAAGATATGCCTGGTCTAGATACAAATATTGTAGAGCACCATTTTCCACTGAAGCCAGATTGCCCGCCAATCAAACAGAAGTTGCGAAGAACTCACCCTGATATGGTAGTGAAGATTAAAGAAGAAGTTCAAAAGCAGATTAATGTCGGTTTTCTTGTGACATCAGTGTACCCTTAGTGGATTGCCAATATTGTACCAGTACTGAAGAAAGACAGAAAAGTTTGCATGTGCGTAGATTATAGAGATCTAAATAAAGCTAGTCCAAAAGATGATTTTCCATTTCCACACATTGATACGTTAGTGGATAGCACAACAAAATTCAAAATTTTCTCGTTCATGGACGGATTTTCCGGGTATAATCAAATAAGGATGGCTCCTGAGGACATGGAAAAAACAACGTTTATCACACCCTGGGGAACATTTTGTTACAGAGTGATTCCCTTCGGGTTGAAGAACGCTGGTGCAACGTACCAGAGGGCTATGACAACCCTATTCCATGATATGATTCATAAGGAAATTAAGGTATATGTTGATGATATAATTGCTAAATCCCATATTGAAGAAGGGCATGTAGAAGATTTGTTGAGGTTGTTTCAGCGTTTGAGGAAGTATCGTCTCCGCTTGAATCCAAATGAATGTACCTTTAGTGTTCGATTAGGGAAATTGTTGGGTTTCATTGTTAGCCAGAAAGGGATTGAAGTTGACCCTGATAAAGTCAAAGAAATTCAAGAGATGGCAGCGCCGAGAACTAAAAATCAAGTCATAGGGTTCCTCAGGCGTTTGAATTATATCTCCAAATTCATTTCCCACATGACTGCAACGTGTGAACTGATCTTTAAGTTGTTAAAGAAAGATCAAGGTTTTGTATGGACACATGACTGTCAAAGGGCATTTAAAAGTATTAAAGAATATCTGCTTGAACCTCCTATCTTGCTCCCTCCTATTGAAGGAAGGCCATTGATTATGTATCCGATAGTGTTAGATAATTCCATGGGCTGTATTCTGGGACAACAAGATGAAACAGGGAAGAAAGAGTATGCCATTTATTATCTCAGTAAAAAGTTTACTAATTGTGTGTCGCGGTATTCCATGCTGGAAAAGACATGTTGTGCTCTGGCTTGGGCGGCAAAATGTTTGTGGCAGTATATGTTGAATCACACTACTTGGTTGATCTCCAAAATGGCTCCAATCAAGTACATTTTTGAAAAGCCTGCTCTTACTGGGAGAATTGCCCGTTGGCAGATGCTGTTATCTGAATATGATATTGAATACCGCACCCAAAAATCTATTAAAAGCAGCGTGTTGGAAGATTATCTTGCTCACCAGTCAGTCGATGATCATCAGTCTGCGAAGTATGATTTCCCCGATGAGGATGTGATGTTTCTGAAAGTGAAAGTTTGTGATGAACCATTGCCCGAGGAAGGTCCTGATCCTGAATCTCGATGAGTATGATATTTGATGGAGCTATGAATGCTTATGGTAAAGGAATTGGTGATGTGATTGTCACTCCACATGGATCGCACATTCCTTTCACTGCAAGGTTGACATTTGATTGTACTAATAATATGGCAGAATATGAGGCTAGCATCATGGGTTTCGAGGAAGCTATTGATCTTAGAATTAAAATTCTAGATGTGTATGGCAATTTAACTTTGGTAATAAATCAAATTAAAGGAGAGTGGGATACTCGTCACCCCGGCTTGATCCTTTACAAAGATTATGCTAGAAGATTATTACCCTTCTTTAATAAAGTTGAATTCCATCACATCCCTAGAGACAAAAATCAAATGGCAGATGCTCTGGCAACTCTGGCTTATATGTATCAAGTGAATACTTGGAATGATATACCTCGAATCATAGTTCGGAGACTGGATAGGCTCGCTCATGTGTTTACAACATAAGAGGTAGCAGATGAGAAACCTTGGTATTATGATATCAAGCATTTTCTTTAGACTCAGGAATACCCGATTGGTGCATCGAATGAAGATAGAAGTACATTGAGAAGATTGGCTGGAAGTTTCTTCCTCAATGAAAATGTGTTGTAAAAGAGAAATTATGACATGGTCCTACTCAGATGCATGGATAGACACGAAGCAGACATGTTGATCCATGAGGTTCATGAATGTTCATTTGGCACTCATACCAATGGATATTTGATAGCTAAAAAAATGCTAAGGGCAGGTCACTATTGGCTGACAATGGAATCTGACTGTTACGAATTTGCAAAGAAGTGCCATAAATGCCAGATTTATGCAGATAAGATTCATGTGCCTCCTACACTTCTCAATGTTATTTCTTTCTTGTGACCTTTCTCTATGTGAGGTATTGACATGATTGGAATGATAGAACCCAAAGCTTCGAATGGACACCGTTTTATCTTGGTAGAAATTGATTACTTCACCAAGTGGGTGAAAGCTGCTTCATATGCTAATGTTACTAACCAAGTGGTTGTGCGCTTCATTAAGAATAATCTTATATGTCAGTATGGTGTGCCAAGCATAATTATCACTGATAATGGCTCGAATCTGAACAATAAGGTGATGACAAAACTTTGTGAGGAATTCAAGATTGTCCATCACAACTCATCTCCGTACAGGATGAAGATAAATGGGGCTGTTGAAGCTACTAATAAGAATATCAAGAAGATCATCCAGAAAATGGTTGTTACTTATAAATATTGGCATGAAATGCTCCCTTTTTCTTTACATGGATATCGAACATCTGTCCGCACTTCAACATGAGCAACCCATTCTCCCTTGTGTATGGAATGGAAGCGATACTCCCAATCGAGATTGAGATTCACTCTTTGTGTGTGATAATGGAAACCAAGTTGTCATAGGCTGAATGTGTCCAGAACAAGTTTGACCAATTGAATTTGATCTAAGAAAAGAGAATGACAGCTTTGTGTCATGGGCAGTTATATCATAAGAGGATGAAGAAAGCTTTTGATAAGAAGGTCAAACCTCGTGAATTCAGAGAAGGCAACCTCGTCCTCAGGAAGATCATGTCTTTTAGCGCTGATTCTAGGGGTAAGTGGACTCCCAATTTTGAAGGCCCAATTGTTGTGAAGAAAGCCTTCTCTAGCGGCGCATTAATTATTGAAACTATGGATTGTGAGGAGTTCCCACGTCCCATGAATGCTGATGCAGTCAAGAAATACTTCGCCTAAAGAAATAAAAGAACAGCTCGCTAAGTTGAAAACCCGAAAGGGCGGCTTAGGCAAAAAAGGAGCGTCTCGGTAGGCTGAAAGCCCGAAAGGGCGGTCTAGGCAAAAATTAGAGACATAAACAGAATAAAATTTCCCACTAAGTTGAAAACCCGCAAGGGCAGCTTAGGCAAAAGTTAGGGACTTTCTTGGAAAGTAACTACATCAGACAAGACTTGTTAATTGAAGCAACAATCTTCTTGGATCCTCACCATACTTCAATGGAAGCTGCTGCTCAGAATTTTAAAGTTGTTAGAGGGAATAGTGGTAATTATATCTCAATGTATCTTTTCCATTATATATTGCCATTTTCCAAACATTGTAATCATCCATGGAGTCTCGCCATTCGCAAACTACCATTCTATCAATAAAATTTGAGCTTTTACCCAATGCTTTGTATTTCTTATTTTTATTCAGCTTACAAAGACTCCATTTATTATTGATAATAATTTTCAAAGCAAAAAGATTAAATAACAAAGTTATTTTTCAAAAAGAATTTACAACTTACTTTTACTTTAGATTTTGTGATTCAAAAGGAAAACAAAGTGGTGATCCCAGGAATGAACGAACTCCAGTAATTTTGGGAAGTTTTGTTTCCCCCAGGAAGGATTTCTCATGGCGTTTTCGCTGGTTTGCGTGTGATTTTTGTATATTGAAGATGATATTAATTGGTGTAAGGTGCAGTATTGAGTTTGTGATTCCAGTGTCCCTAGTAAAGTCTTGTTTCATTTTTCATTTTTTTAGTTTGCATGATATGAAGACTCAATCCAAGATTCTCCAGTGAAGGCCTCGCTTATTTGATAGAAGTCCTTTCTCCCCAGAGAAGTTGGTGCAATAATTACTCTCGAAGAAGAACGTATCTACGGTTTCCCTAGAGAAGAACGTATATTGGTTTCCCCTCGATGATATGGTGTTGACCCACCCAATGAAGTCAGCATGAAGTCCCTAGTTGATGTTTTGATGATGAAGCATTATCTCCCTTAGTGAAGTCTGTATGATTTTTCTCCTTTAAAGTTGGCCTGAATTCCCCAGTGGATGTTTTGACAATTTGGTTTCCATCCGCCTTATTTGAAATCAGTTTTGCAATCCCCAATAGAAGTGCTACACATGAAAACATTTATTTCCTCATTGAAGTCTGAGTGCTATTCCCTGGTGAAGCGTGGAGAAGGATGTTATATCCATGTATTTGTAATGTTTTTTCGCTATGATTGTTTCTCCCCAGTAAAGTTAAGGCATGCAGTAGGACTTTGTTTCCTCAGTTGGTGCTTATTATCTTTTGGAATGATTGATGGGGTCTGCGATTGACTTAATGTCTGATGGTATCTTAACTGCAAGCGCACAGCCTATCGCGTAGTTTTAAAAGATTGTCGAACCCACAGGGACTTTGTAATCACGCTAGTGTTGTAAAACAGGTGGTTTAGCTAAGGCGGAAATTGTCACGTTGGTTTTGGGAAAATTAAGGAAGGTAAATTAATTGATTTTAAAGTAATTATAAAATGAACGGTCGGTATGCAATAGAGTCAACCTAAGGGATCTAATCGGGCCTAGGCATATAAGGATGGTCAACTTGGTTTATCCGTAGAATTAATCAGTTTAAAAACCCTCAACTCACACTTTCATGGTCTTATCTCGGATTATACGTCTAAAGCCCTATACCTGCTTTCGCTAGCCTATAAGTGTTTAGAAGTATTCTTTGGAAACTTAATTAATTCTAATTTGGTTTAAAGCGCTTTCACTGTATTTAAATCAAATGCCTAACTTTAGCTATCCGGTTAAAAACCTCACACTTTCGTGGTCTCGATTTAACCTATTTACTCTTCTTACTTTCGTAACAAAGATTTTATTATTAAGCATAAAAAGTTATAACCAGAGTTAAGTTGATTAAAGTTTTAGCCTAAGTTTGGTTAGAAGCCTAATGTCTCTTACTATTCCATACCGACACTAAAGGTTTAGCTAGCCATGGAAATCAAAATAAACATACTGTAAATAAAAGCAAGCAAATATAAATTGGACATTATAAATAATAAATAACAAGCATGCATTAATAAATTAATTAAAATGAATTTAATACAATTGCAAAATAAAAACCTGACAGTAAAGTCAATACTTCAATCCTTCTTCCACAAATCGGAAACTCGGATTTGGTATCGGGAGTATTGCAAATTCTGAAGCTTGAATGATAAATCTTAAACTAGAATAATAATTCCCTAATGTTGGAAATTATTATTTGGACAGTGGAATTTAAAAGAATTGAAATAAACAAATGCTGGAAAATGAATACTGAAATAATACTGGTTTCAATTTTGGCAGAGCTTCGGCACAAATAAGCTGTAATCAAACTCTGTACTTTTTTTGTTCAATATTGAGGTATTTATAGAAGAATAAAATCTGGCAGTTGGTTTGTTAAACTTGGAACTCAGTCTTCCTTCAAAATCTCCAAAAATATAGTAACCTAGTAGTTGAGGGAGAAATGGTGAACGTGGTGTTTGACTGGAGAGAATTAAGGAGTTTGGAAACTCCTTCTGTTATGCTTGCCACGTTCTGCATTTTCCAAGTGAAGTATTATACGCATTACGTTCGTTACATTGGCGTGACGAGCAGATTTTGGTCTTTCCCGTGTTACGGTCGTGGCCACTGTGTTACGGTTGTAACACTCTTCAAACTGGCTTACGGTCGTGGCAGCTTCATTACGACCGTCACAGCTACAAAAGTGCAGTTCTTTGACAGATTTATTCTTTTCTTCTGTTCTTTTGATGCTTTCTTGCATTGTTTCATGTTTTCTTCTATTTTGAGCTCAATTATGAAATACCTGCAAAAGTGATGACAAACTCGAAATATTCGGGAATTAATCGGGTCAAAATAATACAAAACGGACGAATTTCATAGCAAATAAACGATACGATTTCGTGTTATCAAATTCTCCCATACTTAAACCTTTGCTTGTCCTCAAGCAAAATAATCAAATTTAGAATATCGGACAAGTTTTTATAAACGCACATAACTAGTATACCTTTCGTTTTCAAATAATTTCAAGAAATCCTAAGTTAGTTCGGCCGAGAAAATCGAATGAAACAACAACGATACGTAAATGATACATGCAACAAGCTAGTCGACGACTATCCGTTTTAAACGAAGCGTCCAATTACACCGTTATAATTCAACTCAAGGTTTCTCGCCCATATTTCACCCGGTTTCGTTCTTGCGCAATCATATTAAGCCCATTATCCTTGCACGCACGTAGTGGAATAGCCGGTTAGTGGTTCTGATCAAAACACGACGGTTTCCGGCACAAATATGTGGCAACCTCTTTTATCCAATTGCAAGATGCGGGGGATCAAACCGTAGTCTGCCCTACCGAGTTCAGTACCAGATGCTTCCGAACCACCTAGGCAATGGATTCTTATGTTACTTAGTAGAAGCTTTTGCATCCGTTGGATTAAACGATCGGGTGAGGATCGCCCAATTTAGTTGGTGCAATATCTATTTCCTTAAAGCATGTAACATTGTATTTAAATCAATTTCCAAGATCATCCACTTATGTTCATCGACTTTCCACGTGGATTGTGTTAGGACTGGTGCTGACTGCTAAGATAAACTACTAGGAGCTAATTTAAGGTTCGAAACTCAAAGTATCGGTATAACGAAAAATGAAGACGATTCGTGTGAGTAGAGAGTCGAAGGTGTCATAATCGTATAGTTCTCGTTGGATCGCTCTCGGCCTTCTAACTAAGATTTCAGTTAAAGTAGGTAACTAACGGTTGTGCGAATATAAAAGGCTAAAAATTTTTGGTATGGCTAAATAAAATGGGGAGAAAATGAAATAGCGAAATATAACAGAAATAGAAATGAAATTACTCGTTCTGGATTAAGAATGCAGTGCTCCTCCCACACTATATCAAACATTGTCTCAATGTTATGACATAATGGCGAGGTTAAATAAAAAGTACATCGGAAAAACAAGGAAAACAACAAGAAAAGGAAAAACTACTGGCGACCACGGCGGCTTCGGGTTCGTGACCGTCTGGAAGGAGTAGCTTCAGGGTCAGAGTCCTGGGGTCCAAGAGATGTAACATCCATCCTCAAAGCGTTAAGCTCGCATAGCACTTCATCTAGCCTTTCATTTGTCGAGCGTTGACCACTCAAGATTTGGACATTTTGCTGATGCAAGGCGTCATAACGCTCCTGATTCTTCCTTTCAAGAGCTACAGCCATCTGATTCTGCTGATGGAGGGCTCTAAGGACGTCCTCCATAGTAAAAGGAGGTGGTGCAGAAGAGGATGACTCAGGAATGTCAGGCGCGGGAGCAGCTCGATCCATTTCTTCCTGCATCTCATCGGCGGGGCCGACATGAGGTTCTTCTTGAGCAGCAGCAGGGCCTTCAGGGTTAAATAGCCAGTTGGCTCGGTTCCGAGGGTCGATTCTGTCCCTGCAAGGCAAAACAATATTAGTGTAAACTCGGTTTTGTATCACTGGATGAAATCTTCCATCGTCCCGCTCGTGGATGAGGTGGGCCGATTTACAATGATCCAAAGTGAGCAGAACCGGTGGTCGGGATGGCAGATGAACAAGGGTGTCACCATGGTTTAGTGCTAAAGCAAGAGAAGTGACAAGCCCTCCAAAATAGAAAGGTTTGCCGCCTCTGGTGCAGATGGAGTGAATATGAGCCAGGAGGAAAGGTGCGGCATTAATTTTCTGACCCGAGAATGCACAATGCATGAAAAATAGCTCCTTTGAGTTGAGCTTGTGGTTGCTATCTCTTGCAAAGATTGTGTTGGACAAGATGCGGTGGAAGTAACGAATGGAGGGGTTGTGGATTTGGGTGGCATTTAGGTGATCGTATGAATCAGCCCGATTATTGGTCAAGCTATGCCACAAGTTGAAAGATTCCTCATGAAAAGTGTCAGGCACGCGTAGGTGAGCGCCTTCATCGATACAGAAATCAAGTAGGCGACCGAATGCATTCTGAGGGAATTCGTATTTGGTGCTGAAAATTTGGAACCTTACCACACCGGTAAGTTGATTTCTTGTACCGTTTGGAGTAATGTAGCAGAATGAACTGAGAAACTCAAGTGTGAGAGTCTCGTACGTCGGTTGTGGCTGGCTACATAGCGTCCAAAGGTTGACACTTTGTAATAGGTGTTGGACACTTTCGAGCAACCCGAGATTTCGGAGGCAGTCAGTGTCGACGAACCTCGTAGGGTGGATGCCTCGGCGTTGGAACTTTAGGAAGCGTGTCCGTTGAGTTTCACCTGCTTCGCCATTTCGTAGGGTAATGCCAGGAATGAAATTGTCTGCCATTTGCATGCAAAGTGTTTGAGTGAAAATGGGTCTTGGTTGGTGAATGAGAGAATGATAACGATGATACGGGTAATGGATGTATATATGGTGGAAGGAGGTAGTGGAAGTTTGAAAATTGATAGGGATTAATTTTGGGTTGAATGGGGTTAATGGGGAGTTATGGAAGAAGAAGAAGAGAGAAAGGTGCAGGAAAAGGGAACGTTCTGCTAACAGGGTTACTGATGTAACCCGTGTTACGGTCGTAACACCTGGCTGACGAGCGTAACGCTCTGAAAGGCGCGTTACGTTCGTGGGGGATAGATGACGATCGTGGCAGCTACAAGTTTTGGTTTTTTTCACAGAACAGAACACAATATAATTGCACATAGTATATTTTTATAGCAGCAGAACATCTCAGGCATTCTAACATAAACACAACATTAATTAATTCAACATATAATCCAACATATATAATTCGCAAATAGAGTAGAAAACCGTAAAATATTTTAAGCGGCATAATGATTGTGAGTTTAAAACTGAAAACAAACAATTGCATTGGTCTAAACTGAGTAACTTGTTCCTTTTTGCCAGAAAAGAAATAAAAATAAATGACGCGTAAGTTTAAATGCAGTAACTTTAAAAAAAATTGGAACTAACTAAAAACAAAGCAGAATGGAAAAAGTCTAAAAACAAAGAATTGAAAAACTGAAAACTGAAAATTGAGAAACTATAAACTGCTTCATCCAATCTTTTCTTTTAATATTTCCAAAGCTTGAGTGATGTGATAGAACTGCTCCACCGAGATGTCAGCCAAACCAATAAGATCCAAACACATAGTCTTCAATTCATTCTTTATTCCATCAATATCAGTTTTATAGGCATCCAAAGTGGTCAGAATGGTGTTTAATTGTGTGGTATATTCTCCTTGGTTTGTATCAGGGGCTGCTTGTGCTTCAGCCATATTTGTAAAGTCATGATAACCAGGAGGGGTTTCGGGATCTGTTTCGGTTTCAGACATGAAATTATTATCAACAAAATATGATTGTGGTGTTTCCGGTGTTGAAGGGTGATCAGGTGGATTCAATTTGTACAACCAATTTTCGCGGTTGTGGACACTTATTCGGGCATGGTTCGGGAGGGTAAAAAGAGTAACAACCTCATCTCTGATCAGGTAGTCATAAGGTGCAGGGCCTAAGTTTCCTATTATCCGATTGTTAAAACAGAAATTAATATTCATAGGCCTAATTGATCCAAATGGTGCACAGTTATTAAGTTGGCAACGAGGTCCAAGAGCATGTGCAATCATTGTAACTAATCCTCCCACACTGACAGGAACATTAGGGTCCTCACTAATGCGGGTAAAGGTCTTCATCAGGAGTGGGACCGCATTGACAGGGCGTCCTAGGTTCATACAATAAAGCAGAGATAATTCATCCTTGGATACATCATTTTGATTTTGCTCTTTTCCAAACAGGGTGTGGGCAAGAATCCTATGGAAATAACGGATGGCTGGGTTATGTATTTCGTTGTTATCCATACTTTCTGGGTCAGGGTGATAGTTTCCGGTTAAAGTACCCCAGAAGTAGTCCAGCTCAAAATCCAATAGATCGGCCTCAGGGGTGGTAAAAGCTAAGGGTCCACTGGGGAATCATAATAAAGTAGCTAAGTCCCTATGGTTATAGGTGAATTCAATACCAAAAAGTCTGAAGGTAATGAATCCTTTTCGGGCTCCAACACCGTGTTCAGGGATGTGAACTAGAGAACTTAGGAATTCAAGGGTAAGCTCTCGGTAAGTGATGAACCTATTTTTCAGGTGGGCTTTCTCCCATCCCAACCGGTTAAACATGTAGTGAATACTGTCAGTAATGCCTAAAGAGTCCATAGTGGGTACATCATGATACAGGGTTAAACTGATTGCTCGCTGAGTCAAATCCTCAAATCGTCTTTGTTGGTTTCTACCTCTAAAGGCGGCTTCCATAAAGGTCTGTGGGGGATCCATAGGAAAAACAAAACAGGGAAACAGAGTAGAGGAGAAAGTAAAGAGAAAAAGATTATTCAGAAATCCTGTGTCAAGTAAAATTGATTTGAAATCAGCAGCAGTTTCATAAAAGTTTTTAGAAACGAAAAATACTTATATAGAATGCAAAAACAAATAATATAAACAAGATAGCAGGTAAAAACAAATAAAATGGGTTGCCTCCCATGAAGCGCTGTTTTTAACGTCATAAGCCTGACGAAATGCCTAGTGAGAGATTATTCGGGAGAAATAGGTAGCAGTTCTACGAGTTTAAGCTTATTCATATAATCTCTATTATCTACACGATGATATTGTTTTAACCGCTGCCCGTTTACAATAAACGGGGCGCTATTTCTATCCGTGATTTCTACCGCTCCGCTAGGCAAAACTCTTGTAATGTCGAAAGGACCGGACCATCTAGATTTAAGTTTTCCAGGGAAGAGTCTAAGTCTAGAGTTAAATAAAAGTACGACATCTCCCACATTAAATTCTTTCCGTGATAAGCGTTGATCGTGCCATTTTTTAGTTCGTTCTTTGTATATTTTAGCGTTTTCGTAAGCGTCTAGTCTTAATTCTTCCAGTTCATGTAAATCGAGGATTCGTTTCTCGCCAGCAGCAGTGTAATTGATATTGAGTGTCTTTATCGCCCAATAAGCTTTATGCTCTAATTCTACCGGGAGATGGCACGATTTTCCGTAAACAAGTTTGAAAGGTGTAGTTCCGATAGGAGTCTTATAAGCCGTCCTATAAGCCCATAAGGCGTCGTTAAGCTTGGATGACCAATCTTTTCGAGATATCGCGACGGTTTTTTCTAATATTTGTTTAATCTCTCTATTCGAAACTTCGACTTGTCCGCTAGTTTGCGGATGATAGGGCGTTGCTACGCGGTGGTTCACTCCATATTTAGATAGTAATTTATCAAATATCTTCGAAACAAAATGAGATCCACCGTCACTGATAACAAGTCGGGGAACACCAAAACGCGGGAAAATTATATTCTTGAAAAGCTTTATCACTACTCGTGTGTCATTTGTGGGAGAAGCTATTGCCTCGATCCATTTTGAAACGTAGTCGACAGCGACGAGTATAAACTTGTTTCCAAAAGAAGATGGGAAAGGTCCCATAAAATCTATTCCCCAAACGTCAAAGATTTCCACTTCAAGTATTCCTTTCTGAGGCATTTCGTCGCGTCTTGAGATATTACCGGTGCGTTGGCATCGGTCACAGTTTTTAACGGCGACGTGGACATCCTTCCACAGGTTAGGCCAGAAAAGGCCGGCTTGAAGAATTTTGGCACACGTTTTAAAGGTGCTAGTATGTCCGCCACAAGGAGATGAATGGCAATGGGAAATGACGTTTTCTATTTCTTCGTCGGGTATACACCGGCGGAAAATTCCATCGGGTCCTCGTTTAAATAAAAGTGGTTCGTCCCAATAGTAACTCTTGAGATCATGGAAAAATTTCTTTTTCTGTTGGTAAGTTAAATCAGGTGGAAGTGCTCCGACAACTAAATAGTTAACGATGTCAGCATACCAAGGCAATCCTATGGTCATGTCGATGGCTTCCATAACTTCTTTAGCTTCTGGTTTATTTAAATTCAATTGATCTAGGTCGCTTATCATTTGTGCTATCAGATGTTCATACGGAAAATCATCGTTAATTGGCACTTGTTCGGGTTTTATACCTTCTAAACGGGATAAATGATCCGCTACGACGTTTTCGGTTCCTTTCTTATCTTTAATTTCCAAGTCGAATTCTTGTAAGAGTAAAATCCATCGGAGGAGTCTGGGTTTTGCATCTTTCTTGGCAAGTAAATATCGGATAGCAGCATGGTCTGTGTAAATGGTGATTTTCGCTCCTACAAGGTAAGAACGGAATTTGTCGAGTGCGAAGACCACGGCTAAGAGTTCTTTTTCAGTGGTGGCGTAGTTCATTTGAGCTGAGTCTAGCGTTCTGCTGGCGTAGTAAATTGTGTGAAGTTTCTTATCTTTTCTTTGTCCAAGAACTGCACCGACAGCGTAATCACTTGCATCACACATGATTTCGAAAGGTAACCTCCAATCGGGCGGTTGCATGATTGGTGCAGAAATAAGTGCGGCCTTAAGGGTTTCAAAAGCTTGAAGACAATCGTTATCGAATATGAACTCAGCATCCTTCATTAATAGACCGGTTAGTGGTTTTGTAATTTTCGAGAAATCTTTAATAAAACGTCGGTAAAAACCGGCGTGTCCTAGAAAACTTCGTATCTCTCGAACGGTCTTTGGTGGTTGGAGTTCTTTAATCACCTCTATCTTAGCTTTATCAACTTCAATTCCTTTATTAGAAATAACATGTCCAAGTACGATTCCTTCTCTGACCATGAAATGGCATTTTTCCCAGTTGAGCACAAGGTTTACTTTCACACATCGTTCTAAAATACTTTCTAAATTAGACAGACATCCTTCAAAGCTTTGTCCACACACAGAGAAGTCATCCATAAACACTTCCATGATGTCGTCAATGAAATCTGCAAAGATGGCCATCATACATCGTTGGAAAGTTGCGGGAGTGTTACATAATCCAAATGGCATTCGTCTGTACGCGAACGTTCCATAGGGACACGTGAATGTAGTCTTCTCCTGATCATCAGGGTGAATCGGAATTTGGAAAAATCCAGAATAACCGTCTAAATAGCAGAAATAGGAGTGTTTGGCTAATCGCTCTAACATTTGATCAATAAAGGGTAAAGGAAAATGGTCTTTCCGAGTAGCTTTGTTCAGTTTTCGATAATCAATGCACACTCTGTGTCCACTAACTACTCTTTGTGTTATCGATTCGCCTTGTGCGTTTTTCACGACAGTGACACCTCCTTTCTTAGGTACGACATGCACTGAGCTAACCCATTTACTGTCGGAGATCGGGTATATAATTCCGGCTTCCATTAGCTTTTTGATTTCATCTCTGACTACAGTGCTTACAATCAGATTGGTTCTTCTTTGAGGTTCTCGAGAGGTTTTGCAATCCTCTTCTAATAGAATACGGTGCATACAAATTGAAGGACAAATTCCTTTTAAGTCCGATATGTTGTAACCTAACGCAGTAGGGTATTTCCTTAGAGCGTCTAAAAGTTTTTGAGTTTCGAGCGTTCCTAAACTGGAATTCACTATTACAGGTCGAGTTTGTTCAGTATCAAGGAATTCGTATCGTAGATTTTTAGGTAGAACTTTCAATTCTAGTTTTGGTTTCTTGGAACATGGCATATGATTGGGTGTAAGTGCTAGACTTTCGCTTAGACTGTCATCTTTATATGGTTCTCGCCAATTGTCGTCCTCGAATATCAGAGGGGTTTCGATTTTCATTATTTAGGAATATGTGGTTTGTTCAACTTCCATCTATCTCACACACTCGTCTATAATATCGAGTAAGTAACATGTGTCATTTATGGCGGGTGCTTGTAGAAATTGAGTGAGGATGAATTCCACTTTTTCCTCTCTGACTTCGAATGTTAATTTGCCCTTCTTTACATCAATTATAGCTCCGGCGGTGGCTAGGAATGGTCTTCCTAGTATGATAGGGGTAACTGAGTCCTCGGTTATGTCCATGATGATGAAATCGGTAGGGATATAGAATTGACCTATTCTAACTGGAACGTTTTCCAGTATACCTACAGGGTATTTAACCGATCGGTCGGCTAATTGGACGGACATTTTCGTGGGTCTGAGTTCTCCCATCTATAGCTTTTTGCAAATAGATAAGGGCATGACACTAATGCTTGCTCCTAAGTCACATAGAGCTTTGTCTATGACAAATTTTCCAATATTACAAGGTATAGAGAAACTACCTGGGTCTTTTAGCTTAGGAGGCATGTTGTTTTGAATGATCGCGCTACACTCGGCAGTGAGTGTAACTGTTTCGTTATCCTCTATCTTCTTCTTGTTGGATAGAATTTCCTTAAGAAATTTAGCGTACGAGGGCATCTGAGTGATGGTTTCTGTAAAAGGTATGGTTATATTGAGTTGTTTCAGAAGTTCAACGAATTTCTTGAACTGGCCCATCGTTTTGGAATTTGTAAGTCTCTGAGGATACGGGATTGGTGGTTTATAAGGTGGTGGAGGTACATAAGGCTTCTCTTGCTCCACTGCTTCTTGTGTTTCGCTTTCCTTTTCTTTAGGCTCATTGGCTTGTTCAGGCAGCTCGCTCTGCTTTTGGTACATGGCTGGATTTTCTAGTCTCGGGTCAACAGGTCCGTCGAGTTCTTTTCCACTTCTCAATATCAAAGCATTAGCATGTCCTTTCGGGTTGGGCTGTGGTTGACCAGGAAAAATTCCAGCTGGTGCCGCAGTAGATGTTTGTTGTTGAGCTACTTGTGAGATTTGTGTCTCAAGCATCTTGTTATGGGTGGCTAAAGCATCAACCTTGCTAGCTAATTGTTTTATCTGCTCATTAGTATGCAAATTTTGATTCATAACGTCTTTATTAGTCTGAGCTTGGGTAGCAACGAAGTGTTCAATCATGATTTCTAGGTTAGATTTCCTAGGAGTATTAGGTCCATTACCAGTATGATTTGGGATAGCTTTTGGATAACCGGGTGGTGTGGCAGGAGCTGGTACAGGCGCGTATAACGCGTTGTTGTTTTTGTATGAAAAGTTCGGATGATTTTTCCAGCCTGGGTTATAGGTATTGCTATAAGGGTTCCCTTGTACATAGTTTGCTTGTTCAGCTGGAACTCCTGTTAGAAGTGGGCATTCTGGAGCAAGATGTGATTGAAGACCACATAGATCGCAAGTTTGGACAACTGCAGCTACGGTAGCTGCAGGAGCAGTGGTGAGGTTTTCTAGCTTTTGGGTAAGAGCTTCCACTTTAGCATTGACTTGGTCCAGCATATTCACTTCAGACATTCCACCTTTGGTTTGGGATTTCTCCACATTATCTCTTTCGCTTCCCCATTGATAGTGATTCTGGGCCATACTTTCGATAAGTTGATTTGCTTCGGCATATGGTTTATCCATCAGTGCGCCACCAGCAGCGACGTCTATAGTCATTCTTGTGTTATACAACAGACCGTTATAAAACGTATGAATGATTAGCCATTCTTCTAAACCATGATGAGGACAGAGTCTAATCATATCCTTGTAACGTTCCCATGCTTCGAAAAGTGATTCGTTATCTTTTTGTCTAAAACCGTTGATGTTAGCTCTAAGCATAGCAATTTTGCTTGGTGGGAAATATCTAGCCAAGAAGACTTTTTTCAATTCATCCCATGTGGTGATTGAATTTGAAGGAAGGGATTGGAGCCAGGCTCGGGCTCTATCTCTTAAAGAAAAAGGAAATAGGCGCAATCGTATCGCCTCGGGGTTTACACCATTCGCTTTTATAGTGTCTGCGTACTGCACAAACACTGACAGATGTAGATTAGGGTCGTCAGTAGGAGATCCAGAAAATTGATTCTGCTGAACGGCGGATAGAAGCGAAGGTTTCAGCTCAAAATCGTTTCGAGCGATAGCAGGGGCAGCAATGCTGTTGTGAGGCTCCGCTTGCGAAGGAACAGCATAGTCCTTAAGAGCGCGAGGCGGATTTGGTACGTCAGCCATTGTCGATTCTTCGGTAGATTCTGATAACGGGATATCAGGAATTTTTGTTGGAGGAAGATTATTAAGAGATCAGTATTCTTGAATTCGGCGTCTTAATCTTAAGTAACGCTCAATATCGTTAATTTGTAAATGCAAAGGCTCGTTTTGAGAACGAGTGTTTGGCATACACAGAGGGAAATGTAAAAAGTTGCCTTAGTCTAGACAACGTTGTTTTCAGATTACACTAGTGACTAAACTAAAGTCCCCGGCAACGGCGCCAAAAACTTGATGGGGTCTGCGATCGACTTAATGTCTGATGGTATCTTAACTGCAAGCGCACAGCCTATCGCGTAGTTTTAAAAGATTGTCGAACCCACAGGGACTTTGTAATCACGCTAGTGTTGTAAAACAGGTGGTTTAGCTAAGGCAGAAATTGTCACGTTGGTTTTGGGAAAATTAAGGAAGGTAAATTAATTGATTTTAAAGTAATTATAAAATGAACGGTCGGTATGCAATAGAGTCAACCTAAGGGATCTAATCGGGCCTAGGCATATAAGGATGGTCAACTTGGTTTATCCATAGAATTAATCAGTTTAAAAACCCTCAACTCACACTTTCATGGTCTTATCTCGGATTATACGTCTAAAGCCCTATACCTGCTTTCGCTAGCCTATAAGTGTTTAGAAGTATTCTTTGGAAACTTAATTAATTCTAATTTGGTTTAAAGCGCTTTCACTGTATTTAAATCAAATGCCTAACTTTAGCTATCCGGTTAAAAACCTCACACTTTCGTGGTCTCGATTTAACCTATTTACTCTTCTTACTTTCGTAACAAAGATTTTATTATTAAGCATAAAAAGTTATAACCAGAGTTAAGTTGATTAAAGTTTTAGCCTAAGTTTGATTAGAAGCCTAATGTCTCTTACTATTCCATACCGACACTAAAGGTTTAGCTAGCCATGGAAATCAAAATAAACATACTGTAAATAAAAGCAAGCAAATATAAATTGGACATTATAAATAATAAATAACAAGCATGCATTAATAAATTAATTAAAATGAATTTAATACAATTGCAAAAAGAAAAACCTAACAGTAAAGCCAATACTTCAATCCTTCTTCCACAAATCGGAAACTCGGACTTGGTATCGGGAGTATTGCAAATTCTGAAGCTTGAATGATAAATCTTAAACTAGAATAATAATTCCCTAATGTTGGAAATTATTATTTGGACAGTGGAATTTAAAAGAATTGAAATAAACAAATGCTAGAAAATGAATACTGAAATAATACTGGTTTCAATTTTGGCAGAGCTTCGGCACAAATAAGCTGTAATCAAACTCCGTACTTTTTTTGTTCAATATTGAGGTATTTATAGAAGAATAAAATCTGGCAGTTGGTTTGTTAAACTTGGAACTCAGTCTTCCTTCAAAATCTCCAAAAATATAGTAACCTAGTAGTTGAGGGAGAAATGGTGAACGTGGTGTTTGACTGGAGAGAATTAAGGAGTTTGGAAACTCCTTCTGTTATGCTTGCCACGTTCTGCATTTTCCAAGTGAAGTATTATACGCATTACGTTCGTTACATTGGCGTGACGAGCAGATTTTGGTCTTTCCCGTGTTACGGTCGTGGCCACTGTGTTACGGTCGTAACACTCTTCAAACTGGCTTACGGTCGTGGCAGCTTCATTACGACCGTCACAGCTACAAAAGTGCAGTTCTTTGACAGATTTATTCTTTTCTTCTGTTCTTTTGATGCTTTCTTGCATTGTTTCATGTTTTCTTCTATTTTGAGCTCAATTATGAAATACCTGCAAAAGTGATGACAAACTCGAAATATTCGGGAATTAATCGGGTCAAAATAATACAAAACGGACGAATTTCATAGCAAATAAACGATACGATTTTGTGTTATCAATGATCATCTTGGATATGATTTAGCTGAGTGTTGTATGCGCTCGAGTTGGTTTTGTTTGTTTATCCCCAGTATTATATGTTTGTTTGGTGAACATATGCATGATACCCCTCATACATTCATACGTACATCATGCATAACTAAACTTAGAAAATCACTGCTCATTCATATCCATTAATATCTTGTTGACGTATTTAAACTTGTTTTGCCGAGTTGTGTTGTCCTTTCCCCAATAGAGTGTCATCCATAAGCAAAAATTGTGTATTATTTCAATTTCCCCACTGAGTTATCCCTCGTGGAAGATTTTTTGCTTTAGCCTTCTTACACAGCTCTTTGTCTGAACGATTTGGGTTTCCCTCTTGAGTTTATTTCTCAAAAAGTGTATTTTGGAAGACCGTTTTATTCCAGTTTATTTCTGGTTTGAATCCTTGATCCTAAGAAATATTACTACTTTGGATTTCTGCAAGCTTCGAGTTTTGGTTTGAGAATGTGCATTTATTTTGCACAAGAAGGCTTTATCTCCTCAGCAGGAGTATATTGGAATTTCCCCAGGAAGTCATATTTCTTTCCCCATGAGGTCATATTTCTTTCCCTAGGAGGTCATATTGATTTCCCCAAAAGTCATTTTTATAATCCTTCCTATAACAGAGTAGCAGGTCTCTTTATTTGAGCAACTTGTACTTCCCTGTAAAAGCCGCATTACCTTTTTTTGCTATCTTCTCTATGAGTGGATAGTTTGCAGTTCGTTGTCAAATTACTCCCGTGGATGGCAAGTATTTCAATATCGCAGAAACAATTCATTGTGAAATCTTTACAAGTGGTAGTCTCTTTATTTGAGACAACTTATTACCCTTTCTAGGCGGAATGCCTTGGTTAAAGAAGAAGTTGAGACCTTTTCTAAGTGAAACGCCGGAATGTTAAAAAAACTTCTTATCTTTTTGCTACCTTCAGTGAAAGTTGGTAGGTCACCATCAGTGAAAGTTGGTGATTGTTATCTTTTTGCTATCTTCAGTGAATGTTGGTAGTTCATCGTCAGTGAACGACAATGCTATGATATATTTTCTCTCTACCTTCAGTGAAAGTTGGTAGGTCACCATCAGTGAAAGTTGGTGATTGTTATCTTCTTACTACCTTTAGTGAACGTTGATAGTTCATCATCAGTGAACGGCGGTGCTATGATATATTTTCTCTCTATCTTTAGTGAAAGTTGGTAGGTCGCAATCAATAAAAGTTGGTGATTGTTATCTTTTTGCTATCTTCAGTGAACGTTGGTAGTTCATCGTCAGTGAATGGTGGTGCTATGATATATTTTCTCTCTACCTTCAGTGAAAGTTGGTAGGTCACCATCAGTGAAAGTTGGTGATTGTTATCTTTTTTCTATCTTCAGTGAATGTTGGTAGTTCATCATCAGTGAATGACAATGCTATGATATATTTTCTCTCTATCTTAAGTGAAAGTTGGTAGGTCACCATCAGTGAAAGTTGGTGATTGTTATCTTTTTGCTATCTTCAGTGAATGTTGGTAGTTCATCGTCAATGAACGGCGGTGCTATGATATATTTTCTCTCTACCTTCAGTGAAAGTTGGTAGGTCACCATCAATGAAAGTTGGTGATTTTTATCTTTTTGCTATCTTCAGTGAACATTGGTAGTTCATTGTCAGTGAATGGCGGTGCTATGATATATTTTCTCTCTACCTTCAGTAAAAGTTGGTAGGTCACCATCAGTGAAAGTTGGTGATTGTTATCTTTTTTCTATCTTCAGTGAACGTTGGTAGTTCATCGTCAAAGAATGGCAGTGTTATGATATATTTTCTCTCTAACTTCAGTGAAAGTTGGTAGGTCACCATCAGTGAAAATTGGTGATTGTTATCTTTTTTCTACCTTCAGTGAATGTTGGTAGTTCATCGTCAGTGAACGGTGATGCTATGATATATTTTCTCTCCACCTTTAGTTAAAGTTGGTAGGTCACCATCAGTAAAAGTTGGTGTATCCGTTGATCTTTTACCATCCTCTATGAGTCGAGTCTTTTGATCCACCAGTAATTTATTTTCCTGGTTGGGTTTCCCTTTTGATCTTTATTTCCTTTGCTATATTCCCAGTGGTGTTTTGTGTCCTTTCGGAGATTGTTCATATGCATTCATACTCATAAGCATTGCATGGCATCTTAGGGCCAAAAATAGGGTTTCTTTTATATTTAAGTATCTTTGATCGCGTCGATATGAAGATTTTTAACCTTCGTATCTCTGGATAGAAGAAACTTAAATAAGGGAAGTTGTTGTACCCCAATTTTTGCCCCTAAGATCCCTTCATCATACCATATTATTTCAATCACAACAAGATCACATTAGGTTTTTTTATTCTCCTCCCTATCTTTAGCTTTGCTCTTTGAGGAATCACCAAGCACCTTGACTTGTTTTTATTTTATGATAATTCATGTTTTGTTTTGACTTTCCTTTTAATTAATAAAATGCAATATTGTTTTGCCTCACTTGTCAACAATGTAGGTAAAGGCAATATGGCTTAGCAAGTTGATCCATGGGTTCATGAGTTTATTCCATGACCTAGTCAATAAAGCTTGAGAAATTCAAACCTCACCATTGAAGTTGTTTTGGAAGAAATGGCATGGCAAGGTTTATTTTGGTTCACTATATTTCAAATTTATCCAAATTGATTCAAAAGTACAAGGGCTTGATTGAAGAAGTTGTCATGGTTGGACAAGGTCTTGTTCCCATTGGTCACAAGTGGATATTTCTCTCAATTCTTAAGATATGGAAGTGGTTTTGGTGGCTATGAGTTCTCATTATCATCCTAAATAACTTCTATTTACAAAGCAAGACTTTTGGTACAAGAAGGTTGTTCAAAATTGTCAAAGTTCCTCAAAGCATTTTCTTGATCTATGAGCTGGGGTTTTAAACTTCAAAGAAGTATATCTTGATCATATTTTGGTATTTTTGAGTTATTCCAAAGACATACTTCTCTTAAAATGGTTATTAACAAATCACTTCAAAAGTTTCAAGGAGTTTTCATGTGGAAGAAACTTGATGATGAAGAAAGATTACAAGTCCTCCAGATGATCCCCTAATTTCTCATGTGTGACTTCAAATGATCATAACTTGGTCAATTTTTATCACCTTGATACCACTCTTTTTCCATAATGATCTTGAGGATGTGAACCTTATTCCTTATTTTATATTAAAAGTGAGAAAATGGATGGAAGATGCCCTAAGGATGCAAAATATTATAGGTCATTTCATGATTTTTTGCCAACTTCAACAATTCATAACTATCTCAATTTTTGGATATTTTGAATGGTTCAAGTTTTAAAATGTCATTCAAGAGGTCTATTTCATGGCATATTTTTTGGCCAAGAGAAAATTCCAAGTGGAAGGTCGTGTTTGGATGTAAAACATTATAGGTCACTTTTGTAGAAAAACTTGAAATATTTCTAAATATGGAAAGTCAACCTCTTTTTCCCAACATTGACTCATTGCAACTTTTAGCTCAAATAACCATTTGATTTCATTCTTTTCCCATTACAAAGCTTGTAACCTCATTTTTCTAAAGTTTCAAGAATCAGGCCCTAAGACCCCTTGAGTTGAAAATGCCATTGTTTTAAAACTGGTAACTTGAAACTGAATTTCTCAGCAAGTCAGAATTTTGAAATCCATAATGTGGCATCTAATCACAAGATTTATGCGTGTTTTTGATTTAAACTGGATTAACAAACTTGTTATAAGTGTTTAGCACCTCAAAACGCAAAGATTGGATGAGTTTTGGTGAAAATGAGATCACACTTCACTCGTGTCCAAACTCCACATGAATTCCCTCCAAAATGCATCATCCACTCTTCCTTTTGATCCCATTTTCTTCTCTTATAAATACATAAGCTATCCCATTCATTTTCTCAAGCTTGAATAGCAAGAATCACCCTGCCAAACTTGCTCCATAACTCAAATTTCTGTAAATTTGAAATCAGTGTTCAAGCCTTTTTCAATCCAATTTTTCTATCAATTCACCTACCTTGATATTCCCTGAAGCTAACCATATAATTACCTTCAAGAATCGTGCCCTGTATTGCTCCATAGAAGTCCAATTTCAGAGCTCTGCAACTCAACTTCAATAGGTAGATTTCTCCATCAATTCTTCAAAACTTTGATATCATTGTGAAGCTCTCATTGCCCTGGTTCTAGTTGCAACAATTGCTTTTATCTGGAAACACGTTCTGACAGCAATTTCAAATCCCTTTTCAAAACTTCCCTTCTAAATTGCTTGAGCTACCGTTTATATAAATTTGTCGCGAATGTGTGATTGTCTTCGTCTTGAAGAGACGAAGCCAATGGCATAGGTCCGAGCTTCTGATTTTACAGTTAGAGAGACCTGTAATTCACGTTGGCTGGAGGTTGAAGATGACCAACATGTCATCTTCCAACCAATGAAGGCGCGCCACTTGTTTTTTTGAAATCTGATTTAATTAATGATTCAGTGCTTTATTCACTAAAGTTCATAACATACACATCGCGCCAGATCCACTTGATCTGTTTTCTAACGCGTTTTGACATTGATCAGATGGCCCATATTTTTTTGGTTTGATATTTTATTTTTTGATTTTGATTTTAATTGTTTTAAATTTCAAAAAATCATAGAAAATTCATTTTTAGTCCAAAAAATCTGAAAAAATTATGAAAAATACTTTTGATTTTTCTCTTTCTAATTTATATTTTTTCACAAATTTATTGTGTTTTGATATTTTTTTATAAATTTTCACTTTATTTGAATTGTTTTAAATGTTTAAAAAATATTTTTATGCATTTTTAAATTCTGAAAAAATTATGGAATGATTCAATGATATTGTGACAAACATTGGTGAACTTATTTATTTTTTATTTCTGAATTTGTTATTTTTTATTATTTTTGGTTTATTTTACTCATTTATTTTAATTTAAAAAAATAGTTTCTGACTTTAAAAAATTGCCAAAAATTTTGTAAAAATATTTGAGTCCTTTTCAGATTTTTCTATGGCCTTAATTTTTATTTCTCGATTAATTTGAACATAGTTGATATTTTCCCCTTTTATTTCTATTTTAAAACATTTTTAAAACCTTTTTTAATGCATATATTAAATGCAATATTATTTTGTGATTATTTTCTGGATGGTCTTGGGCTGAATTTTTGATGATGAGCTTTATTATCATCATTGGATCCATGGTGTTGAGTTTAACTCCATAAAAATGGATGAATGATTTTAATAATAGTTTGATTAAAATTTAATTCAAATGTGGTTTGTATATTCTTCCCCACCCCTCTTCATCTTATCTCTTTCTTATTGCACTAAGTGTTATTGGAGCATGATCTCTATATCATGTCTCAAAATAAATGGTGCATAGATTGCTATTGTCCGACCTCAAAATAGGTGCGACTTCTACATAAGTCCACTTACGATTGCTTAACATAGCGCTAAATTTTATCCCGATTCGAATAAATGATCATTCGTGGCCCAAACCCATGTTTGCAAGTCCAAGTATGTTAATTTGATCTCTTTGATCCAATAACTTTGAGACTCATTGTGTGGAGGCTTTGGTTCTACCAATCCTCTAATGGATCTACAACACTTTTGGTCAACGCATATCACTTAAACATTGTTGATCATTAAATGGTACTTTTGAGGATTCCAAATGGATGATATACTTGACAAAAAGCAAATGCAACTTGTTGTGTGGAGACTTTGGTTCTACCAATCCTCTAATGAGTTCCGAATGCAAGTTTCAAGATGGTCATCCAACTAACCACTAATTATACAATTGATTTTACTTTATGTTTTTATTTTTTATGCTTTATATACCATTTACTTTAAGCATTACATTTCATGTTATTTTGTATTTTTCTCACCTGAGCATTTATATTCTTGTTATTTTTATTTTGCTCACTTGAGCCTTTCTTTTCTTTTTCAAGACACCTAATAATCAACATGAACCCTAAAAAAACCCTTTAATGGTATTTGGACTATTTGGTTACTATCCTTGGCATTGTGGAGTATTTGACTTCTTGGACCTAGGATTAGAAACCTTGACCTATGTTGGAGACCTTGTGGCCTTAATTGATATTTTGTCTGGAGTTCTTGAGGTTTACCTCAAGACATTGAGTTGTTTGTTTGTTTTGTGTGCAGGTTATTGTGATTACATTCTTTGTTCGTAATTTGGAATTCACCTGTATACAACCGTTATTCTGCCCAATTTTTTTTCGTGAAGACTTAATACACTTGAAGTTTGGTTTTGTCAAGAGGTCTAGTATCTTTGCTTGCTTGGTTCCAATGCAAAGAATGGGAATTCTATTTTGACTCATAATGCCAAGTATTTGCTTCTTGTTGGTTAGATAGTCCTTATCCCTAGATTTTACCTTATGCTTTAGGATAGTCTCTTCTTCTCCTCCCATCTTCTTTAATTTCAAAAATATTTTTCCTCCTTTTGAAAACTCTTCTTGTTTTTTAAACTTGAACCACTTTCATAATAAACTTGGACTTAGGTCCATGCATTTTTAAAACATTTTCATAAATAAACTTCAATCAACTTAATAATACATTAACATTTTTGTGAGAAGACTAAAAGTCAATCAATCTCATTTCAAACCACTTTTCCACTTTGGCTTTTACTTTAAACTTTTCTCAAAAGATTAGACTCTTGTCGATCCTTGTAGTGATGCAAATAACTATACTTCTACAATATGTAGTGAAGTGAGATATTTTCCACTTGGGTGTTGAGTGAGGCGTTGTTGATTTTAAAATCCAAGCCATATCCTCCACTTTGAAATGATGCAAATTCTCCTTTCTCATAATTGTGGGTAGTAAGTATGTTCTCCACACGGACAATGATGATGATGTCTTATCTCATAAAATTAACCAACACACTTGTGTTTTAAATTTTTTAAAGGTGAACTACGTGTACCCTGATCCCCTATTGCAAGAAAGGTGGTACGTAGGCACTAAATGTTCACAACCGCGGCGGGTGCAAAAATCATAAAAAAATATACTTCTTTTCTCACCTCCACCATTTATTTTTCATACAACATTTTATAGCCAAAATATATAGATTTTTAAAAGAGGTTCCTACATAGTACCGTAGATGTTTAGGGTGCTAATACCTTCCCTTTGCATAACCAACCCCCTTACCTTGAATCTTTCCCCCTCTTTTTGGGTTACTCACTCTTTTCCCATTCCTTTGGAAAAAATAAAGCGCGATGACAATTTTTATTTTAATCTGTATAAGTCTAGTCAATCCAATGACTTAGTCATTAACATTTCTACCGCTACAGTCGGTACTTCCCGAGTCTTTCACCCTTGATGAGGATCTCAATGGCATCCTTAAAGTGGATGCAGTCTTCTGTTAGATGCCCGTGGCTGCGGTGGTACTGACAATATTTTGTCTTGTCTGTACTGAGCTTTGCAGAAGCAGATCGAGTGCGTATAACACCTCTGTCCTTGAAGTCAGTATTAGAGTATTCCGCCAGGATGCGCTCGCGGGAAGCGGTCAGCGGGGCATACTCTGTGAACTGCCCTACTGGTCGCCTCTGCTTGTGGGGATCGTGCAGTTTTTCCTCCCTTATCTTCTCGCCAATCTGTTGAGAAAGGCCCACGTCTTAATGTCGTGGGGTGTTAGTTGGTCTGCGACTCCTCGATTCGCATGCTTTATTTGCTGCTTCTTTCTCATCGTAGTCCATGTAGGCCCTGGCCTTCTCGAGGAGAGCATCGGATGTCTGGGGGGGCTCGATGCCAACAACCTTTCTGAACTCAGTGCCTGGGAGGAGTCCTCTCTCAAGCAGGTATCTTTTAATGTGGTCGGTGTGTTGCAACTGGATTTAAAATCAAGACTCGCCACTACTAGTTTTTATCCTAAGTAAGGGCATCTAATAGGAAACCCTAATTCATAAAATAGAGATTCTAAGTTTCAGACTTCTTTAGATGAAAGGAAGGTGTTAGGAACCTTTCATCTAACTTATTCTTAAGGATACCAGGTTTAAGTTTAGGTTTTAGGTAAAATAGGGTTTTAATTTTTAATAGGAGAACTCACCACGATTTTAGTCGTATGCCTACGTATCCTCTTAGGAGGAATCAGAGTTCCAATTCATAGTTTGTATGGGTTTGTGTTTTTTAGGGGTTTGCAAAATTACTTTAAATTGCCTCGCATTTTGACCAGATGTAAAGATAGCAGAATTTTGGACTAAATGCGAGATTAGCCAAAATATATTTGGAACCCTTTAGCAAAAATTAGTTGTTTAGATTAGTTTATTGTAAAAAAAAGATTTAAGATTTGTTGAATATATTTTAATTATATTAATTGCAAAAATTCTAATTGATGCATGATTAAAATATTTTAATGCAATAATATAAAAATATATACATGAGTTTCTAAATAAAATAATTTATTTGAATGATAATAAGTATAATACTATGTGAAAATAAAAATTAGTATTAATAATAATTATTATCATTAAAAGAAATAATAATAAGAATAAGAAATAAATAATATATAAATAAGAAAATATAGAAAATAAGAAAATAAATAAAAAAATAGAAAATATTGAAATTAGTTTAGGGGGTGCTATTTTAGTTAAGTAGTAAAAAGGGTAGGGTGTGAAAAGTCAGGGCCTGAATTCAGATATTGAATTCAGGCCCAGTTGGCCCGGTGGTGTATTTTCGAACTGATAAGCAAAATAGGGAGGTGTTCTTAGAAGTTGGGCCCAAGTTCAGATATTGAACTGGGAACAGAGGTGGGGAGGTGTTGTGCTGCTTTGAGTTTAGTAATTGCAACAAAAGGGGATATGAAAAGCAACTGGGCTAGGCCCAAACACGTTTGTAAATGCCTGCCTGAGTGATCATGTACGTGAGGGCGCATGGGATGCAGGGTGGACTTCTCCTTATGGCCGTCCGATGGTGATCAAAGGGGCAGCATCAAGAGTTCATGATAACCTATTATGGGTGCGTGTATATGGAATCGATTCAGAATAAAAACATTGTTACATTATTTCCATTATCCCTTTCATTTACAACCTCTCTATTCTCTCTCTCTCTCTCTCTTGAATTAACACAAACCCTTAACCTTCCTCTTTACAAACCCTAGCCCCAGAACAACACCGCGGCAACATTGTGGCCTAAATCGTACCCCTTTCCTTATCACGAATACAAACCTCACAAACCTCAAACCCCAACCACGGAACCGTAAATCAAAACAAAGCTAAGGCTTTATCTGTGTGATTTCGCGTTCTGAGTTTGCTTGTCTTGGTTTCTAATTCCTTCCTCCTTTATGATTTTGCAGATTCCGACAATGGCTTTGAAGATGGATCAACGGCGGAAGAAGGTGAGGTAATGGAAACAACAATTAGGGTTTCAGATATTGAAACCCTAATCGTTATATTCCTTTGTCTTCAACAAATTTAGGTATCAGTTCTTCGTCTTTTGCTCTGAATTTCTTCTTCAATCCTTCCCCCTTTTCTGTATTTTTTAGTTTGGTATTTATAGGGTTGTAATTAGGGTTCGTAAAATTACTGTTACGAATTTATCTAGCTTACATTTAGGGATTATAGAGGAATTATGGATTTTGTTGTTCTGTAATTGATTCGAAATTTATTTGTAAACACTGATTCTATGTATTTGAGATTTGAAATTATAAATTATTCTGGAATTTGATTTGATTTTAGATTTGATTTAGTGTTAAAAATTGATTTTGTATTTTTCTGAGATTCGTTTTTTTTTTGTAATTTTTAAGACTTAATTCGGTTTTGATCTATACAGTAGTTGTTAGTCAAATGAAATGCACGTAATCTCTGTTTGATTGATACAGTACCCATTCGCGTCTTGGGCCTTGCATTGATATTTTTTATATCTAGCTCACGCATAATTACTCTTTGGGTTTACGTTTATTATTTAGCCCAGTACGCCACTGTTTTTTTTTGTTATTGCAGACAGTAATATTTTTGGTACGAACTGGGCCTAAGTTTCTTTACAAATTTTAATCCAGCAGAACTTTTTTTCAAAACCAACTACTCTTTAATAAATTATACAAAAAAATCTAATAAAATAGTTAAAAAATCTATTAATAATAAATGATAAAATAATTATAAAAATAATTTTTAATAATAACAGAAAAAGTTTAATAATACTACCATTTTTTTCTTTATATAAACAAAACAGTAATAACAAAAAAAATTGACAAGTGGGCTAGCTAAAAAGTCTTAATGGGCCTATAATCTATATTCATACCTCCCTCCTTTCTATTTAATAACCAAAGTGAAAATGGACCCTGTAATACGGTGGCAGAACCGACTGTTATACTGGTTTTGCGTTTGTACTCGCAAATGTTACGGTAAGCAAGAGTCGCCACTGACTTTTCTTTTATCCAATAAAGGAAAGGGTGAAAAGAACAGAAAAGACCTTTCGATATTATTTTTAAGTAAGGGGGGGTAGATTTATGGAAAGGGAAGGTGTTAGCACCCTTTCCATCTGTAGTTATCTACGGGCTCTTAGATGCTAGCTCATTTGAAAAATACCTTGTGTTTTGTGTGTTTGAAAAGTATTTTGAAAGAAAGCGCCTTAGTACGGTGAACTTTCTAATGTTTCTCGGATTGGTAGAGAACGTATACAAAGTGTTTAGAAATTGTTTTCTTGAAAGAGCATTTGTGTATGTGAGAAAAATGGTTTTGTTTTGAGCAAACATCTATGAACTATTAGTGAGTAGGTAGTCCTAGTTGTTGGATGTTTGAGGGACATTCGAAGGGACATCGTATAGTCATAAAGGAAACTGGGAAAGAAACCTTAGTAACTACCCTAGGGTTTTAAGATCATACCGAGGCAACACCGAGAGGGTCATTTTTTATCTTTAAACTGGAGGGTAGCCACTAAAGTCTCTCATATTTCGAGAGTTGTGACTGTTTTCCGAAGGCAACCAAAGTAGGGATACCCTAGAGGTGTATATGTGAGAGTGTGTTATATTCAGTTATTTTTGTCTTGTGTTAGGTTTGCTAGTTTTTGATTATTATGTTCTTTCCATACAATCCTATTAGTCATGCATCTAGACAGTTTAAAAGTTGCAAGAATTTAAAGTGCGGGAATATAAAATCTAGCTATTACAAGGCTTCGGGGAGGGAGATTATTTACAAGTCCAAAACTTGGGGGATAAAGCAATAAAGTAAAGTCCTAATTTAAGTCTATTACATCCCATAAGCAAGTACAATAATATGAAAAGGTAACAATAATGTGAAAGTATTTAAGCACGCGCGAATTGGAAAGGACGTCTAAACCCTAAAAAATTATTAAGTTAAAAGCAAATCTTTTTGTTGTTTTGTTTATTTGGGAAAATAAATGTTTAATTAAGTTAAATCTAATTAATTAAAGAAAGAAAATAAAATTATTGATTAGAATTAATTCTAAAATAAAGCTAGTATTTTGGCATTTTTTAAGAAATATTAAAAATTAAACTAGTTTTAATTGTTTTTAATTTTTAAAAGTAAAAAATAAATAACTAAATTAATTATGAAAATTAAATATGAAATAAAATATAATTCTAATTTATTTATATTTTTATCTGATTTTTTTATTATTAAAAAAAATTATTTTAAAATAAAGCATGAAAAATGATCAAATAAGTAAAATAAAATTTAAAAAAAAAAGAATGGACCGGGCCTGGTGCTACTTAGCAAACATGGGTGTATGAATTGGAGTTTTGTTAGGCCCAACAAGTAAACCTAAATCCTGCGCGCTTCAATGCTTTTGACTCTTTGGAGGTCCATCATGGAGAAGCACTCTAGGAGCGTTGGATCTGGATTCACTAAGATCTATTGGCTGAGATCTGAAAGTGCATAATAGGAGTTTGAAGTGTAGCATACTGGATTTGCAACAGGTTGTTAGAAAAAATAAAAATGCAAGACCTGGGTATTGGACCCAGGTCCTTCTCATTGCAACGCGTCTACTTCACCAACTGAGCCAACTTGTCATTCGTTGATACAAATGAAACTATAATATTATAATAGGAAAAACAAGTCAGATATATTTGAAAAAATAAAATGCGCATTGTGTGAAGTGGATCAGTAACAAGGTGACATTTAGCAACCAGAGTCAGCCCACTAGAGTCAACTCTCTGGTTGTATTCTCTGGTGGGCTCAAATTGGATCCTACAAAAATAACAAAACTCAATAATCAAAACCTACCCTACCCCCTAATTTGAACCCCTGAGTTCAAATCTGCAATCCGTTTGGTATGAAACGTCCTGGATTTTGAGATTCAAAGAAGAATACAGACCGTGCCCTACCAATGTGTTGTACCCCAAAAATTTCCCTCTCTTTTCTGAAGACATTTTCTCAGAAGGATTTTCTAAAGTCCAAGTTTGCACAATTACAATTGGATTTTTTTATGCCCCATATAGTTTCCATGGATTATATTAGGCTTTCAAGCATCAAATCAAAGAAAAGCAAGCTTGCTTCAATTTCCCAAGCTTCGACTGAACTTTGGCCTCCTTCAAGTTTGCTTTGATTTCCCAAGCTTCGTTTAGACTTTGGCCTCCTTCATATTGCCTTTGATCTACGAGGAAAAGGATTCCTTTGTGCTTTCCTTCAATCCACAAGGAAAAGGCTTCCTATGTGCTTGCTTTTGATCCACAAGGAAAAGACTTCCTCTAGGATTGCTTTCGATTCACTAGGCAAATACTTCCTTCATGTCTGCCTTCGATTCACTAGGAAAATACATCCTTCAGGATTGCCTTCGATTCATAAGGAAAGTATGTCCTTTAGGCTTGTTTTCGATTCACAAGGAAAGTACATCCTTCAGACCTGCCTTTGATTCACAAGGCAAGAGCTTCTTTCATGTGTGCTTCAATTCACAAAGCAGTGGCTTCCCTCATGCTAGCTTTGACTCCACCTCTGAACCCTTCAACACATAATTTCTACATTATGAACACACATTGGTGGCCCATTCTAAGAAACTCACAAGTGGTGCCTTCGAAGGACATACAATTGGTCCATTCGAAGGACACACAAATGGTGTATGTGAAGGACATACAATTGGTCCATTCGAAGGACACACAATTGTTGGAAACAAATTTTGTTTTGTCTTTTGATGAGTCTGGTTCAAGATGCTTGCTGGCCAAAGTCCTACACGCTGCCAAGCCCAAGCCTCTTGCATAATTACAGTCGAAGGAAATAACAAAAGAAGCTTCGACTGGCCAGAATGAAGTGTTCAATTGGGATAATAGGAGAATTTTCCAGGTCAAACAACCAACATAGATGGACTCAATCGAAGGAGCCATGAGGATAAAACTGTAAGCAAATCGAATTGAACCCCAGAGCCATCGAAGGAAGCCACTAAGAGCCAATAGAAGAACAAGGCTTGAGGGCATTCGAAGAAGTCAAGGAGTGAAACCTGTCTAGGTTTATCCAAAACCCAAAAGGGTAGAAAATCCTCAAAAAAGGCAACCTTTTTAAGGCCTTCGATTCTGCCTTCAAAGCATGGTTAATAACTATTTCTTGCCATTTCCATTCACCACTCCCCCTATAAATACATAGCTAAAGACACATTACCAAGGACGGAAAAAAAAAGAAACGTTTTTCCTCCACCCAGACACAAACATTGCCACAGAAACATTTTTGCAGAGATACATAAACATTTTTCCTACATGCACAAATCACCCCAAAGAGCCACACGAAAATCATAAAAATATCTCGAAGCTTCCAGAATCGAAGCACACTTTGTAGGCCTCCTCGCTCAAAACCAAACATCGTATCCCTCTCCTGAGATTCCCAGGAAGACTTTCAGACCCCTAAGCAACCAGTTCCATGCCTAAAGCCACAGATCCACGCATCTTCGATTGGTAAGGGTTTGCAAATCCAAAAAACTAAATTTTCATGGCATATTAATACTTTTAACCGTTTGATTCATGTTCAGGGCTATTAATAGTACAATTTTAACGTGAATGAGATCGTGCCATTGCTAGGGCACGATCTGAGATTTCCTTTGAATCTCTGTGTTTAGGTTGTTTCGAGCCAAAATAAGCTCAGACCTGAGATCAGAAGATTCGAATTAGGGGAAAGAAGGATAAGGTGTTGCGTGTGTGCAGAGGTAGGGGTTTCGATCCCTGCCTCTTGCAATGATTTTTTCTGTTTGCTTTCTTGCAGATCCAGTACCCTCCACAGGCAATCCATCATACGCTTTCAATAACATCCCTCCCTGGATCGAAGGACAACCCCCTTCCCTGGATTGAAAGACAACCTCCCTCCTTGGATCGAAGGACAATCTCCTTCCCTGGATCGAAGGACCATTTGTATTTTTATTTTGTTTTGTTCATTTCTTTTAATGGATTTACTCTTAAAATCAACATTAAATCAAAAATCACCAAAAAAAACATTAGGTTAGCATTTTTCTTAATTAATATTTATTTAAACCATTTTCTTAATTTTAAAATTAATAGAATTAGGATTTATTTGAATTCAATTTTTTTTCATAAAACAAAACAAAACTAAAAAAAGATTTCTTTTTAACTTAGAAATAGTTTAGGATTAGACGTTATTTTCAATTGGCGCGCGTTTATTGCTTCGTTACTATTTTTCATATTATTGTAATTGCTTATGGGATGTAATAGATTTAAACTAGGACATTTACTGCTTTATTCCCCTCATTTTTGGACTTGTAATTAACTCCCCTCCCCGAAGCCATGTAATAGCGTATGATATAATTTTCGCACTTTATGTTTCCTGTACAAATATTAACTGTTAGATGCATGTTAATAGGATTGCATGATAAGACTAAAAGTGAACGTTAGCAAATCTAACTTCAAGACAAAAATAATTGAAACACAATACAGTTGCACATGCGCACCTCTAGGGTATCCCACTTTGGTTGCCTTTGGAAAAATAGTCACAACTCTTGAAACGTGAGAGATTTTAGTGGCTACCCTCCGGTTTAAAAATATCATAAGTCCCTCGATGACCCTCTCGACGTTGCCTCGGTAAAAATGATCTTAAAACCCTAGGGTTGTTACTAAGATTTCTTGCCAAATTGCCTTCGTGACTATAAACGTCCCTTCGAATGTCCCTCAAACATCCACACGACTAGGGCTACCTACTCACTAATAGTAGGATAGCACTGTCTAAAGGAAAGGAGGAAAAGAATGAACCTTTTGAGTATAATGGATAGTTCCTAGATGCTGTGCTAAAAAAAAAATTTTACACTTACACAAAATAATTTTCAAAAAACCTTTTCAAAATGCTTTATCAACACTCTTGAGGACTGATACAAGAGTTATCATAAAGCAAATTGCCTCACTAAGGCATTTCAAAATACTTTTAAAAAAAACACATAAAAGCACAAGGTATTTCAAAAAATGAGCTAAGCATATAAAAGCCCATAGAAAACTACGGATGGGAAGGGTGCTAACACCTTCCCTTTCCATAATCTACTCCCCTTACTCAGAAAACATCTCGAAAGGTCTTTTTCTGTTCTTTTCACCCTTTCTTTTGTTGGATGAAATAAAATTCGATGGCAACTATTGCTTACCGCAACATTTGCAAACACAGATGCAAAACCAGTATAACAGTCGGTTCTGCCACTGTATCACAGAACTGACGACTCTACTGGGGAAAATTAAAAGTGGGGTTACCTTAGAGATTGGTTCATTTTTAAATTGCTTTACATTGTGTGTTTTGTTTGCTTTATCTTTGAGGGCTTGCTTGGGTTTACTTGTAAAGATTCTACACCCAGATCTGGCGCATATTTTTAGGTAAGCAACAATAGATCGTGAAGATTGTATGGCATAAACTGACATGGTTGAAACGATAGTTGCATTGATGTGACACATTGGTTGGTACCGATATCCCTTGTGTTAAATCAAGGGGAATACGGGGCCGCTGCGTGGTGTCATAAAGCACTAATGGACCTTAGAAACTTAGTTGAACAAACTTGGCCATTAGAAAGTAGTGAGATAGCCGACCTCAATATAAATTTGATGATTGGTTGATACTAAATGCTACACTCATTGAGATCGGACTTTCGAGATATTTTGGCCGCAAGAAAAGATCGCTTGAGCTGAAACAGTGTCTGATAAAGAAAGATCAGTGATATTGAGACTCCTTAGAACTCGGTTACTTTTCTAAGACAGGTTGAACCAACTATACTTCAAGAGGGTATTTGCCTATAAACCCCATGCAAGTTTAAACCTAAGGTCTTGTGCGTGTGCTTGTGTGTGATTAAATTGTTCAAACATAACATCATGCATCATAACATCCATATTCATTTCACTAACCATTTCAAGGACCAAAGGGATTTATCTTTGTTCTGTTTTGCAAATCATGGCTTCCATTCGTAGAAACACCATCCGAATCAGCTTTGTGAGAATACCTCTCCAACTCAAATATCTAGTATCAAGGGTTCCCGATACTTCCTTATTCACCAAGAAATATGGTCCACTTCTCAATCTGGTTACCTTAAGCTTTGATGAGAAGATGATGGGGGCACTCTTTCAGTTCTTTGACCATAAACACCATTGCTTCACATTTCTCGATTATCAATTGGTACCCACAATGGAAGAATTCTCTCAATTATTGGGGGTGCCCATTCTGGATCAAATGCCTTTCACCGGTTTAGAGGAGGCTCCAAAGCCAGAGGTTATTGCAGAAGCCTTGCATCTGAAACGGTCCGATGTTATATCCAATTGGGAAACAAGATGCGGAGTCAAGGGTTTCCTAGTCAAGTTCCTATTAGAAAAGGCTCAATTGTTTTACGATGATTTGGATTTCCAAGCTTTCGAAGAAGTCCTAGCTCTTCTAATCTATGGGTTAGTACTGTTCCCTAATTCAGACTTACTCATAGATGTGAATTCTGTCAAGGTTTTTCTCTCCCGTAACCTTGTGCCTACTTTACTCGGAGATATCTTGAATTCCCTTCACACTCGTACCATGAAGAGAAGAGGGGTTCTTATGTGTTGCATGTCATTTCTGTCTAGGTGGTTTATTTCGCACCTTTCCCAATCAGTATTAAAGAATGAACAAGGTTTGGCTTGGTCGCAAAGGATAATGTCACTTTCTCACTCGGATATTCTTTGGTATTCCCGGTCCATGGGAGATATTTCTATCATCGATCGTTGTGGGGAATTCCCTAATGTCCCACTCCTCGGCATTAGGGCATGTATCACTTATAATACCTCATTGGCTCTACTACAATTCGGTTATGCTCGAAGGGATGGTCTCCATGATATGCTTATCCAAGGCATTATGTTCAACTACGAGGATGATGTTCAAAGGTATTATCAAAGGTTCATACAAGCCTGGGGCATGGTAAATAAGGTGGATAGCAAGATGTTGGGACACGAGAATTCCATCCCAATGGAGACTTATCTTAAATGGGTACGAGCTCACGCCGAAAGCCTTATGATGCCATATACAACCATCTTACCAGTGATTGTAGAACCTGTCACCGAAGAAGATGTTCCTTATACAGTTCTACATCGTGACATGGCCACTGATTTTGAAGAGTTGCAAAGGTCTTGGATTCAACTGAAGGAAGAACGAGATACCTTTAGAGGTCAATTCTACACCAGTGAGAAGAAAGTGTTGGAGCTCACGAAGCAACTTAACAAAGAAGAGAGTCTTAATGTTTACCTCGGCACGAAGAGGAAGCACCCATGGCAGATTTGATTCTTAGATTTTAAGAGTTTTTAATTTTCAATTCTAATCCTAAAAGGAAATTGTAATTTGAATCTTATTAATAAAATCTTTGTTTCATTTTGGCTTGCAAATTTAAATTTCCCGAAGTCCTTGAAAACATTACATAAACATTAACATGCATATCATTACATAAGCAGGTATTTTGAGACAAGTTTCTTATTCTTTTCGATGTTTATTTCAGCAAAAGAAATGACTTTTGAACAAACAGTAAAGGACCTTTAAGCTCAAAACACTCAGTTCCAACAAATGTTCCTGGCTCTGGCTAAGGGGCAAGAAGATCTGAAATCTCTTATCATCAAGGAGAAGACAAAGAAGGCAAAGAGACCAGCTGGTGTTTTGAATTTGGGAAGAAGGTTCAGAGGACCGGCTAAGCAAGATCTAGATTTCGCAACCCCGTCAAATGAGGGGGACAATCAAGAAGAGAAGCCAACAAAAGAAAACAACAACCCAGGGACTGATGAGGAAGAGGCTGATTACTCTGAGGAATAGTATCCTCATGCTGATGATAAATACAACCAACTGGATGATTGTCTCAATGCTATGGAGATTCAGAGGGTACTCGGGCTGGATTTTGAAGAGCTAGGACTAGTCTCAGGGGTGGTCATCTCGTAGAAGTTCAAATTCCCCACATTTTCTAAGTATGACGGTGCCTCATGTCTTAAGTTGCACTTAAGGCCATATGTCAGGAAGATTCAACCCCACACTACTTATAAGAATCTGTGGATACATTTCTTCTAGGAAAGTTTGTCAGTGACGCAGTTGGAATGGTTCTATCAGTTGGAGGGAACCAACATTCATAATTGGGAATACCTGGCTGCTGCTTTTTACAAGCAGTACCAATATAATGTTGACCTCGCTTCGACTCGTATGCAATTGCAAAGTATGTCTATGGGTTCCGGAGAGGGTTTCAAAGATTATGCCCAAAAGTCGAGAGACCTTGCGGGAAGAGTCCAACCTCCTCTGTCTGATAGAGAGCTGGTAGACATGTTCCTAGGCACTTTATCTGGTCCATTTTTCAAGCATCTGATTGGAAGCTCTTCAGTTGGGTTTACTGAGCTGATTTTGACTAGGAGAGAGTGGAAGCTGGTATCAAGAGTGGTGAAATCCAGAGAGATGCATCCTCCAGTACAGTAAAGAAACCATTCTCTGGGAAGAAGGAGGTCAGTGCTGCTTATGTCCAGAGAAATCAAAGCAAAACTGAACATAGTCCGATGGTAGGGGCTGTTATAATCTCTAATCCTACATCAAATCAACAACGAAAAAATCGGCACAAACTGGATGCACCCAAAAGACAGTTCACCCGGATCAACATGACCTTATATCAGGTCTTGCTGCACTTGTTGAAATCTAATCTGGTCACCCTAAAGGAGGCTCCTAAAAATCGCAATACTGCATCTCCTCGCTACAACCCAAATGCTCGATGTGCCTATCATTCCATAAGTACGGGGCATGATACCAACGATTGTTAGGCTCTAAAAAATAAAGTGCAGGATCTTATTGAGGCAAAGGAGATTGAGTTTGATCCTCATAAGACCCCCAACTTCATAACTGCACCAATGCCTAAACATGAAACGAGAGTCAGTGCTATTGACATTGTTTCCACTACAGAAGAGGATGACAGTGACTGCGACATGGACAAGTGGATCTTCCCGACTATCAGCGGTGGATTCAACAATTGGTAGGCCAAAGATTTTTTCCTATTACTTTTATTCAAGAGTAATTGTCTCTTAGTTTTTTTTTGGGATATGTAATATTTAAATAATTGAAACTCTAAAGACTTGTGTCTTACCCGAGGCACAATGGTCTATTTGTGAGGGTCATTACTTCATCTTCATATGTCATTAATAAATCATTGAACGTTTTGCATGAAAATTTTATGCTCTTTGTTTTTCTTTTCTACTTTTTACTTTATCAAAAATAGATATGCTCTCTTACACATACCCGCATATCAAACTGCAGATCCACATACACTATGGATCCCATTGATAACGATTATGCTATTACCAATTATGACTTTGAAAATATGATCTACCAAGCCGAGGACAAAGGTGAGGAAGATTGTGAGGTACCAGAAGAAATTGCCAGACTGTTACAACAGGAGGAAAGGGCAATAGAGCCTCATGAAGAGCCGGTTGAGACAGTGAACTTGGGTACTGAAGAGGATAAGAACAAAGTCAAGATAGGTTCCGATCTGGAGCATAATGTTAAAAAGCGGTTAATTCAGATGTTACATAACTACATTGAGATCTTTGTCTGGTCATACAAAGAAATGCTGGGACTTGACACTGATATTGTGGTGCATCGCCTACCGACAAAAGAAGACTTCCCTCCAGTAAAATAGAAGGTTCATCGTATGCATCCTGAGATGTCAAAAAAGATCAAAGTCGAAGTCATGAAACAACTCAATGCTGGTTTCTTAGTTGTTACCTCTTATCCATAATGGGTTGCTAATGTTGTTCTGGTACCTAAGAAGGACGGTAAAGTATGTATGTGTGTGGATTACAGAGATCTGAATAGGGAAAGCCCCATGGATGACTTTCCACTTCCCCATATTGATGTTCTGGTTGACAACACTGCACAACATAAGGTATTCTCCTTCATGGATGGTTTCTCCGGGTAAAATCATATCAAAATGGCGCCTGAAGATATGAAGAAAACGACCTTCCTCACATAGTAGGGCACTTTCTGCTACAAAATTATGCCATTTGGGTTAAAGAACGCCGGGGCAACCTATCAGCGCGCCATGGTAGCTTTGTTTCATAATATGATCCATCACGAGATAGAGGTCTACGTTGATGATATGATAGCCAGGTCTCAAACTGAAAAGGCGCACCCTGATCACCTGCAAAAGCTGTTTGAAAGACTGAAAAAGTACAAACTAAGACTGAACCCAAATAAGTGCACCTTTGGAGTAAGATCTGGTAAGCTCTTAGGCTTCGTTGTCAGTGGCAAAGGTATTAAAGTAGACATGCAAAGGTTAAAGATATACAAGAAATGCCAACTCCTTGCACTAAGAAAGAGGTTAGGGGTTTCTTGGGACGTCTAAATTACATTGCCAGATTCATTTCCCATCTAACCGCTACTTGTGAGCAAATCTTAAAATTACTGAAGAAAGATCAAGCAGTGAAGTGGAATGATGATTGCCAGACCGCCGTTGACAAAATCAAAGAATATCTTCAAGAGCCTCCAATTTTGATGTCGCCGGTTGAAGGAAGACCTTTGATCATGTACTTAACAGTATTAGAGAATTCAATGGGGTGTGTGCTAGGGCAACATGATGAGTCTGGTCAAATATACCATGCAATATACTACCTTAGCAAAAAATTTACCGGCTGTGAAACAAGATACTCACTGCTCGAGAAAATTTGCTGCACTTTGGCATGTGCTGCTCACCAACTAAGACAATATATGTTGACTCACACTACCTTATTGATATCTAAAATGGATCCTATCAAATACATCTTTGAGAATCTCGCTCTCTCCGGAAGAATATCAAGATGGCAAATGATCTTGACCGAATACGACATTCAGTATACAACCCAGAAAGAAATTAAGGGAAGTGTGTTAGCTGATCATTTGGCTCATCAGGTTGTGGATGACTACCAATCCATGAATTTTGAGTTCCCGGATGAGAACATCATGTTAGTAACTGATTGTGAAGAACCTGGACCGGATGAAGGACCTGAAAGAGGATCTCAGTGGACTATGGTTTTTGATGGAGCTTTCAACGCAGTTGGAAATGGAATAGGTGTTGTGATCATATCTCCCAAAGGCTTTCATACTCCTTTCACTGCCAGACTATGTTTCAATTGTAACAACAATATGGCTGAATATGAAGCATGCATTATGGGTCTTAAAGCCGCTATCGACTTGAGGATCAAATTCTTGAGTGTATTTGGAGACCCAACCTTAGTAATCAGTCAAATCAAAGGAGAATGAGATACGAAGCATCCTAATCTCATCCCTTACAGAGAGCATGTGTTGACACTGATTCCACATTTTGAAGAAGTTACCTTTGAGCATTTTCCACGAGAGGAAAATCAACTAGCGGACACACTAGCTACCATGTCATATATGTTCAAGGTCAGGTGGGATAATGAGGCTCCTCATATCACTATTGAGAGAATGCATGAACCAGCATACTGTTACGAGGTTGATACTGAAGAACTAGTGGACAAACCTCGGTTCCATGAAGTCAAAAGATATCTCGAAGCCCAAGAGTATCCTGAGGGAGCTTTAGTCAATGATAAGAAGTTCCTAAGAAGGTTCTCTGCCAAGTTCTTCCACAGTAACGAAATTCTCTACAAGCGTAACCAGGATTCTAATTTGCTTCGGTGTTTGGACAAGAATGAAGTAGAGAAGATTATGGCAGATTTGCACGAAGGTACCTTTGGCACCCATTCTAGTGGGCACACAATGGATAAAAAGATCCTATGGACAGGATACTATTGGTCCACTATGGAAGTAGACTGTTATCAACATTCGAAACTTGTCCCAAATTCCAGATCTATGCTGATAAAGTACATGTGCCCCCGGTTCCTCTAAACATCTTGACTGCTCCCTGGACATTCGTAATGTGGGGCATCAATATAATTGGAGATATTAGACCTATAACTTCTAATGGGCACTGCTTCATCTTGGTCGTCATTGATTACTTCACAAAGTGGGTTGAGTCAGCCTCACTTGCTTCTGTTACCAAAAACGTTATGGCCTGATTCATCAGACATAACCTTATCTGTCGGTATGGTATTTCAGAAAGAATCATCACAGATAAGGGTACCAATCTCAATAATACTATGATCATCGAGCTTTGCATGCAATTCAAGATCCAACATCATAACTCTTCTCCTTACCGACCAAAGATGAATGGCGCCGTAGAAGCTACTATAAAAATATCAAAAAGATCATACAGAAGATGACAGTGACATATAAAGACTGGCAAGAGATGTTACCATTTTCTCTTCATGGTTACCGTACCACAATACGGTATGGAAGTTATCCTACCCATCGAAGTCCAGATCCCTTCCTTGAGAATCATGAAGGATGCATGTTTGAATGAAGACGGTTGGGTTCAGACTCGACTTAATTAATTAAACCTGATTGACGAAAAGAGGCTCGTGGCTGTCTGTCATGGTCAGATGTACCAAAAATGTATGATTAAAGATTTTAACAAGAAGGTCAGACGTCAGGTATATCATGTTTGTGACCTAGTAATCAAGCACATTATCCTGCCGCAAGGTGATCTTAGGGGAAAATGGACCTCCACATACGAAGGTCCATTTATGATCAAGAACATATTTTCTGGTGGAGCCATGATCTTAACCACTATGGACGGTGACGATCTTCTGCACCCTGTAAACACAGACATAGTTAAAAGATACTACGTATGATCAAAGACCCGCTAGGTTGACTGGCCTAAGCAAAAATAAGGGCATCCCGACGAACCAAAGGGTTCGATAATAAATTAGGGATATACATATGGAAAAAATTGATGCACTTGACAAGTCGAAAACCTGGAAAGGCGGCTTGGACAAAAAGGGTATCCTGGTGGACTGAAAACCCGAAAGGGTGGACCAGGCAAAAGTTAGGGATTGTATAACTATGTTTCGTTGGATCACCTTACATCCAATCCTCAGTGTTGTACCCCAAAGTTTTCCCTCCCATTTTTACTCCAAACATGCTCCTAGAGATCCTCAATTGCTCAAGGTTGACCAGGAATTGACCAGACAAATTCTTCTCCTAAGCAATGAACCTCTAACTAGGGTTTCACTTCTCATCAAGATGTGTGAGTTCCAAAGGTCTCAAAGGTTTTCCATTGTCCTAATATGCCTTCAAGATTGTCCATGACAAATTTCATGCCTTCCACTACAAGTTTGCTCATTCAATTGCTCAAATGCTTGAAAATCAACTATGCTAGGTCAAAAGTCAACTGTGGACCATGTACAGTCAAACTTCAAGATTTTTGGTCAACATCAAAATTTTGAAGTGATATCCATAATTTTATCAAGGGTTGATCATGATTCCTCGAGAAATGTCCCTAATTCATCAAAAGTCAAAAAATGCTAAATTAGGGTTTCTATAGGAAAAGTCAACTGAACTTTGGCCAGGCATAACTTTCACATACTTCATCCATTTTCCCCCAACCAAAACTCATATTTAATAGAATCTCATTCTCTAGAACTTATCTTCATCCCTCAAGTACAAGAAATTCACCATTTGAAAGATACAAGCTCAGAAATTACAGGTCATTTTTAGAAAGTCAACAAAAGCCACTTTTTGCCAAGACCTTTTACATCAAGATAACATCTTCAAATGCAAAATTGATCAAAAGAGGGACTGAATTAGACATCTTTGGATTTTCAAAAATTCCAAGATTATCATCATGAGATAAAAATTGAGCAAGTTATGGCTTGCCCATGTTGGGAAAATTTGGGAAATTTCAAGAAATGTGCATTGAGCAAATTTGAACTTTTAGGACAATGGCATAACTTTTTGGACTTCAAACAATTTCATGTCCTTGTGAAGAGCCCCTAATCTCATTTTTACCATGCCTTACATTTTTTTACTTATTTTGCACATATTTATTTTAATTTATTTTAGATAAATATAAAATAAAATGTATAAATTAATTAGAGGTGGGTCTTCGCATTTGGGTTGATGTTTTGGCTTGCCTTAAAGCCCAAGAATTTGTGCAAAATGTCCAGGTACATTGAAAATTTGAAAAAAGACAAGATTCCACATCTTTGGCCAACTTTCAAAATGACATTCATGGCTTTGAAAACACATGTTTAAGGTTGTTTAAACCTTTGGTCTCTTGTCTCCTCCATTTCCACTATATAAGCAACACGCTAGCAAGCATTAGACATGCACATACATCATAGAAATAGCTCTCCAAAATTCAAAAAATGTTGTCAAAGTTGTCAAATTTGTATCCCCGTTCCCAGGCTTTTGCCGACCAAACCAAGTGCCCTATCATCATCTTGAGACTCCCAGGGTTCGTCCTCAAGCACCCTTTCAACCAGAACATGCCCAAAATCCATACTTCCAAGTGCACCATTTGGTAAAATTTTCGTGGAACTCAAACTCTTTATTTATACACTGTAAATCGTTTATGCATACTGTGATATGGTGGGAGAACTGACTTGAGGTTTTGCGTTTTGTGTTCGCAAATGTTTCGGTTTAGCAAGAGTCACCACCGACTTTTTATTTTATCCTAAGGAAATGTCGAAAAGCAAAGGAAAGACCTTTGAGATGTTTTCTTGGATTCGGGGAGTAGATTATGAAAAGGGAAGGTGCAAGCACCCTTTTCATCCATGGTTATCCATGGGCTCTTAGTTACTTGTTTAGATCACTTGCTTTTGCTTTTCAATTGTTTGAAATGGTGCTTTGTGTGTGGTTTTGAAAGATGTTTTGAAAAGAGGCCATCGTTGTGGTAACCTTTGTAATGATTCTTGTTTGAATATATACAAAGGTGTATTGTCTTTTGAAAAGATTCCAATGTTTTGAAAGTTTGTTTTGGGAAATGTTTTGAAATTGTATTGTGGAGTGTGTTTGAAAATAGCAAGGATGTTTTTGCAAGTTTGATCAAGTAACTAAGAGCTATCTACCCTATTTTACTCAAAGATCTTTCCTATACGTTTTTAACCCTTTTGACAGTGTTGTTTTACCATTGCATTTGGTAAACAACCTTGTATTAGGATGTTAAACGGGACAAGAGCGGGTCATCGTATAGACCATGATAGCAATTGTGTTAAGTATTTTTAGCAAATTTTTGAGAGACTGGATCATTTTTGTATAGGCAACCAAGATAGCGTCATTGAAGGACTATGATCTTTTGTTTTTGTTTTGTTTTGCCAAAGTACTCAACATGCATAACATGACCCATTTTTAAGGCAACAAGTGGATGAAACCCTAGGGGTGCATGTGTGAATTGTGTTGTCAACTTACATGCTTTTTGTCTTTGTATTAGTCAAGCTATTTGTTTGATTTTTTGGATTTTTGCATACAAACCCTAATCTCTAATCATGGCATAATTGAAAGCGTAAATGTGTAAAATAAATCTACACTATTACAACATTGATATAGGGAGGGGGATACAATTTTGAATGGGGATATATTTGACAAGAAATTAAAACCCTAGTTTTACTATTACATCCAAATTGAATCAAATGTCCTAAATAATAAACGGACAATATTTAAATAAATAGATTAAATAAATACACAAAATATATGAATATGCAAAAAGTTTATGTTTATTTTCCATGTATGTAAAAATATTTAATGCAAGAAAGGAAAGAAATAACTAAAAGAAAATATTATTTTTTTATTAAGGGTAAACCCTAATTTTTCTTTAAGAAAATAAATATATTAATTATATTATTTATATACAATAAATAAAATAATGTATATACAAAAAAATTAAATATATTTAGAAAAAGGTATTATTTTAAGTATAAATAATAATAATAAAAAGTATAGTATTTTTTATGTTTTTATTTTCAAGTATTTATAAAATAAAAGTATATATATATATATATATATATATATATATATATATATATATATATATATATATATATATATATATATATATATATATATATATATATATATATATATATATATATATATATATATATATATATATATATATATATATATATATATATATATATATATATATATATATATATATATTAAATATGTATAATAAAATAAAATATATACAAAAATAAAAAAATATATTTAGAACAATATTTTTTAGTTTAAATAAAATAATAATATTAAAGTATAATTTATATATTATTTTAAGTTTTCAATAAATGAAATATGTACTAACTAAATTGTTTTTATGTTAGAAAGAAATAAAATAAAATATAAAATAAATGTAAAAAATTATAAAAATATTTTTTGGGTATTTTTATATTTAGAAAATAAGAAAACAAAATCAGAAATGAAAGTAAAATGGAAAAATACAAAAGTATGAAGAAATGGGCCAGGGGGGTGCAAAAATTAAAAGGGGGGTGTCAATAGTGAGCCAGGACCAAGCCCGGCCCAACAAGCTTCATCTTCAACCCATGTCTTTAAAAAAAACGTGCGCGCCTGTTACAAAACACGAACATCCTGCATACAAGCTCTATTGCAAAAACACATAACATCAAAGTTGTAGGGTTGTTCAAGACGAATTCAACCATATAAAAAACTTGTCCTAACTCTCAAAGACCAGAGAGAATTTCTCTGGCCCTAAAATCTAACCTAATTTTTTCAGAATGTTCATGGACCAAATTCTCTTAGCACGCTTAATTAAAATTAAAACTGAGCATATGTACAGCTTCATGGCAATGAATACTACATTTCTTATTCACAAACCTAAGTCTAAATGTTCCTAAATAGAGAGATAGGAAGTTGATAAAAACCTGTTTCAGCTGACTTCGTGTATGGCAATGTGGAGGTTTTCAACAAGTCCTGAGATGTTTGAGAGCTTGCTTGAACTTCACTTGACCTTCTCCAATGTCTAGCTTGTCTTGAATGCACTTGAACAAGCCTACAGAACTCAACCTGCACAAGCTCAAAATGAAAATGGCAAACCCTGTAAATGGAGTTACAGTTTGTGTTTAAGGGTTGGGATAGTTTGGATGGGTTATGTGGAAGATGTTTGAACCAACTTGGGGCAAAACGCACAAGCAAAATGTGAGATAGAACTCAAGTTGCAGATGCTGCCCTATTTTTCCAATGAGATGTGATTTTGTGCTATGGGAAGTTTGGAGGCTCCAAGGGTCGTGTTTCTGGCTCAAAGGGGTGTGAGAAAGATGTTTCAAATGCTTGCACAAGTTGGTTTTTGCTGAGGTTTTTGTTCTTGTATTTTGGATAAATTTCTTGGTTATGAAGTAAAATGTGTGAAGTGATGTGAAACAAGCCTGTACGGGCTATCCATATGCTTTCACCCTCTGCTCTTGGCCCCTCTAATTTGTGGATTTGATTTACTGCATAAGATCTTTCTCCATGCTCAAAGATTGTTGTTTGACATAAAGCAAGATTATGGCAAAAATGGTAATGTACCTTTTTCTACTTAAGGATTAATCTAATGTGCAATGTTCTAATGACCAAAAAAATGCCTTGGACCAATGGTTTTGCACTTAATTATTGAGTGTGGAATGGTTTTGAGGCCTGTAATCTAGTGCAAAGCAAGCTGATTTGAATTTGCAACTTGTATGGACATGAACATGCCATGGATGAAAAGTGAGTTTTTGCCAACTTCAAGCCTTCGATTCTCCATAACCACAAATGAGTTTGGAGAGTTCTTGGATATTTTGGAAATCTTGCAACATGCTCTACAATCCATCTTTGAAATGAAATTTGAGATTCCAAGTGGAACTATATGAAAAATGGCCATGAAGATAGGTCAAAATCATGCCTAAACTAGGGCAAAATTCCACTAAGTTACAAGTTTCATGGTCCCTTGTTCCAAATATCATAACTTGAGATCGAAGCTTCTTTTGGGAAACTTTGTGAATAAAAGTTGTAGACTTTATAGAGGACTACAACTTTCATGTTGGAAGTTTTGTTTGAATCCAAATGCATCATGGTGAAAATGTTGGGCAAAGTTAGGAAAATTAAGAAAATTTCATAACTTAGAAAAGTTCTAAGTTATGAAAATTTTCAACTTTAAACCCTAATTTGCAAAATTGGGTTTCTTGATGGACAAGTTTCATGTTTTGACACATTTTGATGAAAAATGACCCTTGGCACTTGATTTTGACCAAAAAGTCAAAGTTTGACTTTTCAGTGTACAGTCAAATTTTGATCAGTTGACTGAAAAATTCATTTGTCAATCAAATGCACTTGAGATCTTTTGAACCTTGTGAATAGGTCAAGATGATGCCATTGAGTCCTTGAGTCCATGGTTGAACCCAATTTGCCATTGGCTAGGTCAAAAATCAGAAATTGCCTTTGTACAGTCAAAACCCTAAAAATGACCATTTTGCCCTTTTGGTGATCTGATCAAATTTCTTGTGGAGTTGTGGTCCAAACTTGATCAAATGGTTCATATGAGTTCATAATGTTGATATGGGGTCAAAAATCATGAGGTTTGACTGTAAATTGGCCATAGTTGACTTTTTCCCCAATACAACTGATTTCTAGGTCAACTGTCCAATTGAATGGGCAAAAATTTAATTCAAGGCTTGAAACTTGGTATGGACAAACTTATGAGTCCAACATGAAGTATGAAAGTCACTTTGAGCATTATAAGTCCAAAATTCTCTGTGCAAACTCAAACCCTAATTTAGGTCATCAGTGCAAGGAGATGTCTTGGGTAGTGCAAAACCTAACTTGGTCTTGAGTTCAAGGAGCCTTGTGATGAGAAATGTTGGTAAAATGAGAGAGAAAATTTTAGGGTACAACAGCTGCCCCTGTTCAATCTTCTTGAACCTGAAGAGTTAAATTGGCGAGTTTGCCTTTCGTGACTCGAAGGTAAAAGAGGATTGGACACTAAAGTGCCCGTAAATTTGCACTCGTCAAACTGTAAGTTGAGGGAATGGGCTTAAAGATGCCATTTGGAGATGATAGAATCTTGCTGTAGATGGGCTTAGAGATGCCATCCAAAATGTTTGTTGAATATCAGGAGAATGAACATCAGAATGGTATCCGAATCTGGAACATTTCTGAGTTGTATCTGAAGATTGGATTTGTATGAGCAGAAGAATGGAGTTCATGTCTAGAGCGTATCCGAGCTGTAACCGTATTTGATTCTTGAATGAATATCAGAATGACTGTCGTGTCTGGAGTGTATCTGTATTGTATCTGAATTCTGAATGGGCGACAGAAAAACATCTGTGTATGAAGCATCTTTGGGCTGGGGATAGATTCTAAATGAGTGACAGAATGGCAACCGTGTCTGGAGCGTATCTGGACTATATCTGAAGTTGAGATTTGTATGAGTAGCAGAATGATTTCCGTGTTGGGAGTGTAACCGTACTGTAACTGGGATCTAGACAAGTGACAAAATGACTTCCGTGTCTGGGGTGTATCTGAACCTGAGGTTGATAGTTGAATCTGAATGAGAAATAGAATGGCTTCCGTGTCTGGAGCGCATCTAATCTGTATCTGATAGTTGAAGTCTGAATGAGTGACAGAATGGCATCCGTGTCTGGAGCGTATCTGGACTGTATCTTGACTTGAAATTCTGAATGAGTAATAGAATGACCTCCGTGTCTGGGGTGTATCCATACCGTATCTGACACCTTTGAATATTTGTTAAAGATAGCTCTTAATCTTATCCTGAAAAGGGTAAAATGTTAGCTGAAAACACAAAGTTATGTTGCATGAAATGTATGATGCAATAAATGTGTTTTTATCAATGTTTATGATATATAAATGTAATGTATGTGCATGTAAGCTGATTAGTTGTCTTGCTGAGGAAAATAAATCCTTAATAACTGGAGATAATGAAATATTTGACTGCTGCTGGGGAAAATAAACCCTTGACTGCTGTTGGAGATTCAAAACCTTTGATTGCTGAGACTGAGAAATCCTTTGGACTACTGCTGGGGATTGAAAAATCCTTGGTGACCTGTGGGGAATTGGGAATCCTTCATGACTTTCCTGGCAGATAAGGAAAACTCTGACGATCTCTACTGGGGAATTAAAACCTGGGAGGCTTCAACTGGAGAAATGAGAAGAAGAATCTTCTTTCTGCTGGGAAATAACTTTGTGGGGAGAATGTTTATCTTGTTGGAGAGTTTTCAAAAGCTTGGGTTGTATGCCAATCTACTGAGGATCTATGGAGGGAATCGGATGGTGTTCCACCGGGGTTTAAAGGTTAAAGTTTTTGGACTCCGTTGAGGAAGAAAGTTTTATCTTCGCTGGGGATTTGTAGTTCAAAGTCTTCTGGCTCCGCTGGGGATCAGGAGTTTAAAAACCTAACTCTGATGGGAAATTTGAAACTTAACTCTGCCAGGGATGTGTATTTCAAGGTTTTAGCTCTGTTGAGGATCTGAATGACACACTACAGGGGATTTCCTCCCGAATAGCATAAAGACGTCTTCCTATACTTTCAACCCATCAATAATTATCCCTTCTCATTCCGTTTTATTTGTAAGCAGTGATTATATTCAAATGCATATGCTCATTTAATAAATCATTGGACGTTTTCAAATAAAACATAAGTGTAAAAAAGAAAGAACAAGAAAATTTCTACACTTAGAAATATCTTTGTATTAACTTTGTGTAAGTATTTTGTACAAAGGAGACAGACATCCTAGTAAGAGGATGTTGTCATAAAAATGAGAAAAATTTATACAAAGAAAAATGGCTATGTGTGACAATTCCATGGGGTTCCCATTATGCTATAGCCTTCACAATTCTGATTATCCTATCTATTCGTTGCTTCGTCCGCAGATGATTGGATTGATCAGAAGCTTGAAGCTTGTCCGTGAAGAGATTGTCCTTAGAGTGATCCGACGAGACATAGTCATACGCTCTAATTCCCTAACTTTTGCCTGGACCGCCCTTTTGAGTTTTCAATCCACCGGGAAACCCTTTTTTGCCCAAGCCGCCCTTTCGGGTTTTCAACTTGCCGGGTGTACAGATTTTTTTATTTATCCCTAATTTTTGCCTGAACTGCCCTCTCGGGTTTTCGATTCACTGGGATGCCCATTTTTGCCTAAGTCTCCCTTTCGGGTTTTCAACTTGTCGGGTTGTTTATGTGTAGTATCTTTTGACTATGTCTGCGTTCGCAAGGTGCGGCAGGTCATCGCTGTCCATGGTGGTCAGAATCATTGCCCCACTAGAAAAGATGTTTTTGATCACAAATGGTCCTTCATAAGTAGGAGTCCATTTACCCCTGGGATCACTTTGCGGTAAGATGATCCGCTTGATTACAAGGTCCCCGACCTGATATACTTGTCTCTTGACTTTCTTGTTGAAGGCCTTGATCATACGTTTTTTATACGCCTAACCATGGTAAACAGCAATAAGTCGCTTTTCATCAATCAAGTTAAGTTGATCAAGCCGGGTCTGAATCCAATCGTCTTCACTCAAACCAGCATCTTTCATGATTCTCAAGGAGGGAATCTGAACCTCGATAGGTAAAACAGCCTCCATGCCGTATACCAAAGAAAAGGGTGTTGCCCTAGTTGAAGTGCGTGCCGTGGTATGGTACCCGTGCAGAGCAAACGGTAACATCTCATGCCAGTCCTTGTAGGTGACTGTCATCATTTGAATGATCTTCTTGATATTTTTGTTTGCAGCTTCAACAGCACCGTTCATCTTTGGCCGATAGGGAGATGAATTGTGATATTGAATCTTGAACTGTTCACACAAAGTGGTGATCATAGTATTGTTCAAATTTGTACCGTTGTCCGTAATGATCCTGTCGGGGATACCATACCGGCATATGAGGTTCTGCTTGATGAAGCGGGCAACCACATTATTTGTAACGAAGGCGAAGGAAGCTGCTTCGACCCACTTGGTAAAGTAATCAATGGCCACCAGGATGAAACGGTGTCCATTGGATGTTGTAGGCTTGATCTCTCCAATCATGTCGATTCCCATATCGCGAATGGCCAAGGAGCTGTTAAGACATTGAGAGGAACTGGGGGAATATGTACCTTGTCAGCATAGATTTGGCATTTGTGACAAGTACGGGAGTGTTGATGACAATCAGCTTCTATGGTAGACCAGTAGTAGCCTGCCCGTAGAATCTTCTTAGCCATCGTATGACCGCTCGAGTGGGTGCCAAAGGTGCCATTATGTAGTTCAGCCATAATCTGCTCAGCTTCAACCTTGTCCACACAACGGAGTAGGACACAATCAAGATTGCGCTTATATAGGATACCATTGCTCAGAAAGAACTTGGCTGCAAACCTCCTTAAGAACTTTTTGTCGTTGACTGAAGCTCCTTCAGGGTATTCTTGTGCTTCGAGATACCTTTTGACGTCATGAAACCGAAGTCGGTCCACCACTTCTTCGGTATTGATCTCGTGACAATGAGCAGGTTCGTCCATTCGTTCAATGGTGATTTGAGGTGCCTCATTATCCCAGTTAAGTTTAAACATGGATGACATTGTAGCTAGCGCATCTGCTAGCTGATTCTCTTCTCGCAGGAAGTGCTCGAAGGTAATCTGCTCGAAATGTGGTAACAATGTCAGGACATGTTCTTTGTAATGGATGAGGTTAAGGTGTTTAGTATCTCACTCTCCTTTGATTTGACTGATAACCAAAGCTGAGTCCTCAAATACGATCAAAGATTTGATTCCCAAGTCAATAGCAGCCTTGGACCAAAGATACAAGCTTCATATTCGGCCATGTTGTTGGTGCAGCTGAAGCAGAGCCTAGCAGTGAAAGGTGTATGAAAACCTTCTGGTGAGATAAGTACTGCACCGATACCGTTGCCAAGTGCATTTGAAGCACCATCAAAGTACAGGGTCCATCGGGATCCTTGTTCAGGTCCGTCATACAGTTCGTTACCTTTAATGTTGTCTAATGTCATAATATCCTCGTCAGGGAAGTCGAACCTCATAGATTGGTAATCTTCAACGGCTTGATGAGCTAGATGGTCAGCTAGTACACTCCCCTTTATAGCTTTTTGGGTTGTGTACTGGATATCATACTCAGTCAGGATCATCTTCCATCTAGCGATTCTTCCGGATAAAGTAGGCTTCTCGAATATGTACTTGATCGGATCCATTTTGGAAATCAACAGAGTGGTATGTGTCAATATATACTGCCTTAGTCGGCGAGCAGCACATACCAAAGCGCAACAAGTCTTCTCGAGCAGTGAGCAGCGAGTCTCACAGTCGGTAAAATTTTTGCTAAGGTAATAAATGGCATGCTCTTTTCGGCCAAACTCGTCATGTTGGCCCAGTACGCACCCCATTGAATTATCCATAACAGTCAGATACATGATTAAAGGTCTTCCTTCGACGGGTGGCATCAAGATAGGAGGTTCCAGCAAATACTCCTTGATCTTATTGAAAGCAGCTTGACAGTCATCGTTCCATTCAACCACCAGATCTTTCTTCAATAGCTTGAAGATTGGCTCACAGGTAGATGTTAGGTGAGAGATGAACCTTGCGATATAGTTTAGGCGTCCTAAGAAACCCCTAACCTCCTTCTCAGTGTGGGGGGCAGGAATTTCTTATATAGCTTTGACTTTAGCAGGATCAACCTCAATGCCTTTGTTGCTGACGATGAATCCCAAGAGTTTACCGGACCTAACTCCGAAAGTGCACTTGCTAGGGTTCAGTCTGAGCTTATAATCTTTTAACCTGACAAACAACTTTTGCAGATGGTCGAGGTGTTCTTCTTCTGTTTGTGAACGGGCTATCATGTCGTCTACGTAGACTTCAATATCATGATGTATCATGTCATGAAACAAAGCTACCATGGTTCGCTGATAGGTTGCCCCGGCATTCTTCAGTCCGAATGGCATCACTTTATAGCAGAAGGTACCCCACTGCATAACAAAAGTAGTATTCTCTATGTCTTCGCGGGCCATCTTGATCTGGTTGTACCTTGAAAATCCGTCCATGAAAGAGAATACCTTGTGTTGAGTTGTGTTGTCAACCAAGATGTCAATGTGTGGCAGTGGAAAATCATCTTTAGGGCTAGCCCTGTTTAAGTCTCTGTAGTCCACACACATTCTGACTTTGCCGTCCTTCTTAGGCACGGGCACGATGTTAGCAACCCATTATGGATAGGAAGTAACAGCCAGAAAGCCAACATTGAACTGTTTCATCACTTCAACTTTGATCTTCTCAGACATATCGGGCCTCATTCGGCGGACTTTCTATTTGATTGGTGGACAGTCTTCTCTTGTAGGGAGACGGTGAACCACAATATATGTATCCAGTCCCGACATGTCTTCATAGGACCAGGAAAAGATCTCAACATATTCATTCAACAACTGAACTAAGCGCTCTTTGACATTTGGCTCCAGGTTGGCACCAACTTTAACCTCTTTTCTGTCTTCGGCAGTACCCAAATTGATAGTCTCTAACAACTCTTCATGGGGCAGAATAGCCCTTTCTTATTGTTGCAAAAGTCTAGCCAGCTCTCCAGGCACTTCACAGTCTTCATCACCTTCGTACTCGACATGATTGACCAGATCTTCAGAGTCACTAAAGGCCATAGCATACTTGTTACCCATGGAATCCGGAGTGGATGGATACCTGCATTTTGTGAGTGTGGGTGTGTGTAAGGGATAGCCATCTTTAAACAAAATAAAATGTAAAAAGAAAGAAAATGAACACTACAGTTTATAGATGAAAACGTCCATGATTCATTAAAAATGGCATATGAAAATGAAGAATCAAAACCCTTACAAATGGACCTATATGCCCCGGGTAAGGCATAAGGCGAAAAGAGTGTACGAATTGTTTAATAATTATTACAGAGCAAACAGGAAATGTTCAAAAGATAAATTACTGATTGATGAAAGTAATGGGAACGAAATCTTTCGCCTCCCAGTTGTTCAGTCCTCCTTCAATGGTTGGAAAGATCCAATCTTCAAAATTGCTTCCTTCTTCATCATCATCTAAAGCATGAACTCCATGATGAGTGATTTTCAGTGGTGGTCCTCCAGCCCAGGAGCGACGCACAGCTTTCTGGCTAGCAGCAGTGAAACCCAATCCGAACTTATCTGTCTTGTAAGGAAAATCTGGAAGTTGACCCCACACTGTACTTCCTCCTTCCTTGATTACAGCCTCTGCATCTTTAAGGGATGACATCCGGGACACATGTTTGGTAATGATGGGCACATCAGTCATTGTCTTGGCTATCACGACTTCAGGAGAAACCTCTTCAAAGTGTTGGAAAGGTGTTTCTATGAATTCACCATCTAACTCCACGTAGCGGAAAGAGTTAAGGTGGCTTATCATATACTCCTCCTCACCATGAACTGTTATGATCTTACCCTGGACTGGGTACTTGAGCATCTGGTGTAGAGAAGAAGTGACTGCCCCAGCGTTGTGGATCCATGGCCTTCCTAACAAGCATGAATATGAAGGACGGATGTCCATCACATAAAAAGTAGAGTTGAAAATTTTGTTCCCACCTTAATTGGAATGTCCACTTCTCCGTGAACCATCCGCTTAGAACCGTCGAAGGCTCTAACAATGATATTACTAGGTTTAGGGTCAAACCTTCGCAGTCCAATCTGTCCAATGCTTTATTTGGTAGAACATTTAAAGATGAACCAGTATCAACCAGAACATGAGCAAGTGTGGTTCCTCTGCACTCTACCGAGACATGCAGCGCATCATTATGATTTCTTCCCTTGGACGTTAGATCGGAATCAGAAAATCCCAGACCATTTTCGGCTGTAAGGCTGGCTACACACTCTTGAAACTGATCTGCAGAAGTTTCTTGAGGCACGTGCGCCGTCTTCAGAAATTTGATCAAGGTTTTGGCATGAGCCTCAGAGCAAAGGAACAGAGCTAGCATAGAGATTTTTGAAGGGGTTTGCCCCAGCTTCTCTACGACATCATAGTCGCTCTTCTTAATTATCTTTAAGATTTCCTCCATTTCCTTTTGGGTGGTCTCGGGGATAACTAAAGTTTGAGCCCTCGTCCTGACGGGCATTTCTTGGATCCCCTTACCTTTATCACCAGTAACAGTAGAGGGTACAACCTCAGGAGTAACAATTTCTTCGATCACTGGACTTCGCACAGATATCTTGATAGGCACAAGAGCACTTGAGGGTCCGAAGACTGCCCGTGAAGGAGCAATCTCCGGAGAGAAGATTCTTCCGCTACGAGTGATCTTACTTGTTCCCACAATATTCCCCACATCAGGAGTCTCTTCATCAGAATTTTCTTCAACTGATTCGATCTATTTCACACCGTGATAGAAGATCTCTCCTCCATAATTCCACGGTATTGTCTTATTGGACTTATATGGGATAGGCCCCGACATGGTAATCTTCAGCGGTACAAACTTTGGATCAGGTGTAATCTTAACATGCCTTTTGCAGGTCTTGGAAAGATTGTCAGAAATGGTGATTATAGCAACATCATTGATTGAAGTAACAGGAGTAACAGGAGTAACATGAGTAATAACATCAACAAGAGTTTTCTAAAAGAGGATCTCTTGAGTATCCATCAGGCGTTGGATGCCTGATTTCAACAGCGGACAGTCGGATTGCAAGGTTGAACAAAAGTAACAATCTTTTTCACAGCCCGGGAAAATCCCGGCTTTCAACAGATTCATCTTGATTATTGGCAACAGAGTCATTAATTCATCAACAGCGGTAACATGAAGATCTTCCACAATAGCATGGACATTATGACCATGTTTTGGCATAGGAGCGGATATCACACTAGGTTTTTTGGGAGCATCAAACTCTACCTCCTTGGCATCTATCAAATCTTGGATCTTGTTTTTAAGGGCCCAACAATTGTTAGTGTCGTGCCCCACACTGTCTGAATGATATGCACATTTTTCATTTGAATGATAATAGGGAGAAGAGGTATTTGGGTTTTTTGGCGCTTCTTTCAAGTTGGTAAGGTTTAACTTTAACAGATAAGGGAGGACCTAAGCCGGTGTCATATTGATCCGGGTGAATTGCTGTTGTGGCCTTTCTACCCTTTGCTGGTTAGCTCTAGTTTGACTGCTTTGAGGTTGATCGACTGAGGAGTTCTGGATCATCACAGCCCCCACCGCTGGTCGGCGCTCCATTCTCCCTTGATTTCTCTAGGTGTGAACAGCAGAAACTTCCTTCTTGGCTGGGAAGGTCTTCTTGATAGAAGTGGAAGCGGAGACATCCTTCTGAATTTTACCACTCTTAATGCCAGCTTCGACCCTTTCACCGGTCAAAATTAATTCGGTGAACCCTGCAGATGAGCTCCCGATCAAGTGATTGAAGAATGGACCTAACAGGATCCCTAAAAACATGTCAACCAGCTCTCTATCCGACAATGGTGGCTGTACCCTTCCAGCCAAATCCCGCCACTTCTGGGCATATTCCTTAAATCCCTCATTAGAGGCCATACCCATACTCTATAGTTGAGTACGAGTAGGCGTTAAATCTGCGTTATATTGGTATTGTCGGTAGAAAGCAGCAGCCAAATCTTCCCAGTTATGAACATCAGATCTCTCAAATTGATAGAACCAGTCCAATTGCATACCCGACAAACTATCTTGAAAAAAGTGGACCCACAGATCCTTATCAGAAGAGTGAGGTTGGATCTTTCTGACGTAGGACCTCAGATGCATCTTCGGACAGGACAAACCATCGTATTTAGCAAATGTAGGCACTTTTAACTTGGGAGGAATGACGATCCCAGCGACCAACCCTAGTTCTTCGAAATCCAGCCCAGGTACCCTCTGTACCTCCATGGCTGCCAACCGATCCTCAAGATTCTTATACTTATCATCCACCAGAGGGTATTGCTGTTCGGAGTAATCTTCATCCTCTTCTTCTTCTTCATCTTCAGACTCAGAGGGCATTGCAACTCCATTTCCTTTACCAACCCCTTCGTCAGACATCGAGGGGAATTCCAGAACTCTCATATCCTGATTCTCAAATCTTCTTCCCATAGTGGCCACACCAATTCTTTTCTTTTTCTTCTTTTCCTTTTCCTTCTCTTTCTCTAACAGTGCTTTAAGATCCTCTTGACCCTTTGCTAAGGTCATGAGGAGTTGTTGGAATTGCGAATTCTGTGCTTGCAGATCTTTAACCGTCTGCTCTATATCCATCTTGCTGAAATAAACAACAGAAAGATAAGGAAACCTGGTGTGAAAACCTGTTTATGCATATGATGAATGATATGTTATTCATGTAATGCATTCAAGGATTCAGAAATTCAAATTTGTTCCAAACAAAAAGAACGCACGTCATATTAATAAGAAGAAATTTGTTAGTACATAAAAGCCCTATGGGCAAAATATTACAAAGCTTCTTAATGTAAAAAGACGTTGCGCATCCTTTTTGGCGCGATGTAAATGTTGAGAGTCTCCTCTTCGTGAAGTCGGCGGGTAAGTTCCAAAACCTTCTTCTCGCTGGCATAGAAGCTGGCTTCAAAAGTGTTCCGCTCTTCCTTGAGCTGTATCCAACTCTTTTGCAATTCTTCTAATGATGTTGGCATGTCTGGATGTAGGAGGGTGTATGGAACCTCTCCTTCCATAACAGGTTCTTTGATCACGGGGAGAATGTGAAGGTAAGGCATCATAAGACTCTGGGCGCGGGTTCGTACCCACTTGAGATAAGGCTTAAGAGGGATGGAATTCTTGTGCCCCAGTGTCTTACTATCCACTTTGTTGGGCATCCTCCAAGCTCGGATAAACCTTTGTCGAAGTCCTTGAGCATCGTTGTCGAACTCAAAAACCAAGTCAGGAATCAGCATATCATGAGGGCCATCCCTTCGGGCATACCCAAATTGCCTCAGAGCTAAACATGGGTTATAGGTAATGCATCCCATAATGCCAAGTAGTGGGACATTAGGGAATTCTCCACAACGATCAATGATGATAACATTTTCTCTTGACCGAGAACACCAATGAACATCAGAATGTGTGAGGGTCATCAACCGTTGTGACCACCTTAAACCCTGCTCATTCTTCAAAACTGATTGGGGAAGGTGAGAAATAAACCACCTTGATAGAAGAGGAGTACAGCACATGAGAACACCTCTTTTCCTCATTGTTCGTGTGTGAAATGAGTGTAGGATGTCCCCAAGCAATGTAGGTACAGGATTCCGAGATATGAAAATCTTGACAGCATTCACATCTATAAGCTATCAGGGTTTGGGAACAAGACCAACCCATAGATGAGAAGTGCTACAATCTCCTCAAAAGCTTGCAGATCTAGAGAATTCCAACAGTCTTGTGCCTTCTCAAACAGAAACTTTTCCAAGAAACACTTGACACCACTTCTGGTTTCCCAATGACCTTTGATATCAGACGGTTGCAAGTGTAAGGCTTGAGCAACATCTTCAGGCATTGGTTCTCTTTCCGTACCGTTGTAGGGTAGTTGATGGAGAATAGGAATCCTCAGGAGTTGAGAAAATTCCTCTAAAGTAGGTACTAGTTGGTAATCAGGGAATGTGAAACAGTGGTGTAGGGGGTCAAAGAACTGGAAGAGGACTTTCACCATGTCTTCTTCAATGTTGGAGTTGACCAAGTTGAGAAGTCTACCATGTCTTTCACTGAAGAGAGAATTCTCTAGGATCTTGGAAGCAAGCTCCGTGAGTTGGGGAGGGATTCTCACAAGGTTGACTTGGATTGTTTTCCTGCGAAGAGATTCCATGACCTACAAAACAAGAACAAAGATGAAGATCCAAACCCTTGAAATGATTAGTGGATGCATATGATGCTTTATGATGTTCATGATGTATGCACAAGCATATGTACAAGCAAGTCACACAAGTTCCTAGTTTCAGGCTTGCATGGGGTTTCATAGGTAAGTACCCTCTTGAAGTTAGTTGGCTCAACCTGTCCTATAAATAGTAACCGGGTTCTAAAGAGCTCAATATCATTGGGTTATTTTTTGTGTTCATTGTTTCAGTTTAGCCACTTAACTGGCAACCGAAATATTCCAAGAAAACAACCCTCAATGAGTGTAGTATCGAGTATCTACCAACTTCAGACTGCACCAAAGTCGGTCATCTCACTACCCCTAATAAGGCCAAGATGGTCAAGTAAGGTTCTAAGAGTTTATTAGTGCTTCATGACATCACTCAGCGGCCCCGTATTCTCTTTGATTGACTCAAAGGCTACCGGTACTCACAAATATGTCGCACTAATATAGCTATTGCTTCAACCATGTCGGTATACCCCGCACAGTTTCCACAATGTATTGCTATTTACCTATGAATGTTTCCCAAAAATCGGGGTAGAGGATTCAAACCCAAACAAGAGAACCAAATGTAAAGCAATCAAAGAAAACAAGATAAGCATGTAAAGGTGATCTAAACCCTAAGGTTACTCCACATTCGGAATTTATCCCCAGCAGAGTCGCCAGTTCTGTGATACGGTGGGAGAACTGACTTGAGGTTTTGCGTTTTATGTTTGCAAATGTTTCGGTTTAGCAAGAGTCGCCACCGACTTTTTATTTTATCCTAAGGAAAGGTCAAAAAGCACCGGAAAGACCTTTGAGATGTTTTCTTGGGTTCGGGGAGTAGATTATGAAAAGGGAAGGTGCAAGCACCCTTTTCATCCATGGTTATCCATGGGCTCTTAGTTACTTGTTTAGATCACTTGCTTTTGCTTTTCAATTGTTTGAAATGGTGCTTTGTGTGTGGTTTTGAAAGATGTTTTGAAAAGAGGCCATCGTTGTGGCAACCTTTATAATGATTCTTGTTTGAATACATACAAAGGTGTATTGTCTTTTGAAAAGATTGAAATGTTTTGAAAGTTTATTTTGGGAAATGTTTTGAAATTGTGTTGTGAAGTGTGTTTGAAAATAGCAAGGATGTTTTTGCAAGTTTGATCAAGTAACTAAGAGCTATCTACCCTATTTTACTCAAAGATCTTTCCTATATGTTTTTAACCCTTTTGACAGTGTTGTTTTACCATTGCATTTGGTAAACAACCTTGTATTAGGATGTTAAACGGGACATGCGCGGGTCGTCATATAGACCATGATAGCAATTGTGTTAAGTATTTTTAGCAAATTTTCGAGAGACTGGATCATTTTTGTATAGGCAACCAAGATAGCGTCATTGAGGGACTATGATATTTTATTTTTGTTTTGTTTTGCAAAAGTACTCAACATGCATAACATGGCCCATTTTTAAGGCAACAAGTGGATGAAACCCTAGGGGTGCATGTGTGAATTGTGTTGTCAACTTACATGCTTTTTGTCTTTGTATTAGTCAAGCTATTTGTTTGATTTTTTGCATTTTTGCATACAAACCCTAATCTCTAATCATGGCATAATTGAAACCGTAAATGCGTAAAATAAATCTACACTATTACAACATTGATATAGGGAGGGGGACACAATTTTGAATGGGGATATATTTGACAAGAAATTAAAACCCTAGTTTTACTATTACATCTAAATTGAATCAAATGGCCTAAATAATAAACAGACAATATTTAAATAAACAGATTAAATAAATATACAAAATATATGAATATGCAAAAAGTTTATGTTTATTTTCCATGTATGTAAAAATATTTAATGAAAGAAAGGAAAGAAATAACTAAAAGAAAATATTATTTTTTTTATTAAGGGTAAACCCTAATTTTTCTTTAAGAAAATAAATATATTAATTATATTATTTATATACAATAAATAAAATAATGTATATACAAAAAAATTAAATATATTTAGAAAAACGTATTATTTTAAGTATAAATAATAATAATAAAAAGTATAGTAGTTTTTTATGTTTTTATTTTCAAGTATTTATAAAATAAAAGTATATATATATATATATATATATATATATATATATATATATATATATATATATATATATATATATATATATATATATATATATATATATATATATATATATATATATATATATATATATATATATATATATATATATATATATATATATATATATATATATATATATATATATATATATATATATATATATATATATATATATATATATATATATATATATATATATATATATATATATATATATATATATATATATATATATATATATATATATTAAATATGTATAATAAAATAAAAATATATATTTAGAACAATATTTTTTAGTGTAAATAAAATAATAAAATAAAAGTATAATTTATATATTATTTTAAGTTTTCAATAAATGAAATATGTACTAACTAAATTGTTTTTATGTTAGAAAGAAATAAAATAAAATATAAAATAAATGTAAAAAATTATAAAAATATTTTTTGGGTGTTTTTATATTTAGAAAATAAGAAAACAAAATCAGAAATGAAAGTAAAATGGAAAAATACAAAAGTATGAAGAAACGGGCCAGGGGGTGCAAAAAGTAAAAGGGGGTGTCAATAGTGAGCCAGGACCAAGCGCAGCCCAACAAACTTCATCTTCAACCCCTGTCTTTAAAAAAAACGTGCGCGCCTGTTACCAAACACGAACATCCTGCATACGAGCTCTATTGCAAAAACACATAACATCAAAGTTGTAGGGTTGTTCAAAATGAATTCAACCATATAAAAAAATTGTCCTAACTCTCAAAGACCAGAGAGAATTTCTCTGGCCCTAAAATCTAACCTAATTTTTTCAAGATGTTCATGGACCAAATTCTCTTAGCACGCTTAATTAAAATGAAAACTGAGCATATGTACAGCTTCATGGCAATGAATACTACATTTCTTATTCACAAACCTAAGTCTCAATGTTCCTAAATAGAGAGATAGGAAGTTGATAAAAACCTGTTTCAGCTGACTTCGTGTATGGCAATGTGGAGCTTTTTAACAAGGCCTAAGATGTCTGGGAGCTTGCTTGAACTTCACTTGACCTTCTCCAATGTCTAGCTTGTCTTGAATGCACTTGAACAAGCCTACAGAACTCAACCTGCACAAGCTCAAAATGAAAATAGAAAACCCTGTATACAGTTGGTGTTTAAGGGTTGGGATAGTTTGGATGGGTTATGTGGAAGATGTTTGAACCAACTTGGGGCAAAACGCATGAGCAAAATGTGAGATAAAACTCAAGTTGCAGATGCTGCCCTGTTTTGCCAATGAGATGTGATTTTGTGCTATGGGAAGTTTGGAGGCTCCAAGGGTCGTGTTTCTGGCTCAAAGGGGTGTGAGAAATATGTTTCAAATGCTTGCACAAGTTGGTTTTTGTTGAGGTTTTTGTTCTTGTGTTTTGGATAAATTTCTAGGTTATGAAGAAAAATGTGTGAAGTGATGTGAAATAGGCATGTACAGGCTATCCATATGCTTGCACCCTCTGCTCTTGGACCCTCTAATTTTTGGATTTGATTTACTGCATAAGATCTTGCTCCATGCTCATAGATTGTGGTTTGACATAAAGCAAGATTATGGCAAAAATGGTAATGTACCTTTTTCTACTTAAGGATTAATCTAATGTTCAATGTTATAATGACCAAAACAATTCCTTTGACCAATGGTTTTGCACTTAATTATTGAGTGTGGAATGGTTTTGAGGCCTGTAATCTAGTGCAAAGCAAACTGATTTGAATTTGCAACTTGTATGGACATGAACATGCCATGGATGAAAAATGAGTTTTTGCCAACTTCAAGTCTTCGATTCTCCCTAACCACAAATGAGTTTGGAGTGTTCTTGGACATTTTGGAAAGCTTGCAACATGCTCTACAATCCATCTTGGAAATGAAATTTGAGATTCCAAGTGGAACTATGTGAAAAATGGCCATGAAGATAGGTCAAAATCCTGCCTAAACTAGGGCAAAATTTCACTAAGTTACAAGTTTCATGGTCCCTTGTTCCAAAAATCATAACTTGAGATTTAAGTTCTTTTGGGAAATCTTTGTGAATCAAAGTTGTATACTTTGTGGAGGAATACAACTTTCATGTTGGAAGTTTTGTTTGAATCCAAATGCATCATGGTGAAAATGTTGGGCAAAGTTAGGAAAAATTAAGAAAATTTCATAACTTAGAAAAATTCTAAGTTATGAAAATTTTCAACTTTAAACCCTAATTTGCAAAATTGGGTTTCTTGATGGACAAGTTTCATGTTTTGACACATTTTGATGAAAAATGACCCTTGGCACTTGACTTTGACCAAAAAGTCAAAGTTTGACTTTTCAGTGTACAGTCAAATTTTGATCAGTTGACTGAAAAATTCATCTGTCAATCCAATGCAGTTGAGATCTTTTGAACCTTGTGAATAGGTCAAGATGATTCCATTGAGTCCTTGAGTCCATGGTTGAACCCAATTTGCCATTGGCTAGGTCAAAAATCAGAAATTGCCTTTGTGCAGTCAAAACCCTAAAAATGACCATTTTGCCATTTTGGTGATCTGATCAAATTTCTTATGGAGTTGTGGTCCAAACTTGATCAAATGGTCCATATGAGTTCATAATGTTTATTTGGGGTCAAAAATCATGAGGTTTGACTGTAAATTGTCCATAGTTGACTTTTCCCCCAATACATCTGATTTCTAGGTCAACTGTCCAATTGACTGGGCAAAATTTTGATTCAAGGCTTGAAACTTGGTATGGACAAACTTTTGAGTCCAACATGAAGTATGAAAGTCACTTTGAGCATTAGAAGTCCAAAATTCTCTGTGCAAACTCAAACCCTAATTTAGGTCATCAGTGCAAGAAGATGTCTTGGGCAGTGCAAAACCTAACTTGGTCTTGAGTTCAAGGAGCCTTGTGATGAAAAATGCTGGTAAAATGAGAGGGCAAATTTTAGGGTACAAAACATACATATACGTGTTCATACTAATGCTTATGATTATTTAGCACCCTTACATGTGAGGTTTGACGTGAGAATGGAGCTTTTCCATTATTATGGCAAAGCTTCAGACGAGTCTCGTTCTTAGTGATACATGGGTTTTCAGGAAAATCCAAGGCCAGATTTGAAATCTGCGCGTGATTTTAAGAAGGATAGGGTTCTTATTTTTTCTTTAGCTTGCTTGTTTTGCAGTATTGAATTTTAAATCGTCCGAAGATGGTGACCAGAGTTTTGACTCTGACACCATTGACTTGTTGACTCTGGCGCAATATGTGTTTCCCTCCCATTGGTTAGTACCAGTCAGTACGCGCATTGTTTGAGTTTCAAATATTAGCGTTAGCTTTCTAATATGTAATTTTTGTTTTATCTATATACACAAATGAAGAGTTAGCACAGATGGCAAAGCAAGACATGTGAAAAGGAGAAGACTTGGGTTCGAGTCTCAGGTCCATCATTTTCTTATTTTCCACTTTTTCATGCAGATCTAGTGCTCCTCAAGGCCAATTGCACATCATACACCATCAGATCTAGCCATCAGGTCATTATTGAGTTGGATCCAAGGGCTTCAATATGGAATCTATCATGCACCCTCAAGGCCTCATCTCACCTGATCTAGCGTGGCATGGGCTCAACATTCATTTGGGCCAAGCAAATTTTCAAACAGCACCCGCCATTTTTTTTTGCTTTAACCACCTAGGCCCATTTTACTTTTTTTTTGTTTTAATTTTCTTTTAATTTGCCTTTGTTTATTTAATTAATCAAATACTAAAAAATCACAAAAAAACTTAGGACTAATTTTTCTTTAATTAAATAATTAATTTATTTAATTGATTAATTAATTAAACTTTAACCTTTTCTTAATTTAAAATAACATAGAATTAGGTTTAATTTATATGTTTAAATTATCTTCTTTTAATAACCAAAAAAAAAACTTAGACTATTTTCTTAAATTAACTTTACTTTTTAAATAGATTTTATGGCAATTTTCATTATTTTCTTAAATCAAAAATCAAAAAGTAACAAAAAATATTTTCTTATTTACTTAGAATCACTTTAGGTTTTAGTCGAACTTTTAACTTTTGCGTGTTATTATTTTCTCGCATTTTTTCATTATTGTAACCATATACTGGTATGTAATAGTTAATAGGTGTGATACGGTGGGAAGAACTGACTGTTTTTGGAATGCTGGTTTGCGTTTTGCGTTTGTTTTCGCAAAATGTCGCGGTAAGCAAGAGTCACCACCGTCTTTTATTTTATCCAACAAGGAAAGGAAAAAAGCACAGAAAAATTCCTTTTTCGAGATGTTTCTCGGGTCCGGGGGGTAGATTATAGAAAGGGAAGGTGTTAGCACCCTTTCTATCCGTGGTTATCCACGGGCTCTTAGATACTTGCTCAAAGTGTTTTCAAAAATTGCTTTTTTGTGTTTGTGGGTTGAAAAGAGTTTTTGTTTTGAAAAGGAGTGTAAGTGCGGAAATTTGTTTTATTTTGAAAGAGCAAGTACTTAAGAACCATCTACCTACTCAAAAAAGGAATCAATTTGTGCTAATGTCCTTTAGACAATTCTATCCCACTATTGATGAGTAGGTAGCACCGTCGTTGGAGTTTTAAGGGTCAATTCGATTAAGGGACGTGCGGTCACTAAAGCAATGTTAGGACGCCTTAGCGGTAACCCTAATGTCTTAGATCATTTTTCTGAGGCAACCGTTTCGAGGCAACTATGATCTTTGGACAAGAGGGCGACCTCTAAAACTTCCTATACTCAATGACCACTTTCGAAGGAAACCAAGTGAGGTGTACCCTAAGAGTGCGCATGTGCGAGTGTGTTGTTTTTCAGTTAATTTCGTCTTTGTACATGTCAATGGTTATCTATGTTGATTTTAGGTTAAACATTTGATCTTGTCATGCATTCCCTATTATCAAACATCTAACAGTTTATAAGTTGCGGAAATTAAACTAACTATTACAAGGCGTCGGGTATTTACATCGCCAAAAGCAACCCTTGAAATTAAAATTCGGAAAATAAATAAAGCGATAAAATAGTAACATCCTATTAAACTATTACATTCCGGGAAACAAGTACAATATTGAAAAAAATGGATCGCGTGCGGGAAATTAAATCGGGCGAGTTCTAGGGTTTTGACCCTTTGTTTAATAAAGCTAAGATTTTTTTGGTTTATTTAGAATTTATGGAAGAAATTAAATTAAGTTAATTATTAAATTAATAAACAAATTAATTAATTAATAAAAATGATATTTTTTGGATTTTTGATATTTAAATAAATAAAAATAATTTGATTAATGTTAATAAAACCCAATTATCTAAGTTGATTTTAATTATTGCAAAAAGACATCAAAATTATTCCTAATTAAACTAAATTGATTAAATTAATATTATTAACAAAAATAAAAATGCTAAAGTTTAATTTTAATACATAAAATATTTTTTTTTGGTTTTTAATTTTATTAAGAAAAAAAGTTTAATTGGTTAGTTAATATAAAAATAATAAAAATAATTAATTAAATAGAAATAATAAAAATAGAGAGAGTTTAGGGTTTGGGCCTGATTAGGGAGTTTATTCAGCAATTTCCAAGGCCCATTTGTGCAAGCTTGTGTTGACCTTCTTGATTCTCTATGTGTTGGTTGACTAGATCCCACCATATGCCTTCATTCTGGATCACCAGATCTGGCCTGGGGCCATCTGGCAAGTAGTTGAGTGAGGGAGCATGATGTACCACGCAATTGGATCACCACTGAATAACCTGTTGAAAAATAATAATATGCATTTGGGGGACCTGGGATTCGAACCCAGGTCCTATTGGTATTTGGTGGCACGCCTTTGCCACTGAACCAATGTGCTTCAATTGTTAATACAATGGACAACAATAATTATATGGAAAAAAACAATAACATACCAGAAATAAATAAAAAAACTCGCGCCAAGTTTGAACTATCCAACCAGGGGGGGACACGTCTTCATCTTCTTCGTTCAACCCTGGATATTTACCTACGGATTTACATCCGCAGCTAAATTCGCATGTCCAACCTAAAATCAATTTTAGGCCATGGAAATTGATTCCAATACCATGGTCATGCTCGTCTCTCTCCCCTGGTTACATCCATGTCCATCAATGGCTCCAATTTTGCCTAAAAAAGAAATTCCCAAAAAACACAAACCACGAACCCTAGATTCGGCTAGGGGGTTATAGGCCAGATAAATGCAATTGGCTAATGCATAATGCTTGTAAATTGAACGGTAATCATGAATATGCAAAGACTTTGCAAGAAAAGTGCAAGAATAATGATCTACGAATTCAACTGAAAAGCATATTTCTGAGACACTTACAGAGCTTTAGGGCGCGTATGAGAGCTTGTTAGGGATTGGTTTCGCTTCAATGATTGCCCAGCAATTGATTAGCGTTGAGATTTGCTTCTGAATTGGCCTCCAAGGACGATTTCAGTTTCACACTTTTTGGTAATTTTTCAAGTTTGGTTCTTGATGATTCTGCAGCCTCCAACCTTTGAATTCGTATGCTTTTACTTGTATATGTATGCTGCATTGTATTAGGTCAACAATTAGGTCTTGAATCCTTGTACATCAATGCTTGGAGATTTGATTTGATTCACCATTGATAACTTTCCAATTTTGTCCAAAATCCAATCTTTTTGCACATGGAATGGCTGATACGGATTTGATTCACTTGATGATGATGATTAGGTCCTGAAAATAGAAAAAGATCTCATGTAATCAAGTTTTGTGATTTTATTTGATTTAAATTGATTAAAAATGAAATAATTCAAATAAAAATCAAATAAAATAGAAAAATTGATAAATGGACACAAGGCTGAAGCTAGGACACGTGTGTAGTGTGACAAGATCAAATCAAGTGGAAAATAATGGGCCCATTTGACAAAATTTGAAGTTTTGGGGATAGTTGACTTTTGGCAATTTTACAAAAATGCCCAACTTCAACAATGCATGACTTCTTCAATTTTGAACTTTTAGAAGTGTTCTTGGACTTTTTAGAAAGATTGAGATGTCCTCTAACCAACCCTTTTTATCTCATCTCATTTTGATATTCCATTCTCAAGTTATAAGCTTTGGCTAAAAAGGTATTTTTGTTGACTTTCAAAAATGACCTATAATGTCCAAATTTGTAACTTTTTGTGAGTGCATTTTATGATCTTGGGGTATGAAGATGGATTGTAGGAAATTACATCCTCTTCAAAATGAGCTTTGGATGGGTCATTTATCATAAAGTATGATAAAGTTATGCTTGGTCAAAGTTGAGTTAACTTTTCCTACAAAACCCTAATTTAGCAACTTTTGACTCTTGATGAATTTTGAGCAATACTTAATGAATCATGATCAACCCTTGATAAAATGATGAAATATCCTTCAAAATGAGAATGTTGACAAAAAAATCTTGAAGTTTGACTGTATTTGGGTCACAGTTGACTTTTGCCCTAGCACAGTCGATTTTTGGACCCCTTGAGCAATTGACTGAGCAAACTTCCTCTGCAAGGCTTGAAATTTGACATGGATGAACTTGAGAACATATTAAGAAATTGGGAAGAACTTGAGGTCATTTGGATGCAAGGACCTTGATGCAACACAAAACCCTAATTTGGAATTGACTGCCTTAGGAGATGACTTGACTGTCCAACTCTTGAGCAATCTTGAGCAACTTGGAGATTTTTCTTGCAATGTTTTGAGAGATATGAGAGGGAAAATTTTGGGGTACAACAGCTTCCCCTGTTCAATTTTCTTAAACCTGAGGATATAGATTGGCTTTCGGGCCTTTCGTGATCCGAAGGTGGAAGATGATTGAACACCAGAGTGCCCAGAAATTTGCACTCGCATGAAGTGGTATCAATCTGGTGATATCGGGAATGGGCTTACAGATGCCATTTGGAGACTGTTGATAGGTGGTCCGGACTTCGGCTGGAATATGAATCAGGGAGATCTTATCGTCGATCAGACTGAACCAGGGAAGGTCTTGGATTAACTTTGACTGGATAAGAATCAGAAAAATCTTCGAATCGATTTAGCTGAACCAGACGAAAGTCTTGGAATAATTTCAACTGGAATACGAATCAGGGAGATCTTCGCGGAGATCTGACTGAACCAGAGGAGGTCTTGGATTAACTTTGGCTGGATCGGCATCAGAAAAAATCTTCGAATCAATTTAACTGGACCAGACAAAAGTCTTGGAATAACTTCAACTGGAATAAGAATCAGGGAGATCTTTGCGGCGATCTGATTGAACCAGAGGAGGTCTTGGATTAACTTTGGCTGGATCGGCATCAGAAAAATCTTCGAATCGATTTAACTAGACCAGACAAAAGTCTTGGAATAACTTCAACTGGAATACGAATCAGGGAGATCTTCGCGGCGATCTGACTGAACCAGAGGAGGTCTTGGATTAACTTTGACTAGATCGGCATTAGAAAAATCTTCGAATCAATTTAACTGGACCAGACAAAAGTCTTGGAATAACTTCAAATGGAATACGAATCAGGGAGATCTTCGCGGCGATCTGACTGAACCAGAGGAGGTTTTGGATTAACTTTGACTGGATCGACATCAGAAAAATCTTCGAATCAATTTAACTGGACCAGACAAAAGTCTTGGAATAACTTCAACTGGAATACGAATCAGGGAGATCTTCATGGCGATCTGACTGAACCAGAGGAATTTTTGGATTAACTTTGACTGGATCGGCATCAGAAAAATCTTCGAATCGATTTAACTGGACCAGAAAAAAGTCTTGGAATAACTTCAACTGGAATACGAATTAGGGAGATCTTCGCGGCGATCTGACTGAACCAGAGGAGGTTTTGGATTAACTTTGACTGGATCGGCATCAGAAAAATCTTCGAATCGATTTAACTGGACCAGACAAAAGTCTTGGAATAACTTCAACTGGAATACGAATCAGGGAGATCTTATCGGCGATCTGACTGAACCAGAGAAGGTCTTTTGATATAGCTGAGAATTTAACCGCATATTTCCTGAAAGGTAAAGGTCAATTATATGAAATGCATGATATGGATCAAGCAATGATGTTCTCAAAATAAATGAGATTGTATGGTATGATGCGTATATGCATGTATCAAGATGTATGGAAATGTAATGTTTCTAGCTGGGTAAAATAAATCTCAGATAGCTGCTGGAGAATAGAGTTGAATTATTCGTTTCCGCTGGGGATGACGAACGAAGATGATTGCGAGAATAAACTTACAGGAGAAGATAACTCCGTTAGGGAATATACTGATAAGGAGATTACTCTGTGGGGAAGATACGCTCTGCTGAGGATTCCACTGATAAATTTTGTCGAGATGAATTATCGTTGCTAGTGATATTGAGTCCATTAAGGATTGAATTCCTGTTTGTGAAAGGAAATAACTTTGCTGGGGATGATCTTTCAGTTTTGACTTGCTGGGGATAACCCTGTTAGGCTTTTGTGGGGATAATCCTTTGAATTCGGCTGGGGAGATTTATTTTGTATTCCGCTGGGGATAAACTTCCAGAGTCTACTGGGGATGATGCTTCAACTCTGTTGGGGGAAGCTTTTTCAGACTGCGCTGGGAAAATTTTAACTCCGTTGGGGGTATCTTGTATTCTGCCAGAGAACATTCTTATACTCTGCCAGGGAATATTAAGACTTCCGAGGATATCAAGCCTTTTTAGTGCTGATGGTAGATCAACTCTACTTGGGGAGAGCGTTGTTGATTTGTTCACAGTTGCAAGCCTCGGATGGGGGAGAGCTACCATTACTGTCTTACTCTGCGGGGAGTGAAGGTATCTTAGCCATATTATTCAGATGAATTTACCCGGCACCTGGTGGACAAAGCAACTATACAGTTTGGACAATTTTTATTTCCCCTGTTTCTGATATTACCCGTAATCGTCTTTTGTTTCGCATGTAAATATTCATGAGTAGCAATTAATGTCAAATGCATATATAAAAAATGAACATTGGACGTTCTTTGCAAAACAAAACAGATAAAGAATAACAGTTTGAAATTTCTTTGAAAATGAATTGTATTGATTTTGAAGTTTGGCCTGTAAATAGGCGTTTTTGTACAAGAGGTTGACGTCCTAGTAGGAGAACGCCGTCGAACAATAGAGTTTACACAATTTTTGAAAAACAAAACAACTATGTGAATGATCTCACTGGGTTCCAACTCTGCTATTGCCTTTATGTCTTCGAGCATCTCATCACTTTGCTACTTGGTTGAAGGTAGATCAGATTGATTAGGGCTGTCCGAGCTTTATAGTTGATACCGAAGTCTGGATGCAAGGTGATCCAATGAGACATAGTGTTACGCTTCGATCCCTAATTTTTGCCTGGACTGCCCTTTCGGGTTTTCAGTCCACCGGGATACCCTTTCTTGCCCAAGCCTCCTTTTCAGGTTTTCGACTTGACGGGTGTACAGATTTTTTTCTATTTTCATCCCTTATTTTTGCCCGAACCCTTTTGGTTCGCCGGGAAACCCTTATTTTTGCCTAAGCCAGTCAACCTAGCGGGTCTTTTATTATGCGTAGTATCTTTTCACTATGTCTGCATTGACGGGGTAAGGAAGGTCGTCACCATCCATGGTGGTTAGAATCATAGCTCCTCCTGAGAAAATGTTCTTAACCACAAATGGCCCTTCATAAGTAGGGGTCCATTTGCCCCTGGGATCACCTTGAGGTAGGATAATACGCTTGATTACCAGATCCCCAACTTGATACTCTTGTCGTCTAACTTTCTTGTTAAATGCCTTGATCATCCGTTTTTGGTACGTCTGTCCATGACAAATAGCAGTAAGCCTCTTTTTGTCAATTAGGTTCAGCTGATCAAGCCGAGTCTGAATCCAGTCATCTTCACTCAAACCTGCATCCTTCATGATTCGAAGAGAGGGTATCTGGACTTCAATGGGAAAGACTGCCTACATACCATATACCAAGGAATAGGGTGTTACCCCTGTTGATGTCCGCGCTGAGGTAGGTACCCATGGAGAGTAAATGGTAACATCTCGTGTCAGTCTTTGTATGTCACTGTCATCTTCTGCATAATCTTCTTAATGTTCCTATTAGCTGCTTCTACAGCCCCATTCATCTTCGGCCGGTAGGGAGAAGAGTTATGATGTTGTATCTTGAATTGATCGCAGAGCTCGGTGATCATCTTGTTGTTGAGATTGGTACCATTATCTCTAATGATCCTCTCTGGTACTCCGTATCGACAGATCAAATTATGCCGAATGAACTGTGCCATGACGTTCTTGGTTACGGTAGCAAAGGAAGCTGCTTCAACCCACTTTGTAAAGTAATCAATAGCTACCAGGATGAAACGATGCCCATTGGATGTCGTAGGTCTGATCTCGCCGATCATATCAAGGCCCCACATTGCAAAAGGCCAAGGTGCCATCAAGACATTTATAGGGACTGAAGGTATGTGCACCTTATCAGCATAGACCTGGCACTTGTGACATGTCCGAGAATGCTGATAACAGTCAGTTTCCATTGTGGACCAATAATATCCTGCCCGTAGGATTTTCTTTGCCATGGTGTGTCCACTGGAATGAGTTCCGAAAGTACCTTCGTGCAAATCTGCCATGATCCTTTCTGCTTCATTCTTATCCACACAACGTAGTAAGGTCGAATCATGGTTACGCTTATAAAGAATACCATTGCTGATGAAGAACTTCGCCGCAATCCTCCTCAGAAACTTCTTGTCATTAACAGATGCACCCTCGGGGTATTCCTGAGCTTCAAGATACCTCTTCACTTCATGAAACCAGGGCTTTTCTGTTACCTCTTCAGTCTCAATGTCACAGCAATGTGCAGGTTCGTCCAATCTTTCAATGATAATCCAGGGAGCCTCGTTGTCCCAATTGACTTTGAACATAGAAGACATCGTAGCTAACGCGTCCGCCAACTGATTCTCATCTCTAGGGAAGTGTTAAAAGGTTATCTCCTCGAAATGGGGAAGTAAGGTTAATACATACTCCTTGTAAGGAATAAGATTTAGGTGTTTCGTATCCCACTCGCCTTTAATCTGACTGATCACGAGAGAGGAATCTCCAAAGACACTTAGAAACTTAATCCTTAGGTCAATTGTTGCTCGAAGACCCATGATGCATGCTTCATACTCCGCCATATTGTTGGTGCAGTTGAAACATAATCGGGCGGTGAATGGAGTATGAGAGCCTTTAGGAGATATGATCACAGCGCCAATGTCGTTACCCAAAGCGTTTGAAGCTCCATCAAAGTACATAGACCATCGGGATCCTTCCTCGGGTCCTTCATCCGGTCCAGGTGTCTCACAGTCAGTTACCAACATGATATTCTTGTCTAGGAATTCGAAGTTCATAGACTGGTAAGCATCCACTGCCTGATGTGCCAAATGGTCTGCCAACACACTTCCATTGATTGCCTTTTGGGTCGTGTACTGGATGTCATACTCAGTCAAGATCATCTACCATCTTGCTATTCTTCCGGAAAAGGCAGGCTTTTCGAAGATATACTTGATTGGATCCATCTTTGATATCAACAAAGTAGTGTGAGTCAGCATATACTGTCTCAGCCGGCGAGCAGCCCATGCCAAAGCGCAGCAAGTTTTCTCGAGCAGTGAGTATCGGGTCTCACAGTCGGTAAACATTTTGCTAAGGTAGTAAATAGCATGCTCTTTTCGGCCAGACTCGTCATGTTGACCCAGCACACACCCCATTGAGTTGTCGAGTACTGTCAAGTATAAGATCAAAGGTCTCCCTTTAACTGGAGGCATCAGAATAGGTGGCTCTTGGAGATACTCTTTGATCCTTTCGAAAGCGGCCTGGCATTCATCGTTCCAACGTACTACTTGATCTTTCTTCAGTAACTTGAAGATTGACTCACAAGTAGCAGTCAGGTGCGAGATGAATCGGGCAATGTAGTTCAGACGTCCCAGAAAGCCTTTGACTTCTTTCTTTGTTCTGGGAGCTGGCATCTCTTGTATAGCTTTCACTTTGGTAGGATCCACTTGAATACCTTTATCGCTTACAACGAAACCCATCAGCTTACCAGATCTCACCCCAAAGGTGCACTTGTTCGGGTTTAACCTCAGCTTGTACAACTTCAACCTGTCAAACAGCTTCTGAAGGTGGTCAAGATGTTCTTCCTCCGTCTGGGACCTTGCAATCATATCATCGACGTATACTTCAACCTCATGATGGATCATGTCATGAAACAAAGCAACCATGGCACACTGATACGTTGCCCCAGCATTCTTCAATCCAAAAGGCATGACCTTGTAGCAAAAGGTACCCCACTGAGTAACAAAGGTGGTCTTCTCCATGTCTTCGGGAGCCATTTTAACCTGATTATAGCCGGAGAAACCATCCATAAAGGAGAATACCTTGTGCTGAGCGGTGTTGTCAACCAGAACGTCAATATGAGGCAGAGGGAAATCATCCTTAGGGCTTGCCCTGTTCAGATCCCTATAGTCGACCCACATTCGAACCTTGCCATCCTTCTTCGGTACGGGAACCACATTGGCCACCCACTAAGGGTAAGAAGTAACTGCTAGAAAACCGATGTCAAACTGTTTCATAACTTCAGCCTTGATTTTCTCTGACATCTCTGGGCGCATTTGGCGGACCTTCTGTTTCACTGGAGGACAATCTTCCTTGGTAGGTAGGCGATGAACCACAATATCGGTATCCAACCCAGGCATATCTTCATAAGACCAGGCGAAAATCTCAACGTAGTCACGCAGCATCTGAATCAACCGTTGCTTCACGCTAAGCTCCAGATTTGCACCGATCTTAACTTCCTTCTTGTCTACCTCTGTACCCAGATTCACTGATTCCACTGGCTCTTCGTGCGGCTGAATAGCCCTCTCTTCCTGAAGTAACAGTCTTGCAAGTTCACCAGGCACTTCGCAATCATCTTCACCTTCGTCTTCGGCTAAGTTGATCGGATTTTCGAAGTCATAACTGGCAGTAGCAGAGTCGCTACCAGTGAGATCCAGAGTGGGTGTAGACCTGTATATGTGAGTGTGTGTAAAATAGTTGTTTTGCAATATGTAATAAAAGAAAAACAAGGAGCGCAAAATTTGAAATGCAAGAACTTCCAATGCTTTTATTAATGATATATGAAAATGACACACATAAAGCCCTCTTAAATGAAGCCACAGTGCCCCGGGTAAGACACCGGGCCATAAAGTTTAAATCACTGTCTGTTACATATTCAAAACAAAAAGTTTCATTACTGGGTACAAAAGAAATAGGGATGAAGTCCTTTGCTGTCCAGTTGCTTGGTCCACCGTCGGTCGTAGGATAGATCCAGCTGTCAAACTCAGACTCTTCCCCGTCGTCTTCAATGGCATTCACTCTCGAGTTGCTGATGAACACGGGAGGTCTTCCGATCCGTGCATTCCGAACAACCTTTTGAGCTTCTGCAGTGAAACCCAAACCAAACTTGTTAGTCTTCTGTGTAAAATCAGGGAGTTGGCCCCAATTCGCACACCCACCTTTCTCGACAACAGCCCGGGCATCCTTGAAGGAAGCCATCTTCATAAGAGAATCTTCAACAACAGTCTCAGTTGATGCAAGCGTCTGGGGAACCTCTTCAAAATGCTGAAATAGGGTCTCAATGAACTCCCCATCCATCTCTACATATCGGAAAGAGTTGAGGTGGCTCACCATGTACTCTTCCTCCCCTTGTACTGTCACAATCTTCCATTTCACTGGGTACTTCAGCTTCTGGTGGAGCGTTGAGGTTACGGCCCCAGCTTTGTGGATCCATGGACGACCCAGCAAACAAGAATAAGACAGTCGAATGTCCATCACATAGAATGTAGAGTTGAAAACCTGAGAACCAACCTTAATCGGAATATCCACTTCTCCATGCACCATTCTTTTAGACCCATCAAAGGCCCTAACGACAATGTTGCTTGGCTTCAACTCCAACCCTTCACAGTCCAACCGGTCTAGAGCTTTCTTAGGAAAAACGTTCAATGAGGAACCAATATCCACCAATACACGAGCAAGAGTAGTGCCCCTGAATTCAATGGAGACATGCAGGGCATCATTGTGATTCTTCCCTTTAGCAGTCAAGTCGGCGTCAGAAAAACCTAACCCATTATCAGCAGTCAGATTGGCCATGCAATCTTTAAACTGATCAGCTGATGTCTCTTGCGGTACGTGTGCAGTCTTCAGAAATGTAATCAGAGCCTTGGCATGGGCCTCTGAGCATAGCAACAATGACAACATAGAAATCTTGGACGGGGTTTTCCCCAGCTGCTCGACTACATTGTAGTCGCTCTTTTTGATAATTTTCAGAATCTCTTCCATCTCTTGTTTAGAAGCTTCGACAGTAACCATCTTCGGTGCCTCCATCTGGGCAGGCTCACTGGTGATCCCTTTGCCCTGAGTGTCAGATGACTCGGCGACAGGGGTAAGAATAGGAACTTGAACAGGAATAGTAGCAGGTACACTAGCAGGTGTAATAACAACAGGTTTTCGGGCAGTTGGTGGGGAGATATCAGGTGAGAAAAGCCTTCCACTGCGGATGACTTTAGTAGGTCCAACAATATTGCTGATGTCAGTATCAGCATCCAACTCTTGTTTAACTCCATGAAAATAAACATCGGCCCCGTAGTGCCAAGGGACAGCTTTATCAGAGGTGTAGGGGATAGGCCCAGAAACAGTGATGGTCAAAGGTGCGATTCTTGGAACAGATGTAATTCTAACAGGCTTTCTCGAGGGAGCCTTGGAAGAATTGTCGAAAATGGTAATAATAGCAACTTCTTCAGTACGAACTAAAGGAACAACAGTCTTCTCAAACAAAATTTCTTTATTATCCATCAGGCGTTGGACACCTGATTTCAAAAGCGGGCAACCAGTTGGTAGGACAGAACACATACGGCAACCTTCGTCATAGCCCGGAAATAAACCGACTAGCAAAAGGTTCTTCTTCACAGTCGTCAAAGGGGTAACAATGTCGTTCACAGAAACCACAAACAAGTCTTCATCTATAGCATTCACTCCATGCTTGGGCATAAGAGCAGTCACAACATTAGGTCTTTCGGGCGCCTCGAAATCAATATCCTTAGCATCAATTAAGTCATGTATCTTATTCTTCAAAGACCAACAATCATATGTATTATGCCTCGGGCTATCAGAGTGAAAAGCACAGCAGGCATTAGGGTTGTACTTCGGTGATGTTGTATTTGGATTCTTCGGGGCTTCCCTTGGAATTACCAGATTGGTCTTTAATAACTGCGGCAGAATCTGGGATAAGGTCATGTTGAGACGGGTGAATTGCCTTCGAGGTCTGTCGTCCTTTTGTTGATTGTTGTGCTAAGGAGCACCGGCAGGTTTTGAAATAACAACCGCATTAACAGCTTGGCGGCGTTCAGGTCTATTCTGGCTTTTCGAACTGTAGACAGCGTTGGACTTTTTCTTAAAAGGCTTTTTCTCGGTGCTTGATGAAGCACCCTTTTGTATCTTACCAGCCTTAATACCAGCCTCAATCCTCTCACCGGTCATAATCAGCTCTGTAAACCCAGACGAAGAGCTTCCAATCAGGTGGTTAAAAAATGGACCAGACAAGGTCCCCAGAAACATATCCATAAGCTCCCGATCAGCCAAGGGTGGTTGCACTCTTCCGGTGAGGTCCCTCCACTTCTGAGCATAATCTTTGAAACCTTCACCCATTCCCATTGACATACCCTGGAGTTGGGTACGCGTGGGAGCGAGGTCGGAATTGTATTGGTACTGCCTGTAGAAAGTAGTAGCCAAATCTTCCCAACTGTGGATACTGGCTCCGTCCAGCTGGTAAAACCATTCAAGTTGAGTCCCTGAGATACTGTCTTGAAAGAAGTGGATCCATAGGTTCTTATCAGCGGTGTACGGCTGAATCTTCCTTACATATGACCGGAGGTGCATCTTCGGACAAGAAACTCCGTCATACTTAGCAAAGGATGGTGCCTTGAATTTGTGGGGAATTACTACCCCAGATGATAGACCTAGATCACCAAAGTCTAGACCAGGCACTTTCTGAACTTCCATCGCACTCAACCGGTCTTCCAGTTGTTTGTATCTATCCTCAGCTGGAGGATACTGGTCTTCGTCGAAGTCCGTCTCGTTGTCGGAGACCACAGGGCTAGGAGCCCTCCTTTCTTCCTGACTATCTTTCCCTCCAGATGAGGTGGTCAAATCAACTTCATCCCGTAGCCTGTTTCCAAACCTGTGGCCTGTGTTAAACAGGACTGTCTTCTTCTTCTTCTTCTTCTTCTCTTTCAGAATCAGGGTCTTCAGATCTTGCTGACCCTTAGCTAGATTCATGAACAACTCTTGGAATTGGGCATTCTGGGCCTGTAGGGCCTTGATTGCTTGCTCAGTTGATGGTTCAGTAGACATGATGAGTGCTGAAATAAATAGCGCAGAAGATAAGAGACCTGTAATGGGTACCTGTTATGAAGTGCATGGGATTAAATGCGTGTGACATGATTTCAAAGACAATCGAGAGATTCAAATTTGTAAACAAGAAAGGAAACACACTTTTATTAGGTAAACTTGAAATTCAAATTGTACAACAAATTCCCTTAAGGCGTTACAAGAAAGGAAATACTGAAAAGTAAATAAAAACTGGAAAAGAAATAATAAAAGGACAATCAGTTCTCCCATGGTCTCTTCTTGTCAGTGCGGACATAGTCAATGAGAATTCGCTCGTTCTCCAGCTGCCTAGTCAACTTCAGAATCTTCTGCTCTTGCTCGTTGAACTTCTCTCGGTAAGCATCTCGTTCTTCTCTCAGCTGCATCCAAGACCTTTTCAGTGCCCCAATGTCAGTGGGCATGTAAGGGTGGAGGATGGTAGGAAGACCCCCTCTTCATTAGCAACTTCAACAATGATAGGCAGGACGGCTTCATACGGCATACCCAGCTTTTGGGCACGAATACGAACCCATCTGAGATATGGCTCCATCGGAAGAGAAGTCTTAGGACCTAGTTTATGTGGATCAGATATGTGAACTCTATCCCAAGCCCTTATGAATCTGTGGCGTTGCTTGTCGCTATCCCCTTGAAAATCAAAGATGATACTAGGCATTAACAGCTCATGAGGTCCTTCTCTTCTGGCTCGCCCAAACTGACGTAAGGCCAAGCATGGATCATAATAAATTCCTCCATGGGTTCCTATCAGTGGAACATTGGGGTATTCCCCATAGCGATCAATGACAGACACCTCGTCCATACCCTTGATAGTCCAGATGATGTCATTATGAGAGAGAGACATAACCCTATAAGCCCAACCCATGCCTTCTTTGTTCTTCAACACTGATTTGGGGAGGTGCGAAATAAACCACCTCGCCAATAATGGAGCACAGCACATCAAGGTTCCTCGCTTTCGGGCAGTAAAGGCATAAAGCTGATGAAGAATATCACCCAAGAGAGTGGGTACTGGATTACGAGAGATGAAGATTTTTACCGCATTCACATCAACAAAAGAGTCAGGATTCGGAAACAATACCAAGCCGTATATCAGAAGAGCCAGAATATCTTCGAATGCCTTGAAGTCCAGACTATCCCATAAATAATTATCCTTACCAACCAAGAACTTAGTCAGAAAGCCCTTTGCTCCACTTCTAGTCTCCCAATTAGCCATTACCTCATCCTTGGTCATATGAAGGGCTGAAGCAATCTCTTCCAGCCTAAGAATCTTCTCTCAACCAGTAAACGGGGTCTGCTCCAAAATAGAGATACCGAGCAGATCAGAGAACTCTTTTAAGGTGGGAACCAACTGGTAGTCTTGAAAAGTAAAGCAATGGTACAGTGGATCATAGAATTGGACCAGGACACTCATCATCTGCTCATCCAATTTGGAGGTAACCAAACTTAGAAGATGTCCACGTCTTTTAATGAAGGAAGTAGTATCAGGCATCTTTGCAACCAATTCTTTAAGCATGGGGGGACCTGGACAAAGTTGATCCGGATGGTATTCCTACGCATGGGCATCATGACCTACAAAACAGAACAAAGATGAATCCCTCCTGTCCTTGAAATAGGTTAGTCCAATGCAAGATGTATGCAATGTTATGATGTCATGATGTCATGATTGAAAGCACATCACAAGTATCCACAAATAGCAAACATGGTAAAGGCACACAAGTCACATAGAGAGCCCTTAGATTTCAGGATGGCAAGGAGCTTAGGTACTACCCTCTTTCAGTTCAGTTGGTTTAAACCTGTCCTAAAAATAGTAACCGGGTTCTAGAGGATCTCAATATCACTGACTACCCTCGATCGGTCATAATTCCAGTTTAGCAACCCTTTCTTGCGGCCGGAATCATCGCGAGAGTTTAGTCTCAATGAGTGTATCATACTGCTACTGTTCTATGGCTAAGTTGGTCAATTTAAAGGTTCTAAGGTCAGTTGGTGCTTAATGACCCCTTAGATGACCCATATTCTCCTCGTTCCAACACAAGGGATATCGGTACAATCTAAAGTGCCACACCAACGTAGCTACTACTTCAACCGTACGGTCTACGCCGTACAGTTCCCTTACAGTTTATTTCTACTTACCTAAAGGGTATCCCCCAGATCCGGGTTAGGATCTATAGTAACTCCGATACAAGCCCACAAATATAAAGCATACAAATCAAACAATTGAAAACACAATGATCTAATCCTAAGGTACACCCCACTTATATTATCCCCAGCAGAGTCGCCAGTTCTGTGATACGGTGGGAAGAACTGACTGTTTTTGGAATGCTGGTTTGCGTTTTGCGTTTGTTTTCGCAAAATGTCGCGGTAAGCAAGAGTCGCCACCGTCTTTTATTTTATCCAACAAGGAAAGGAAAAAAGCACAGAAAAATTCCTTTTTCGAGATTTTTCTCGGGTCCAGGGGGTAAATTATAGAAAGGGGAGGTGTTAGAACCCTTTCTATCCGTGGCTATCCACGGGCTCTTAGGTACTTGCTCAAAGTGTTTTCAAAAATTGCTTTTTTTTTGTGTTTGTGGGTTGAAAAGAGTTTTTGTTTTGAAAAGGAGTGTAAGTGCGAAAATTTGTTTTGTTTTGAAAGAGCAAGTACTTAAGAACCATCTACCTACTCGAAAAAGGAATCAATTTAAGCTAATGTCCTTTAGACAATGCTATCCCACTATTGATGAGTAGGTATCACCGTCGTTGGAGTTTTAAGGGTCAATTTGATTAAGGGACATGCGGTCACTAAAGCAATGTTAGGACGCCTTAGCGGTAACCCTAATGTCTTAGATCATTTTTCCGAGGCAACCGTTTCGAGGCAACTATGATCTTTAGACAAGAGGGCGACCTCTAAAACTTCCTATACTCAATGACCACTTTCAAAGGTAACCAAGTGAGGTGTACCCTAAGAGTGCGCATGTGTGAGTGTGTTGTTTTTCAGTTAATTTCGTCTTTGTACATGTCAATGGTTATCTATGTTGATTCTAGGTTAAACATTTGATCTTGTCATGCATTCCCTATTATCAAACATCTAACAATTTATAAGTTGTGGAAATTATATTGTGGAAATTAAACTAACTATTATAAGGCGTCGGGTATTTACATCGCCAAAAGCAACCCTTGAAATTAAAATATGGAAAATAAATAAAGCGATAAAATAGTAACGTCCTATTAAACTATTACATTCCGAGAAACAAATAAAATATTGAAAAAAATGGATCGCGTGCGGGAAATTAAATCGGGCGAGTTCTAGGCTAAATTTGCATGTCCAACCTAAAATCAATTCTAGGCCATGGAAATTGATTCCAAGACCATGGTCATGCTCGTCTCTCTCCCCTGGTTACATCCATGTCCATCAATGGCTCCAATTTTGCCTGAAAAAGAAATTCCCAAAAAACACAAACCACGAACCCTAGATTCGGCTAGGGGGTTATAGGCTAGATAAATGCAATTGGCTAATGCAGAATGCTTGTAAATTGAACGATAATCATGAATATGCAAAGATTTTGTAAGAAAAGTGCAAGAATAATGATCTATGAATTCAACTGAAAAGCATATTTCTGAGACACTTACAGAGCTTTAGGGCGCGTATGAGAGCTTGTTAGGGATTGGTTTCGCTTCAATGATTGCCCAACAATTGATTAGCATGGAGATTTGCTTCTGAACTAGCCTCCAAGGACGATTTCAGTTTCACACTTTTTGGCAATTTTTCAAATTTGGTTCTTGATGATTTTTCAGCCTCCAACCCTTGAATTCGTATGCTTTTGATTGTATATGTATGTTGCATTGTATTAGGTCAACAATTAGGTCTTGAATCCTTGTACATCAATGCTTGGAGATTTGATTTGATTCACCATTGATAACTCTCCAATTTTGTCCAAAATCCAATATTTTTGCACATGGAATGGCTGATACAGATTTGATTCACTTGATGATGATGATTAGGTCCTGAAAATAGAAAAAGATCTCATGTAATCAAGTTTTGTGATTTTATTTGATTTAAATTGATTAAAAATGAAATAATTCAAATAAAAATCAAATAAAATAGAAAAATTGATAAATGGACACAAGGCTGAAGATAGGACACGTGTGTAGTGTGACAAGATCAAATCAAGTGGAAAAGAATGGGCCCATTTGACAAAATTTAAAGTTTTGGGGATAGTTGACTTTTGGCAATTTTACAAAAATGCCCAACTTCAACAATGCATAACTTCTTCAATTTTGAACAGTTGGAAGTTTTCTTTGACTTTTTAGAAAGCTTGAGATGTCCTCTAACCAACCCTTTTGGTATAATATCATTTTGATATTCCATGCTCAAGTTATAAGCTTTGGAAAAAAGGTGTTTTTGTTGACTTTCAAAAATGACCTATAATGTTCAAATTTGTAACTTTTTGTGAGTGCATTTTCTGATCTTGGGGTTTGAAGATGGATTGTAGGAAATTACATCCTCTTTAAAATGAGCTTTGTATGGGTCATTTCTCATAAAGTATGAGAAAGTTATGTTTGGTCAAAGTTGAGTTGACTTTTCCTACAAAACCCTAATTTAGCAACTTTTGAGTCTTGATGAATTTTGAGAAATCCTTGATGAATCATGATCAACCCTTGATAAAATGATTAAATATCCTTCAAAATGAGAATGTTGACAAAAAATCTTGAAGTTTGACTGTATTTGGGTCACAGTTGACTTTTGCCCTAGCATAGTCGATATTTGGACCCCTTGAGCAATTGACTGAGCAAACTTCCTCTGCAAGGCTTTAAATTTGACATGGATGAACTTGAGAACATATTAGGAAATTGGGGAGCACTTGAGGTCATTTGGATGCAAGGACCTTGATGCAACACAAAACCCTAATTTGGAATTGACTGCCTTAGGAGATGACTTGACTGTCCAACTCTTGAGCAATCTTGAGCAACTTGGAGATTTTTCTTGCAATGTTTTGAGAGATATGAGAGGGAAAATTGTGGGGTACAACAATAGGGATTTTACGGCTTTCTTTATTTTTCTTCCCCCAAGTTTTTGTACATTGTAAATATCCCCCTCCCGAAGCCATGCAATATCGTAGGGTTTATTTTCGCACTTTACATTTCTTTGTACATATAAAATTCTAGTAATTAGGATTGCATGGCAAGACTAAAAATAAATGCTAGCAAACCCTAAATGTGCAAGATAAATAACTGAATTGAACACAATTGCACATACGTACCTCTAGGGTATCCCACTTCGGTTGCCTTCAGAAAACGGTCACAATTCTCGAAACGTGAGAAGTTTTAATGGTTATCCTCTAGTTTGAAAGATCACAAGTACCTCGATCACCCTCTCGACATTGCCTCGGTAAAAAGTGATATTAGAACTTTAGGAAAGTTACTAAAATTTCTTGCCAAGTTGCCTTCGTGACCGTAACGTCCCTTCGAATGCCCCTTATACATCCAACGACTAGGGTTGCCTACTCACGAATAGTAGGATAGCATTGTCTAAAGAATAGGAGGAAAATAATAACCTTTTTCGAGTACAAAGTAGATAACTGTTAGAAATTTGCTCAAAACATTTTGAACTTACACAAATACTACTTTTCAAAAATATTTTTCAAAACACTTTGTATACTTTCTCCAATATCCCGAGAAACATTACAAAGTTCGTCATACTAAGGTATTTTCAAAACATTTTCAAATACACAAAGCACAAAGGTATTTGAAAATGAGAAAACCTCTAAGAGCCCGTAGATAACTATGGATGGAAAGGGTGCTAACACCTTCCCTTTCCATAATCTACCCCCTTACTCAGAAAACTCTCGAAAAAGTCTTTTTCTGTTCTTTTCACCCTTTCCTTAATTTGGATAAAATAAAAGTCGGTGGAGACTCTTGCTTACTACAACATTTACGAATACAAAATGCAAAATCAGTATTAACAGCCGGTTCTACCACTGTATCGCAGAACTGGTGACTCTGTTGGGGAGAATAAAAAGTGGGGTTACCTTAAAGTTAGTTCATTATTTAACTGCTTTTGTATGCTTTGTTTGCTTTACTTTTGAGGGCTTTATTTGGGTTACTATAGATCCTACACCCAGATCTGAGGCACCTTTTAGGTAAGTATCAATACATCGTGGAAACTGTATGGGGTATACCGACACGGTTGAAGCGATAGCTACGTTAATGTGACAGTTTGGTTGGTACCGGTAGCCCTTGAGTAGTCAAGGAGAATATGGGGCCAGTGCATGGTGTCATGAAGCATCAACTGACCTCAGAACCTTTAATTGAACAACTTGGCCATTAGGAAGTAATGAGATATCCGTCTTTGGTGTAGTCCTAAGTCGGTTGATACTCGATACTACACTCATTAAGATTTGACTCCCGAGTGTTGTTTGGTGGCAAGTCAGTTGTCGATCAGAATGAAACTTGTGGGAAAAATCAGTGATATTAAGATCCCTTAGAACCTGATTGCTATTACTAGGACAGGTTGAGCCAACTAAACTTCAAGAGGATACTTACCTACAAACCCCATGCAAGCCTAAACCTAAGGCTGCTTGTGTGACTTGTTTGCTTTCAACTTGAACTACTTGCAGGGTTTTATTATCTGACAGTATGATTTCCTTGCAGGATTTGTTTACACTCTATATCTAATAACCTGGATTTCTTGTAGGGTTTACTTGCTTACGCCACCTTACACTTTTGCTTAATGCATAGCATACACATCATAGCATCATACCATAGCATTTTCTTAACCATTTCAAGGATCTTAAGGGCCTGTGGTGCAGGTTATGATGAACCAGACGTCTAACAAGGGGCAAGGGGATTTATTTTCCTCTAACCAATGCTGCTAAAACACAACAACTTGAGTCAGAGGCTATGACCCACTCGACATGGTGAGCTTGATTCTCGTAGAAGGACCTTCAACGATACGAAGTTCTTCGAGAAAAGCTGCAGTCAAATCCTAACATCTTCTTGTGTTTACCCTACGAGACCCTTGAAAACATCGCATAAGCATATCATACATGTCATTGCATAGAAGGTATTTCAAGACAGGTTTCTTATCCTTTCGTTGTTTATTTCAGCAAAAGAAATGGCTCTTGAACAGACAGTAAAAGACCTTCAAGCCCAAAACACTCAGTTCCAACAAATGTTCCTGGCTCTGGCCAAGGGGAAAAAAGATTTGAAAGCTATGATTATCAAGGAGAAGACAAAGAAGCCAAAGAAACCAGCTGGTGTAGTGAATTTGGGAAGAAGGATCAAAGGACCGGTTAAGCGAGCTCTAGATTTCGCAACCACGTCGGAAGAAGGGGACAATCAAGATGGAGAGCCCAAGGATGGAGACAACAACTCTGGGTCTGAAGAAGATGAAGTTGACTACTCTGAGGAATAATATCCTCCCGATGTTGATAAATACAAATAACTGGAGGAACGTCTCAATGCCATGGAAGTTCAGAGGGTACCTGGCTTGGATTTCGAAGAGCTAGGGTTGTTTTCTGGAGTGGTTATCCCGCAAAATTTCAAAGTGCCTGCATTTGCTAAATATGATGGGGTATCATGTCCTAAGTTGCATCTCAGATCTTATGTTAGGAAGATCCAGCCGCACACCACTGACATGAATTTGTGGGTACATTTCTTTTAAGATAGTCTACCATGGACTCAATTAGAGTGGGTCTATCAGTTAGAGGGAACCTACATTCATACCTGGGAAGACTTGGCTGGTTTTTCCTACAAGCAATACCAATACAACACTGACCTAGCACCAACTCAAGTGAAATTGCAGAATATGTCCATGGGCTTAAGAGAAGGGTTCAAGGAATATGCACAGAAATAGAGGGACTTAGTTGGCAGGGTGCAACCTCCTCTGACTGATCGGGAAATGGTAGACATGTTCATGGGCACTCTGACAGGCCCGTTCTTTAATTTACTGATTTGGAGTTCTTCATCCGGCTTTACGGAGATGGTTCTGACCGGGGAAAGGATTGAAAGCGGTATCAAGATGGGAAGATTCCAATGTTTGTACCTTCTAATGCTGAGAAGAAGACATTCAGTGGCAAGAAGGAAGCTAATGATGTATATGGCCAAGAGAGACGTGTTAGAGGTAACCAAAACCCATCTGTGGGGCAGTACTGGTCTCTAATCCTACGCATGTGCAAGGACATCAACAAGGGAATCAACGCAAGGAGGTCACTCCTGTTGGCTCCTAAATTCGACACCTTTGTTTTGATTGATGGCAGCCATTAAAAGCTGAAAGATGCTTTCGACTGGCTAAGCCTGTCGAAGTGCCCGTCGAAAGATGGCAAAATACTTAGAAGATTTCTTCCAAGGAAGAAGGCTGATTGCCTTCGACGTCGAAGGAGTTTTCGTCGAAGACGTTTCTTGATGAAAGTGTTCGATGGTCCAGAGTGGAGCAGTTTGAAATTCAAAGCTTTGGGGGGAAAACGGTTTCCAGCAGTTACTACGTGCAAACGTGCAAGGATCTGGAGCGTCGAGCATGGAGAACGTGCCAAGTGGCTTAATCTCGAAGCAGTGTAACTGCCCGACGGTTACTTGGAATGTTTTAGTATAAATAGGAGTAGACATGTAGTTTCTCGTGTGTGTTCACAAATAGATACATAGTCACTCATTTAGATTCAAGTACCCAGTGTGAGCGAAAGAATTGTTGAGAAATGTATGTGTGAAACACCAATTTTATCAATTAAAGTCATTTACTTTTCTAGTATTTTACTTGCTTTTCTCCTTTAAATTCCTGTCGAACCTTTACTTTAAAGCCTTGTTTATTTTACCAAGCCTTTCCTTTATGCAATTTACTTGAAACATTTTACTTAAAGCCTTATCCACCTTAATCAAACTTCAAAATCAACCTATGTCCATAGGATCAATCTGATCGATCCTGCGAGTAACCAAATAAGTAACCATTTGGAGGATCAGCGGTTGTTTACCAAAACCCAAGGTAAACAAATTGGCACACCCGGTGGGACTGTGTGTTGATTGTTGAAAAATAATCTCATCTTTTCGAGTTGTATGTTATTGAGGAGTGGTAGAATATACACTAACGATAACAATACTGCCAGAAGAAGGGAAGAGATGGCGAATCCGCCAAACAATAATGAAATCCCACAAACGAGTGTGGGAGCAACGGTTAATATGACCGTAAGTGAAGCGACGAATGTTGGTTCGACACCAGCAGTGTCAGTCACAACCACGGGGCCAATAACTTCGTTTTCAGGCCCCAGAATACCTTTGGGAACTCCCCCTCCAAGGGGAAATATAGGCACAAGGCCTGTGGTTCCCCCAGGATTTATTCCATTCTATGGTATGCCAACTTCTGAAGTGGCAAGCCTGACGAATGCTGCGTCCACTTATTCAGACCCTTTCGTGAGTGCCTCTTCGCCACTCCAAGGCTCTGGAGTAGGCATGGCGAATAGAAATAGGACCCAACTCTTAGGAGGAACGTCCCAAGTAGCCCATGGCCTTACAAATGCCTCGACAGCAGTCTTGAGGCAACAGATGGACGAAAGCAACCATGATATGGTGCAAATGTTGGCACAAACCTTGAGTACAGTGCTAAATCCTCTAATACAAAATACTACTCAATCGAATCAGCAAGTTACAGCGCAAATGACGCGTTTGGCTGACTTCTTTGGAGTACCCCCACCTATTCGACAGCCCCAAAGGGCGCAAACAAGAGGAAATCAGGGGATATTTGTAGAGGAAGAAACCACCATTAATCAGGCTCAACAGCCTGTAGAACAACCTGTCGAAGAACCTAGGGTAATAGCCCCAGAGGTAAGGTTGGTTAACAGAAACCAAAATGCTGACGAAGTGGTTCAGCATATCCAACACCAAAACATGGGTTTGGAAAATAATCTGGCAACCATGATCGAAAGGATCATGAATCAGAATGGGATGAACATGGGCTTTCGAAGGCCCAACTTTACATCTCCATTGTCAGAATACGTATTACAAACGGATTTACCCCCTAGGAGCAAAGTCCCCAAATTTACTAAGTTCTCTGGGGACACGACAGAATCTACTGTCGAACATGTAGCGAGGTATTTGATCGAAGCAGGAGACATTTCAAATAATGAAAACCTAAGGATCAAATACTTCCCAAGTTCCTTAACCAAGAACGCTTTTACTTGGTTCACAACTCTACCCCCCAATTCGATCCACCATTGGACCCAGTTGGAAAGATTGTTCCATGAACAATTCTATATGGGGCAAACCAAGATAAGCCTGAAAGAACTGGCGAGTGTGAAGAGACGTTTCACTGAACCTATAGACGAATATCTGAATAGGTTTAGGTTGCTTAAGGCGAGATGTTTTACACAAGTGCCAGAACATGAGTTGGTCGAAATAGCCGCAGGCGGTTTAGATTATTCCATTAGGAAGAAGCTAGATACCCAGTACCTAAGAGACATGGCCCAACTGGCCGATAGAGTTCGACAGGTCGAACGCCTCAAAGCTGAAAAAGCTAAGGCAACGAAAACTCACAAAAGAGAGAGAATAGCGTACGTTGAGATGGACGACGACGATCTAGAATCCTTCGACGATACTTTAACTGTCGAAGAAGGAGAAGTCGATTTAGCAGAACTAAAACAAGGGCCACCATACTCTTGTAAACAGTTAGTCCCCTCAAATGGGAAAAATCCCATTGGTCCAGACAGGACCAACGATAGGTTCCCAAAAAAGACTTATAGTTTTGACATCACAAAATGTGATGAAATATTCGACTTGCTAGTTAAAGATGGCCAAATGATAGTACCCCCTGGGGTAAAAGTGCCTCCTCTTGATCAAAGAAAGAAGAGAGGTTTTTGCAAATATCATAATTTTTTGGGCCATAAAACTTCTCAATGTTTTCTTTTCAGGAATCTTGTGCAAGACGCTATTGAGGAAGGGAGATTAAAGTTTGCTGACAAATCCCCCATGGCTGTCGACTCCAATCCACTAAAGGCTGAAGCCCACTACGCAGAACCCTCTGAAGTGAACATGATAGAGGCGACCAGCATCCCGTCGAAGAAGCCAGGAATTACCATGGTCGAAGTCTCAAAGGACCACATCAACATGCCAATCTTTGGCAGTTTTTCTGGAAATTTATCCAGGAAGACAATTGAGGCTGTCCAGAAAGCGGTCGAAGACCCGAAGTCGAAGACTGCTGAAGCACAAAAAACTGGACCAAAGCCCAGTTCCCACTTGGCCACTGTTCAAGGCCAGACGGAGAATCTGGAGACACAAATGAAGCAACTAACTCTTGCTAATAAGGATACAATGAACATCAACATGGTTGAACTTTCTGAACCTAAAGCTTCAGAAGAAGCCATAAGGCAAGAGCAGGCAAATAAAACGGCTTTCCCTAGGGAAAACGAAAACTTGGCAGATTTTTTACAAAGATGCCAGAAGAAGAAATCAGAGGTGATGCTATGTCCAAGATGCAGTTCTATCTTTGATAAAAAAGCTGCTGAGCACATACAAGGCGTAAGAGCAGCGAACAAGAGAAGGGAGAATGCTGACCTTCGACATGATCCCAGGAGGGGTTCTAATCAAGACAAGAGGCCATTGACTTTTAGGCCTCCAACAAATGTACCAGTAGACACTTGGTACAAAACATCTGGCCGGAAAAGGCCAAGTGAAGAGAAATGGCATTCTTTCGATGTGCCAAGAGGTTCCTCTTTAATTCAGAAGAAAGAGCCTCAAGTTGCTGCACCCAAGGTTGCTCAAGTGTCCAGCAACTACAAGGGAAAAAATCCTATGTCGCGATCCCAATGGAGGAGATATCAAAGAAGGCGAAAAGCTGAAAGGGAGGCTGCCAACGAACCTAAGGCAGAAACTAGTTCGAATGTGCCTCAAAGGAAACAAAGAAAGCCTCTTGAGAGAGAACCAGTTACCAATAGGCTAGTTTGGCCTAACCAAAGTGAAGTCGAAGACGAAGATGATGCTGAGTCCGACGATACTCTGGATATAATGGTGAATATTGTTTCAGTACTGCCTAGAGAATTCAATCGACAGGTAGAAGTCGAAGCCAGTGACTGGGAGGTGGAACAAGAAATGGCCAAACATAGGCCAGTGTGCTATTTTGTCATGGACAATGGCACTACAGAGGAACAAAATGGCTTCTTCGAGCCACCTACAAAGGCGATGAAGAATCACCTCAAACCTTTGTTCATAAGGGCTAAGCTCGAAGAGACCACTGTGAACAAAATATTGGTCGACTGTGGGGCCACTATCAATATTATCCCTCATTCTATGCTAAGGAAGATTGGCAAAAGGGATGAAGAAATCAAACCTCACAATATGGTCCTGTCCAACTATGAGGGAGGCATTGGGACCACCATGGGAGTGATCCAGCTAGACATAAAAGTTGGGTCGATCCTTCGACCAACAATGTTCATGGTCATATCGGCCAAACCTAACTACAACCTTTTGTTAGGCCGTGAGTGGATTCATGGCGTTGGCGCTGTGCCTTCATCGATGCATCAAAGACTGCTGCTATGGCGTCCAGATGGGATGGTCGAAAACATAGAGGCGGATCAAAGTTACTACCTTGGCAAAGTGAATCACTTGGTGTAACAGATTTCGACAAAAACTTGGCTCACATAGGGCCATGTCCAACTCCTGACTTCGACATGGCGCCAGCGCCAAACACCTTTTGTTCCCTATACCTGCATCCTGAGCATGGTTTCCAATGGGACAGAGAAGACTTGTCCCACATAGACTTCAGTGGGCTAACTGATATCCAACCAACTGGTTGGGGAAGTGAATTCAGTGATAATGACTGAGTCACAATCTCTGAAGCGAATTTCGGCTTATGTGGCCGAAACCAAGATGATAACGGCTCTCGAAGCCGAAGTAAAGTACATGGCCACACAGGCCAATGGTCAACAATTATCTGCTGTTGGCCCAGGAAAGGATTTCGATCCAAGACCTCCTGATATCATGCCAGATGAAATGCAGGAACAGAGGCTCGACGCCATCTATGACGATGAGCCTTTGGGCTTCGAAAAGGATCCCTTGGCGAACAACATTAAGATGTTAGCACAAGACCCTTTAGAAGAAATCAACTTAGGCGAAGGATCAGAGAATAGGCCAACTTACATCAGCGCCAAAATTGATCCAGAACTTAGGTTGGAAGTAATCCAATTGCTGAAAGAGTTTAAAGACTGTTTTGCATGGGATTATGACGAAATGCCCGGTCTCGACAGAGGATTGGTAGAACTTCAGTTGCCAATCAAACCTGGAAAGAAGCCAATCAAGCAAAATCCAAGACGCTTCGCTCCAGAAATATTGTCGAAGATCAAAACGGAGGTCGAAAGACTTCTGAAATGCAAATTCATCCGTGTTACAAGGTATGTCGAATGGATCGCAAATATTGTGCCAGTAATTAAGAAAAATGGCACATTAAGGGTGTGCATAGATTTCAGAGATTTGAATGCTGCCACCCCCAAAGATGAATATCCTATGCCTGTGGCGGAAATGCTAGTCGATTCTGCCGCTGGCTACGAATACCTGAGTATGCTCGATGGTTATTCAGGATATAATCAAATATTCATTGCTGAAGAGGATGTGTCGAAAACAGCTTTTCGATGCCCAGGGGCCTTAGGCACTTACGAATGGGTAGTGATGCCTTTTGGCCTAAAAAACGCTGGGGCAACGTACCAGCGAGCAATGAATACTATCTTCCATGATTTTATTAACACTTTTATGCAAGTTTATATTGATGATATTGTTATAAAATCTGTTTCCAGGAAGAGTCACATTGACCACCTTCGACAATCATTCGAAAGAATGAGAGAACATGGTCTGAAGATGAACCCTTTGAAGTGTGCGTTCTGTGTGAAAGCTGGAGATTTCTTGGGTTTCGTTGTCCACAAGAAAGGAATCGAAATCAATCAGAACAAGACGAAGGCAATTTTGGAAGCGAAAGCGCCATCGAATAAGAAGGAATTGCAATCTCTCTTAGGCAAGATAAATTTCTTGAGAAGGTTTATATCTAACCTAAGTGGGAAAGCTCAGGCCTTTTCACCCTTACTTCGACTGAATAAAGAGGGGTTCGAATGGGGGCAAGAGCAACAAGAAGCCTTCGACAAAATCAAAGGGTACCTCACTAAGCCACCTATTTTGGTGCCTCCTTGTAGCAATAGGAGTATGAGATTGTACATAGCTGCATCTGACAAAACTCTGGGAAGTATGTTAGCCCAAGAGGATGAGAATGGAGTCGAAAGACCCATTTATTATCTCAGCCGAGTTTTGAATGATGCAGAAACTAGATATAGCGAAGTTGAAAAATTGTGTCTATGTCTGTATTTCTCTTGTACAAAACTCAAGCAATATATAAAACCAGTTGATGTTTATGTTTCGTCTCATTTTGATGTTTTCAAATATATGCTGTCGAAACCGATCTTGCATAGTCGAATCGGCAAGTGGGCATTAGCATTAACTGAATACTCCTTGACCTTTATGCCTCTTAAGGCAGTAAAAGGACAAGTGGTTGCAGACTTCATAGTCGACCACTCAATTCAAGTCGAGGATATTAATTATGTGGAGATAGAACCTTGGAAATTCTACTTCGATGGTTCCAGCCATAAAAATGGAACAGGAGTAGGAGTCTTGATTGTTTCTCCAGATAAAATTCCAACAACATTCAAGTACCAAATAGAAGGTTCTTGTTCGAACAATGAGGCTGAGTATGAAGCTCTAATTACTGGCCTTGAGATATTGTTGGAATTGGGGGCAACTCGAGTCGAAATAATGGGAGACTCAGAGTTAGTCATCAAGCAAGTCACAAAAGAATATAAATGCATAAGAGAGAATCTCATTATGTACTTTGTGATAGCAAATCGTTTATTGAAACAATTTGAAAGTGTCAATATTCGACACATACCCAGAGTCGAAAATCAAATAGCCAATGACTTGGCACAAATTGCATCTGGGTATAAGGTTTCAAAAACGAAACTACAAAGAGCAATCGAAGTTCGAGAGAAGATAAAAGCAACTTGTCTATCACCATCAGACTTGGAATCGACGAGGCTAGGATATGCTGATCACAGTAACTTCGAGATTTCGTTCATTGATAATTTGTCAGATCAAGATTGGAGGAAACCCATGGTGGACTATCTTCAAAATCCAGGAGCTCCGACAGAACGAAAAACAAAATACAGGGCGTTGAGTTTTGTACTCATGGGTAATGAGTTATTCAAGAAGACGCCTGAAGGGGTGTTGCTGAAATGTTTAAGTGAAACTGAAGCATACATAGCCCTTTCGACTACGCATGTTGGGGCATGTGGGGCTCACCAAGCAGGCCATAAGATGAAATGGTTGTTGTTTCGACAAGGACTATATTGGCCCACTATGCTGAAAGATTGTGTTGAGTTCGCCAAAGGTTGCCAAGAATGTCAAGTTCATACAGGCATCCAACATGTACCAGCAAGCGAACTTCACTCGATAGTGAAGCCTTGGCCCTTTCGAGGATGGGCGTTGGATCTTATTGGAGAGATCCGACCAGCATCATCAAAGAGTCAGAAATACATATTGGTAGGCATTGATTATTTTACTAAGTGGATCGAAGCGATCCCTTTAGTCAATGTGGACCAAGAAAATGTCATTGAATTTATTCAAAAGAACATTATCTTTAGATATGGAATTCCTGAGACAATAACAACTGATCAAGGATCAGTTTTCACCGGTCGAAAGATGCAAGAATTTGCTCAGGAAACAGGTTTCAAACTCCTAACATCCACGCCTTACTATGCACAGGCGAATGGTCAAGTCGAAGCAGCTAACAAAGTAGTGATTGGCTTGATAAAGAAACATGTTGGGAAGAAACCAAAGAATTGGCATAAGACGTTAGACCAGATTTTATGGGCTTGTCGAACGTCCCCAAAAGAAGCCACTGGTACAACGCCATATAGGCTAACTTTTGGCCATGATGCAGTGTTGCCAGCAGAAATTTGTCTTCAATCTGCAAGAGTTCAGAGGCATTATGATATTCCTTCTGAGGTTTATTGGAATATGATGTTAGATGAATTGGTGGATTTAGACGAAGAGAGATTACACGCTCTCGACTTACTCAGGCTTCAGAAGAAAAGAGTAGAAGACTCTTATAATAGAAAGGTAAAACCTAAGGTATTTTTGCCTGAAGATTTAGTTTGGAAGGTAATTCTTCCCATGGATCGACGGGATCGAAGCATGGGGAAATGGTCACCCAAATGGGAAGGACCCTTCAGAGTTATCCAAACTTTTTCTGGTGGAGCCTATGAGGTCGAAGAGATAAGTGGTGATAAAAGGCTCTTGAGAGTAAATGGTAAATATTTGAAAAAATATAAGCCTATACTTCAAGAGATAAAAATAAAATAATAAAAGAACAAACTAAATTAACCATAAAAATGCCAAAATGGAAATTTTTATTAATTTCAGCCAAGATGGCAATTGTTGTCGAAAACGATTACAGAAGATGGTTACAAAAGAGAATCAATCAAAAGGTAAGAGAATTCTTGAGTCGAAGATACTTGGCATACTGCAGCTCCAACCTCTTTTTGCACCAAGAGTTTTCTTGCACTAGTTTGGCAATTTGAGCGTCGAGGCTTTGAGCCCTCTCAGCGAATTCCAGGCCTTGCTTGATCTCAGTCTGGCTCTCAGTGTCTGGGATGGTCGAAAGAATTTCCTCCTGGAGTACAGTGTTGGCGTTTATCTTCGCCTCTATCTCTGCAATTTGTGCTCGGAAGGAGACATTCTCTCGCTCAATAGCATCGACCCTTTCCTGTGCAGACGCTTTCTGTTTCGACAACTCGGCAATTCGAGAAGTCGAATCTGAGACAGCAGTCCACGCAGATGAGCTTTTGCCATGCAGCACTTCGAGCTGACTGTTAAAACCTCGTTGGCGCCTGTAATCCGCTGAGACTTGATCAATCATAGAATGTAATTCCATGATTAAGTCTGAGATTTCTGGGGCTACAGCTTCGAAGTCAACAGCATTCAAAACCTCTTTTAAGCATGATGGAGCAGTGGGGTCCCCCTCTAAAGTCTTCATTAAATCTCTCTTGAAGAACTGGGCCTTAACCTTCGCCAACGCATCATCAAGAGGAGAAGTTTCAGTAGATTTCCCCGACAGGGTAGGAATTTCCTGACTAGTGTCAGAAGAACTCTTACTCTCGATGATTGCATTGAGGTAGCTGACAGGGTCAGTTTGTTTCAAGATTTCCAAGTCCTCTTTTGACCTGTGCTTTGAGGAGGTGACCCTTGCCACAGTATTATCTTGGGCTTGAGGCTGTTGAATGCTGAGTGCCTCGTTTGGTTGCTTTTCGACTTGGACTGAGGCGGTACTAGCGTCGACTTGTGGTTCTTCGTTAACATCACCTTGGGGTCCTTCGCCAGCGTCATTTTGTGGCTCTTCGCTAGCGTCACCCTGGTGTTCTTCGCCAGTACCACCTTGGTGCTCTTCGTCAACAGCATCTTGATTCTCTTTGCCATTGCCTTGGTCTCTTCCTTCAGGATTCTCTTCTGACGACAAGTCCACCACAGGAACCGTTTCTGGCTGTGTTTCCTCCACCATAGGTTCTTCTGTTGTCTTCTCCACTGTTTCAGCATTGGCCTCATTCTCAGTGTGGGCTTCGTCATTGCCCAAATCTTTTTCCTGAGGCCTGCTAAGATCAGCAGATTCTAGAGTTTCTGAAGTCCTTGGTGGGGAACTTTTAGTAGTGTCCTGAAAAGGAGAAAGAAGACAAATCTTCAGATGTCGAAAGAGATACAATCGAATACTGGTATCTATGCCTAAAATAGATTACCTGTGGATTAACTTCAGCCCCAGGGCTGGAATTGTCACTTTCGACAGGCTTGGTAAGAAGAGCGTTCAGTTCCTCCTCAGTTGGCTCCTCGATGATCACTGCAGGTGGCCTAGGCTTTCTCACAGCGACCTTTATTCTGACGGTTCGACCTTCAGGGGCAGGAGTAGGAATAGAAGCATCCTTCGTTAACTTTCGCCTCTTTAAGGGAGCAGGAGGGGAATCACTTTCGTCATCACTCCCCGATTCGACCACCAATGCTGCCCTTTTCTTGGGCGAAGGGGCCTAGAAAACCAATAGGGATTCGATTGAATAATTACATCGAAAATAAAAAATCGAAAGCCAGAAGAAAAATGAAGAAAATCTGGTTACCGATGCAGGAGGCCTCCTCGAAGAGCCTTCCCCCTGTTGGTTGCCTGTTGTCTTCGCCGGCGCTATAGTCTTCGCCGGCGGTGGAGGTTTTGTCGAAGGGACTCCTCCTTGTGGGCCTTCTGTAGCCTTCTTGGCTAGGGGCTTTCGAACAACTGAAAGCGAAAAGGAAAGTTAACAGGCTAACAGTCGAAGAGAAAGATAAAAAGTAATGTGAGAGCATGAACTTACATTTCTTTACTTTGTCCAACACAAGGACAAAAGACTTCTGCAACTCTGCCATGAAGTCCTTCTCGTCGAAGAAGTACTCAGCATAATAGCTTCTCCACCACTCCTCAAAGGATGGTGAGCAAAGGAAATTAAGCTGGTAGTCAAACAGCGAGAGGATTGTTCGACCAGCATATCTTCCGATATGCTTGATGGCAGCTTCTTCTGTATAATCGTTGCAGAAGTACAACATTGACTTCTCTCTTTGAAAAATAGGAGAAGGCAGGGTTTGGATGATACCAAACTGGCGAGATACCAGATTTGGTTGATAGGCAAGCAGACTCAAATGAGTCTTAGAACTCTTAAATCGAAGAGGCATGATCCTGGGTGTCAGGAACGCCTCCCAAAGTACAGTGTGCTCATCGACATTGGGACCACTCGACTCCTTTGGATGTGGCCTTGTGAACCATGCTGGCCCCACCCTCCGTTGAGCAAATGGAGCCATAGTTGAAACAAATTCCTTCCTTCGAGCGAACATCAGAACAAAGTTAGTGAAGGTTTGTTGAAACTCCAGCCCATCTTCCACAGGTGTCAGTAGAGCCAGCCTAATTCCTTCGATACGTCTATTAGCTATCGCTGGGGCTTGTTCATTTATCTGAATCTTCTTGGGTAAGAAAGATTCGAAAGTGGCGTTGAGCCACAGTTGAAGTAGCCAGAAAGGCCCAGCGAGTAGCAAACTGGCCCTATCTTCGATGTGTTTCAAGAGAGTAACCCCATTGCTGATTGAGTCATAAAGACTGGCCAGAATTAGTTCTGCCAAACAGATGTTTTGGCGGTGATGCAGTTGGGTGGCAAGAGTGACCATCTTTTTGGTCACTTGTAGAGACTTCGAGCAAAACACAAAGCGAGTTAGCCATAAGGCTAGAAACGCTATGTGTTCGACATCCGACACTGTATCCGTCGACCTGTCGTGATAATGGTTGATAAAGGTGGTGTATGTTGGCTTGGTCTCAGAGAAGCCAATTTGGTCCTCCGACATCTCCTCCGGGTCGAAGTAATCTCCGGTTGGTCGAAGGCCAGTAATGGCCGCTACGTCGAAGAGTGTGGGGGTTAACATCCCACATGGAAGGTGAAAGGTGAAGTGAGAGTAATCCCAAAACAACAGTGAAGCTATAAGCATCTCTGGGGAGTAGTTTAAGCCTGTCTTCGACAGCATTACTAGGTCAAAGATTCCCATTTCCTTCCAGACTGGAGTTTGATGTTTCTCCAACTTTGTTAGCCAAGCAACATAGTCAGAGGTCAGATTAGGGCAAGACCTGAAGACCCTAACACTTCTGTTGAAGAAACGGAGGTCGATTTTCTCGCGTGTAGGGTCTTCGTTGTCTTCTGCGTCCTTCTTGGCGCATGCTACTGGCTTGAGTTTCTCGACGATGGGGAAATAGCTCTTGATCTTCAGAGCTTCAGAGATGCTTGGGTTCATGGGGCCAGACATTGCGAAGATCTGGTTGGAGTATCCAACCGGGATCATCAAGTGACGCGAGTAAGCATCGCGAACGGAGATGTCAGAAGGTTCAGGAACCCTTCGTTTCCCTGTAGAGTTCACTACCGGAGCAGTAACAAAGACCTTGGGTTTAACAAGTTGTTCAGTTGGTGCGTTAGTCTTGGGGGCAGTAGAAGCAGAGGCCATTGTTGAGGATGAAGATGAAGTGAAAAAGGAAGAGTTTTTCTGCAAAGAGAGCAAGTTTGTACGAAAGCAAGGGAGTTTGAGGGCTAGTTTGCGTAAAAAGTCCCACAATGGGATATTCACTACTATTTATAGTAGTGGGAGAAATTCCCAATAACGAGGACATTAAATGTCATTTAATGCTGCAGGAATTAGTGGGACGCGTGGCAGCATCCTGTTGTTTTGGCCGTTTCTGCAGAAACAGAGAGACGCAGCGTGCGTCCTCGTTTTTGGGATTTGTCATAATGACAAATTCTGAAGTGACATTTGGTACTGCACGCCGTACTGAAAGTGACGTCCTAGGATCAAATCAATGATGGTTTCTTGGGATTGCCAATAGTTGGTAAAAAGCAACAAAAAGTGCACAAGTTAACTTGTGACTAAGCGTGGAAAAACAGGTGTCGAATGGCGTTTTCAAAGAATGCCTTTTTCTTTCAGAGTCGAAATAAGGCATTCTTGGGGGGCAATTTGTTGGCTCCTAAATTCGACACCTTTGTTTTGATTGATGGCAGCCATTAAAAGCTGAAAGATGCTTTCGACTGGCTAAGCCTGTCGAAGTGCCCGTCGAAAGATGGCAAAATACTTAGAAGATTTCTTCCAAGGAAGAAGGCTGATTGCCTTCGACGTCGAAGGAGTTTTCGTCGAAGACGTTTCTTGATGAAAGTGTTCGATGGTCCAGAGTGGAGCAGTTTGAAATTCAAAGCTTTGGGGGGAAAACGGTTTCCAGCAGTTACTACGTGCAAACGTGCAAGGATCTGGAGCGTCGAGCATGGAGAACGTGCCAAGTGGCTTAATCTCGAAGCAGTGTAACTGCCCGACGGTTACTTGGAATGTTTTAGTATAAATAGGAGTAGACATGTAGTTTCTCGTGTGTGTTCACAAATAGATACATAGTCACTCATTTAGATTCAAGTACCCAGTGTGAGCGAAAGAATTGTTGAGAAATGTATGTGTGAAACACCAATTTTATCAATTAAAGTCATTTACTTTTCCAGTATTTTACTTGCTTTTCTCCTTTAAATTCCTGTCGAACCTTTACTTTAAAGCCTTGTTTATTTTACCAAGCCTTTCCTTTATGCAATTTACTTGAAACATTTTACTTAAAGCCTTATCCACCTTAATCAAACTTCAAAATCAACCTATGTCCATAGGATCAATCTGATCGATCCTGCGAGTAACCAAATAAGTAACCATTTGGAGGATCAGCGGTTGTTTACCAAAACCCAAGGTAAACAACTCCTAAGAGACAATTCACCAAAATCAATATGTCACTAGCTCAAGCGTTACTATTGTACCCCAATTTTTTCCCCTAAGATCCCTTAATCATACCATGTTGTTTCACTCACAACAAGACCACACTAGGATTCTTGGTTCGCCTCCCTACATTTAGCTTTGCTCTTTTGAGGAGTTACCAAGCACCTTGACTTGTTTTTTTTTGTGATCATGAATATTTTGCTTTAATTTTCTTTCTAATTGATAAAATGCAATGTTGGTTTGTCTTACTTGTTAATAATGTAGGTAAAGGCAATGAGGTTTAGCAAGTTGCTCCATGGGTTCATAAGTTTATTTCCATGCCCTAGTCAACATAGCTTGGGGAGTTCAAACTTCACTATTGGAGTGGTTTTGGAATAATTGTCATGGCAAAGTTGCTTTGGCTCATCACATTTCAAAGTTATCAAAATTGATTCAAAAGTACAAGGGGTTGAGGGAAGAAGTTGTCATGATTGGACAAGGTATTGTTCCTATTGGTCACAAGAGCACATTTCTCTCAAATTTCAAGATATGGAAGTGGTTTTGGTGGCTATGAATCCTCATAATCATCCTCAACAACTTATATTCATAAAGAAAGAATATTGGCACAATAAGTTTGTTCAAACTTGTCAAAGTTCCTCAAAGCATTCTCTTGATCTAGAGGCTAGGGTTTTGAACTTCAAAGGAGCATATCTTGCTCACCTTTTGGTATTTTTGAGTGATTCCAAAGACATCTTTCTCTTCAAAGAGTTACCAACAAATCACTTCAAAATTTCCAAGGAATTTTCATGTGGAAGGAACTTGGTGAAGAAGAAAGATTACAAGTCATCCAGATGAATCCACAATTTTCCATATGTGACTTCAAATGGTCATAACTTGGTCAATTTTTATCACCTTTAGTCCATTATTTTTCCTTGATGATCTTAAAGATGTGTAATTTATGCCTTCTTTTATGTGCAAAGTGAGAAAATGGATGGAAGTTGCCTTAAATATGCAAAAGATTATAGGTCATATCATGATTTTTGGCCAACTTCAACAAGTCATAACTTGCTCATTTTTTGGAGATTTTGAGCGATTAAAATTTCAAAATGTCATTCAAGAGATATACTTCATTCCATATTTTTTGGTCAAGAGAAAATTCTAAGAGGAAGGCCATGTTTGGATACAAAAGATTATGGGTCATTTTTGAAGAAGAATTTGAAATATTTCTAAGTATGGAAAGTCAACTCTTTTTCTTCAACTTTGACTCCATGTAACTTTCAACTCAAGCATCCATTTGATTCCATTCTTTTTCCATTGCAAATCTTGTAACCTCATCTTTCCAAAGCATCAAGAATTATGCCCTAAGATGTAAGTACGATGTGCGCCTAAGAGGGGGGGTGAATTAGGTACTTTTAACAATTCTGGTTTTTAGTGATGATGATTCTTATTTTTCTGGATATAAGTGAGTTTAGGAAAGCTTAAAAATGCAGAAAAATAAAGAGACACGGGCGATATATCCTGGTTCCCCTCACAGTCCGAGAGTACTCCAGTCCCCTTTCAACATGAAAGAGATTTCCTTATTGTGGCAAACTTACATAAGAACTACCAACCAAACCAAGAACAATCCTCTTGGACCAAGAACAACCCTCTTGGATTTTCACTAAGTTACCTATGAGAAAAATCCTCTCAATGTAACTACACTTGTATCCAACAACTTGGAAAGACAAGATTTCAACAAAAACATTTAAACTTAATTCCAAAAATCCTGGAAAATAAGTAAGTAAATATCAATTTGTGAGTTTGAGTGAGTAGAGTATATTGATCACTAAGAGTGATTTTGACAATGTATAATCTTCTTCTTAAAATAATAATATTGTACAAAGACTCAAGATGTATTTTCTCAAAGTTTTCTGTTTAAAGTATGAAAATAAATGCAGAAAACTTATGCATCAAAATGAAGAATGCTTGAGTTTGTATTTTGAAAGTTCAGAAAAATATTATGAAAGAAGGTTATGGATATGAATTTGAAATTGAATATTTATATGTTCATAACACCCTTTTGAAACATCATGAAGATCTGGAAATGTATCATGAACAAATGTCAAGTTTGAGTGAAAAAATGTAACGAAAAGGCATGATCAAAAGGCATGAACAAAGCTGTCATTTTTCAAATTCGTGCAGTGTGTAATCGATTGCACCTCTAGTGTAATCGATTGCATAAGGTTTTCAACAGCTATATTTTCAAAATTTTAAGAGTGCAATCGATTGCATTAACAATGTAGTTGATTGCATGCTAAGTCAGTAGCAAAATTTAACTGAGTGCAATCGATTGCACCAACTATGTAATCGATTGCATGCAAAGACATAATCAAATGTTTTGAAAATTTTAAGTGTGCAATCAATTGCACAAACAATGTAATCGATTGCATGCAGAAACAGAAGCAAAAGATTTGGAATTTTTAAGAGTGCAATCGATTTCACTAAGATGTAAATCGATTGCATGCATATGAAAAGTGAAATTTTATCTTTGAAAATCTTGAGTAATGATTCTTAAACATTTCTTTTTCATTTTTGAGCATCTATATCTTAAGATCAAAGTAGATAATATTATTGTACCTTTAAAGTTGTTGAGAGCTTTGATTAAAGACATTATCCTTATATGCTTAGATGCTTGATCAAAGTCTTTTCCTTCTTTTGTTAGCCATGGTTTGTCTTCATCAAAATAAAAGCTTATTTGAGAAGCTTGATTTCACATAAGACCCCTTGAGTTGGAAATGCCATGGATTTGAATTTGGTAACTTGAAACTGAATTTTTCACAAAGTCAGAATTTTGAAATCCATAATAGGACTTCTAAACACAAGATTTATGCGCGTTTTTGATTTAAACTTGATTAGCAAACTTGCCAGAAGTGATTAGCACCCCAAAATGCAAGGTTAGGCTGAGTTTTGATGGAAATGAAGTCACACTTCACTCGTGCTCGACCTTCACTCAATTTCCCTCCAAACTTCCTTGTTTCTTCAAATTTTCATTCCCATTCACTTTCCTATAAATAGAGGGTCATCCCCCCTCCATTTTCCCAAGCTTAGAGAGCCAAGAACACCCTGTCAAAACCTCACACGAATCCACTTTTTTTGAATTCAGTTTCTGAGATTTAAGCTTCCTTTTCCAAAATTCTTTGCGCATTCATCATCCTTGAGCATCATATAAACTCTCCAGCACTTAAACCAATCAAAACGAGCCATAATTCAAGCTACAGAAGTCCAGTTTCAGAGCTTCTTACTTGAACTTCGAAAAGGTAGAATTCTCCACCATTTGGATCCAAAGCAAGCACTAATCTATTCTACTCCTTCTTCTGATTCTAATGCTACTTATAATTTTTAAATCCATTGAGAATTGAGAGAGAAATCTCAAATTGAAGGTGCTCACTATTTTATGGGTTTTTGATTCATATCTCTCTCCATACCTTATATAAATTTGGCGCGATGGTTGTGTTAGAATCGTCTTGAAGAGACGAGTTCAATGATGCTAGCCTGGGATCCTAATTTTTCCATTTGAAGGATCTCACAAAATCCCCATTGTAGGGTGTCTGGAGGTTAAAGACGATGACATGTCTCGTCTCAGCCAATGATAGCGTGCCAAACGTTTTAATTTCATTGGTTGCCCTTTTTCTGATCTCATGTGTATTTCACAAAGGTCCATATCAAGCACAACACATCTGGTCCATTGGATTAGCTTACTAACGCGTTTTGACTATGATCTGATGGTCCACATCTTTTTGGTTTTATTTTATTTTCTAATTTTATATTTTATTGATTAAATTTTCAAAAATTCATAACTCTTTTATTTTTTATCCAAAAATTATGAAAAAATTCACAAAAATACTTTGAATTATTTCTGATCTCATGACTATTTTTTCACATTTTTACTTTAAAATTTGGTATTTTTTATATTTTTTGTATTATTTGCTTTCTTTTAATTACTTAAAAAAATACTTTCTGACATTTTTTAATTCTGAAAAAATTCATATATATTATTTTGCATATTTTTGACTTTCTGAAAACTTTATGGAATTTTATTTGAGGTTTACTATTTTTTACCTATTTTATGTTTGTTTTAGCAATTTTAAATAGTTTAAAAATAGTTTCTGACTTTTAAAAATTATCAAAAATTTTATAAAAATATTTGGATTCATTTCTGATTTTTCTATAGCCTTACTTCTCACTTCTTGTTTAATTTGAACATAATTGACATTTTTCTCATTATTTTCTTTTTTTAAAAAAACATTTTTAAACCCTTTTTGTGTATATTAAATGTGATATTATTTTGTGATTATTTTCTGGCTGATCTTGGGTTAGGTTTTGGATCATGAACTTTATTAACATCATTGGATCCATGGTGTTGAGTTTAACTTCACAAAAATGGATGAATGATTTTAATAATAGTTTGATTAAAATTTAATTCAAATGTGGTTTGTGTATCTTTTTGCCCTAATCCTCCTCATCTCATCCCCTTCTTATTGCACTAAATGTTGTTGGAGCATGATCTCTATATCATGTCTCAAAACAAATGGTGCATAGATTGCTATTGACCGACCTCAAAATAGGTGCGACTTCTATATAAGTCCACTTACGATTGCTTAACATGGCGCTAAATTTTGTCTCGATTCGAATAAATGATCATTTGTGGCCCAAACTTATGATTGCAAGCCCAAGTATGTTAATTTGATCTCTTTGATCCAATAACCTTGAGATTCATTGTGTGGAGGCTTTGGTTCTATTAATCCTCTAATGGATCTACAACACTTTTGGTCAACGCGGATCACTTAAACATCATTGATCATTAAATGGTACTTGTGAGAATTCCAAATGGATGATATACTTGACAAAAAGCAAATGCCACTTGTTGTGTAGAGGCTTTGGTTCTACCAATCCTCTAATGAGTTCCAAATGAAAGTTTCAAGATGGTCATCCAACTAACCACTAATTATTGACTTGTTTTATCTTATGTTTTTATTATCTTTTATGCTTTATGTACTATTTATTTTTTTTAGCATTTACATTTCATGCCATTTTCATCTTTGCGCATTTGAGCATTTATTTTCTTGCCATTTTTACTTTGCTCACTTGAGCTTTTATTTTCTTTTCTTAAGATACTTAATAATCAACATAAACCCTAAAAAACTCTTAATGGTACTTGGACTATTTGGTTACTATCCTTGGCATTATGGAGCATGGGACTTTTTCTTGGACTTAGGATTAGAAACCTTGGCCTATCCCAGAGACCTTGTGATCTTATCTGATTATTTTTGTCTGGAGTTCTTGAGGTTTACCTCAAGACATTGGGTTGGTTGTTTGTTTTTGTGTGCAGGTTTCCGTGATTACACTCTTTGTTTGTAATATGGAATTCACTCGTATGCAGCCGTTACTCTGCCCAATTTTTGTGAAGACTTAATACACTTGAAGTTTGGTTCTCTCAAGAGGTCTAGTATCTTTGCTTGCTTGGTTTCAATCCAAAGAATGGGAATTCTATCTTGACACATAATGTCAAGTATTGGCTTCTTGTTGGTTAGATGATTCTTCTCCTTAGCTTTTACCTTATGCTTTATGATAGACTCTTCTTCTCCTCCCATCTTCTTTAATTTCAAAAATCTTCTCCATCCTTGTGAAAAATCTTCTTGTTTTGAAACTTTAACTACTTTCATAATAAACTTGGACTTATGTCCATGCATTTTCAAAATATTTTCATAAATAAAATCCAATCAATTTAATAATACCTTGACATTTTTTGTGAGAAGACTAAAAGTCAATCAATCTCATTTCAAACCATTTTTCCACTTTGGCTTTTATCTTGAAACTTTTCTCAAAAGGTTAGACTCTTCTTAATCCTTGTAGTGATGCAAACAACTATACTTCTACAATATGTAAGGAAGTAAGATATTTTCCACTTGGGTGTTGAGTGAGGCATTGTTGACTTTAAGATCCAAGCCATATCCTTCACTTTGAGATGATGCAAATTCTCCTTTCTCATGATTGTGGGTAGTAAGTATGTTTTCCACACGGACAATGACGATGATGTCTTACCTCATTAAAATCAACCAACACACTTGTGTTTCCAATCTTTTTAAAAGAGGAACTACGTGTACCCTGATCCCCCATTGCATGAAAGGTGGTACGTAGGCACTAAAGGTTCGCAACCGCGGCGGGTGCAAAAATCATAAAAATATTTCTCTTCTCACCTCCACCATCCATTTTCTATACAACACATTTTTATTTCCAAAATATACAGATTTTTCAAAGAGGTTCCTGCGGAGTACCGTAGATGTTTAGGGTGCTAATACCTTCCCTTTGCATAACCAACCCCCTTACCTTGAATCTTTCCCCTCTTTTTGGGTTATTCGCTCTTTTCCCATTCCTTTGGAAACAATAAAGCGTGGTGGCTATTTTTATTTTGATTTGTATAAAGTCTAATCAATCCAATGGCTTAGTCTTGAACATTTCTATCGCTACAGAAAAATGGAGACTTCACTGGGGAAAGATTGACCTCTTGTTGGTCCATCTCTAAGTGGGTTGAGCCTATCTTTGTTTATATCTGTATATGTGCTATTGTTGTTTATGTGTTATATTTTGTATATATGTTTGTTTAGATTTTCTTGGTTTTCAGGGTGCTTGGTGATTACTCATAAGTCCTATACCCGGACTTGGGCAAACTTTAAGATAGGACGGGCGGTATAGTCATGTTAACTTTGAGAGAGTAATCCCAAAAAAGGAGGCATGAGATCCCCCACTCAGTGGAGGCCCCTTTGACTGTAGTGTCATTTACCGAGTAATCAGGAAGACATACTGCTTTCGACCTGGGAGCCTGCTGAAGCTGAGGACCGTAGAATACCAAACCCATCTTGGCCTTTTAGGTGTAGTGTGGAAGATATGATGGAGTAATCTAGAAATAGTTGTCACGCGATACTACGCTCGGATGAGTCTTTCTTGAGAATATTACTAATTACCGAGTTAATCGGGAAGTTGGTAATATCCGAAGGAAGGATGTAGACTCTAGGAACCTCTAGAACCTTGTTCGGCAGATGATAACTTTTTAGACCAACACTTTATGGGTAGTACCTTCGACCTCATGCCCGTGACGTCGAACCTATGAACCCTATATGTGTGATCTTGTGTGTGATTGTTGCATCATGCATCCATGCACTCATAAGCATCTTTTGAAGAAAACAATATTTCAAGGGATTTAAAGGTTGACTATTTGTGAATATCTCAGGTACTTTTAACCATGGATTCTGGAAAGAGAAAGACTGGGAAATACAGTTTCAAGGATCCCAAGATAGATGAGTTGGTCGGTCTAATTCTAGAGATCGAGTGTTCTGCAGACTTTCGGAAGAAGTATGGATCCATTATTCCTCTCATGAAGTTGAAGATGAAGGAGGGTATTCTCTCGACCTTGGTCCAGTTCTATGATCTAATGTATCACTGCTTTACTTTTCTCGATTATCAATTGATGCTTACACTGAAGGCGTATTCTTATCTATTGGATTTACTTGTTATCGATCATGTTCCTTTTACTGGTTTTGAGGGTGAGCCAAAACCACATGAGATTGCTGCTTTGATTCATCTGGGAAAGTTTGAGGTGGAAGCCCATATGACTACTAAAGGATGGGTTAGAGGATTACCACCTCAGTTCTTATTGGATAAAGCTCGTTACTTTGCTATAATGAAGAGTACGGTTGATTTTGAGCCCATTTTTGCTTTACTTGCTTACGGATTGTTCTTATTTCCTAATGTGGACAAGTTTGTCGACATTAACACTATCAGGAGTTTCATGATTGGAAACCCAGTTCCTACACTGTTGGGTGATGCTTATTACTCTGTTCATCTTAGGAATTCTTATCATGGGGGAATGATTATCTGTTGCACGCCTTTGTTGTACCGGTGGTTCATCTCTCATATGCCTCAGTCTGATGCTTTTTGGGATGCCAGGAAGGAACCCCGTTGGGCTCCTAAGATCATGGAACTTACTCACTCGGATATTGATTGGTATCATCGAGCTTATCATGATGTGGAGATTATTGATAGTTGTGGTAGTTTCCCCAATGTACCGCTTCTTGGTACAAAGGGAGGAATTAACTATAACCCTGTTCTCGCACGGCGACAACTTGGTTACCTAATGAGGGATAAACTGAATAGCATTCATTTGAGTAGTTTATTTCTGAAGGAAGGAGAAGACCATAGAGAAGTTAGGGAGCAGATTGAGAAGGTCTGACATCACATTCATAAGAAGAGTAGGAAGGATTTGGGACCTAGGGGTGCTGTTTCTTTGGAGCCATATCTTCAGTGGGTCCGATCGAGAGCCATTCAGTGAAGATGTCGTATACTCGGGAGACACCCATGTCTGATCTATTTGTGAAGACCACTCCTCCCTTATTAGATGATCTAGAAGAGCTGCAACTTGCTTTGGTTAGGATGCAACAGGAAAGGGATGCTTGGAAGAACAAGTTCCAGACTTTAGAGAGTTCCTACAAAGAAGACCTGAAGGAGAAAGACGATTTGATCGAGATCCTTGAGAGTCGAGAGGTAGAGTCTATGGAGAGGAAAGGGGATTTATTTCCCCCTAAGCCTCAAACAGGTTTTGATTACTCACTTTCTGATCCAGATGATTGGAAGGAGGTTGCCATCAGACATGTGGAAGAAAACCAAAGGCTGAGGGCTCAGATTTTCAGGCTCACAGGGAAGCGCCAGCGTACAGATTAATCTCCATCAGTTCTTTTTCTCAGGATTTTAGATTGTATTTTCATCTTGTACTTGGGATCATTGAAACTTGTAATCCATTTTGAAGTTATTATAATAAAAAAATTCAGTATTTCAAAAGCTTTATTACTTTGATATTTGCAATATGCCTAAAAATCTTAAATCCCTTGAAATATTAAATAATGAAGTAAAAATAATCATGTGCATTGCATGTCATGCATCATATTGCATATATTTCTTGCATTTATTATGCATATCCAGGTGCCTTACCAAGCTTCTTTACTTCATTCGGCAAGCTGACTCATCACTATAATACTCGGGCTAATTTCAAAAAGAAGATGGACAACTTAGAACAGGAGAACCGCGAGCTGCGCGAAGAAGTTTCTGCTTTGAAGGTCGGCTTGGCCAATTTAACTACTCTGATGGAAGCTCTGGTGGTTGCTCAGAATCATCCACCGAGTGTTCAACCTCAACTAACAAGGGCAAATACTGAAGTTCCGACTGTTCCTGTATCCGCTACTCCGATTGTTGTTCAAAACCGTATGCCTCAAGGTTATCCATGGGGAATGCTAGAGAATTTTGCACCTGGAGGTTTTAATCTTGGCCCTCAAGATGCTCCAGTGGTTCAGACTGTTGTTACTCCGGCACCTCCTGTGGTGCATACTGTTCCTACTGCACCTCCTTCGGTGAATTTGGTTTTGTTTGTTAATGAAGATGTTGAAGGGGTGAAAAACACAAGAAGGGGGGGTTGAATTGTAAAACTGAAATCTAAAGCAATTGACAAGATATTTTTATCCTGGTTCGTTTGATCTCAAACTACTCCAGTCCACCCGTCAAGGTGATTTCGCCTCTCTCCAACGAGGTCTTAATTCACTATATTCAACTGAATATTACAGACTGCTTTAACAACTGCTAAAGCCTTCTTGATTCAAACCACAACCCGGTTTGTCAAGGTAACACTTTCTTACAAAGAGATATTACAATGTGTGTGGATGTTTTCTACAAAACTTTATCACAACTGTGATGTATACACAAAATGAAGCTTAGAAACTAGATTGCTAAACAATAATGAATATCAGAGTATGAGGTTTAGCAAAACTGGTAGAATGAAGATTATGGTTCAGCTTTGTGCGTGTAGAGATTTGGAGAGCATTAGCCATTATAATCTTCAAAGCCTTGTTTATATAGCACTTGAGAAGATGAACGTTGAATGCAATATTCTTGATTCAATGCTAATAACAAGCTTTCCTTTTTGAGCAGATCTTGTCTAGAATGAGGCCGTTGGAATTAATTAGCGTTCAATGCACAGTATCGTTGCTTCTTTAATGCACGTTCTGGCTTGGCTCATTCTGATTCTGCTTCGCTGCTGATGAACTAATGTTTCTGTATCAGAGTGTTTGAGCGCAGTCTTGTTCATCAAGCTTCAGCATGTACGTGAGTTGATCATCTGATCTTGACGTTCTAATGTAGCAACTTCTGATGCTGGTGTATGAAATCAAATTCTGATGCTGAATAAACGTGATCTTGCTTATGTCAATCAGAGTATCTGCAGGTCAGAACATAATAAGTTTAGGCAGCAGATAGTTCATTCATGAAACTTATAAGTACTATATCTTTTCACTTTTGTTATCATCAAAACTTAAATATAGGGTAGTAGATTCAAACATTGTTCTAACAATCTCCCCCTTTTTGATGATGACAAAAACTAGATATTTTAAATTAAAATAACGTGAAAAGGTATCTGGATATGTATCAGAATAAGAAGTACGGAGAGGTCAGAGTTAAGAGATACTCCCCCTGAGTTGATTACTTCCCTTTGATTATACGTGTTCTTCAGGATCAGATCTTTTTCTTTCTTTGAACATCAGATTATCAGAGTCTTTGAATTATCAGAGAGCAGAGCTTCAGAGCTTTTCTTGTCAGAGCTTTGCTTTGGATCAGAGTATTAGGTCGATCAGAACTTCATATTGATCATAGCAACATTGATCAGAGCTTCTACATTTTGATCAGAGCTTCTAGTCTTCAGAGTGTCCAGGAGCTTCCTTGTGCCTGTAGACTTTAAACAAAACAGAAAAACATTTCAAGTAATAGAGTTAGAATGTTTGAGAGTTTCTGTCTAGTTAGCCCGTTATTGATTTAAATATCATTCTTGTTCTCCCCCTTTTTGTCAGCAATCAAAAAGTGTTGGTGCTGTGCTAAAACAATTTAGATCAGAAAAACAAATTATATTAAGATAGTTCAGAATAAGAGCAAGAAAATATTACAAAACATAGTCAAAACAGTACATCAGAAAATGAAGAAAACATGAAAAAGGTCATGCATGAAAAAAGATTTAAGGTTGAGGAGGCAAGCGTGTAAACAGGCGCTCCAGCATCGCTTGAATCTTTTCAGAAGTTTCATTTTGCTTATGAACCATGCTGACAACAGTGTCAATCTTGCTGTCCTGCACATCCATTCTTGCTTTCATCTTCTGATCATTGTCGTCCATCCGCTGCTGTAGACGCAAGTCATTCAGCCTTAATTCTTCCAGAGTCTGCCTGTCCAAGGCAGCTTGAGAAGCATCAGAAGGAGGAGGCTTCTCAGAACTTTCAGCAACATCTTCTGCTTGATTTTCTTCAGCCTGAATGGTCTTGTCTTCTTCTGATGGTTGCACCGTTGCAGCTTGCTGTTTCTCAGACCAAGATTCACTGTCCAGAGGGAGCACAACTTCCTGAGGCAGCTGACTTTCAACTTCCTTCAGCAGCTTGCTGAAGTTCTGTTGAGCCTGCTCATAGTTGACATCCTGCAACTTGAGGGCTTCAGCACGTACCCATAGTCTGAACTGTGACCAGAGCTGATCAGAAGCAGCTGGGTCAATCATCCCAGGACAGACTTGCTTCAAAGAAGCAATCCATTGCAGCACACTTGTTTCAAAATTCAAAATACCAGAGCCAACATCTGGTTGCTTTGGTTTTGGGATGGCAATTTTGTGTCTTAGATCAGCAAGACGTTCAAGACTGGTTAAGTCAATGAAAGTCCTGCTGGGGTTTTCAGCGGTTTGATGAGAGGCTGTTTGTTTTGAAGGAGGGGTATCAGAGTCAGATATTTCGATTGGAGTAGGTGGTGTTTTGGGAGTTTTTGGTGGTGTTGATTCTTCTGAAGATGGTAACTGGGGCATGACAATAGTGGTTCCACATGGCAACTGGATTGCCAGCGGTGAAGGTTGAGGTGAGTGAGGGTCAGATTTATGAGGAGAAGGGGTTTCAGAATGGTGAAACTCTGTTTGTGGTGAAGGAGGATTTATTTCTGGTTGGGGAGAGGGAGTTGGAATCTCTGATTGCTCAGGGATCAGAGGTTCTTCTGTGAGTGGTTGTTGTTGTTGTGGTTCTGGTTCTGGTTGTTGTTGTATTTCTGGTTCAGGTTGTTGTTCTGGTTGTGGAGGAGGAACATTTTGTGGTTCAGGGTTTGGTTTAGCAGAAGCATGTTCACGCTCAATATCAGCTAGCACTTGGTCAAGTGCTGTTGTTGTTGAAATTGTTGGTTGTTTGGGGATTTTGGTTCTGGGTCTTCTGAGTAGTAAGGCCTCAGAAGGGTCTTCTGGTATGGTTTCATCAATGGTAGGGATTGGGATTGATATTCTATGGGAGGTTTGAGGAGCAGCAGATGCTGGAATAGTAAAAGATTTTGAAATATGGGCAGCAGATGAAATACCTCTTTTCTTTGGAGTCTGATGAGATGATCCTTCTGATGGCGCTTTCCTCTTCTTTGTCTTCTTCAAGGTCACTTATGCTTGGGGTTGACTCAGATCTTTGATGTTCAGCTTTGAACCTGTATCTTCTGCCTTGTACGCATCTGGGTACCTGAGAAACATCTCTGGTTTGGATTCCATTTCAGAAAATACCGGAAAATCACTCAGAGGCACTCTTCTGCTGGAGATATCAGCAGTTGAAGTAGCTCTGGGTTCCTTCTGAATATTTTCTATCAGCTTCATCTTTTTCAGATTCTTAGCGTTCAGCGGTTTCCCAATTGTTGGTTCAATAGTGCTCATCTCCTGAGCTTCTATCAGATGTTCAATCAGCCTATTCTCTGTCAGAATATCTGATATAAGCCTTCCAAACGGTATCCAGTCCCTCTTGGTTCTTTCTTCTTCTCTTGTTTCTTTCACACTGGTTTTGAGATGGTTGAACAGGAAGTGAGCCAGATTTATCTTTATCTTCTGATCAATAAAGTAGATCAGAAACTGTTGATCCACGTTTATGTAATCAGGAGAACTTGTTGGTTTCCTGTGGTTGAAGCAGCCCAAAATAATCTTAGCCCATACTCTGCAGTGATCCTTCAGATCCTTAATTTTGCTGCTGGGCATTCCAAGAGTGAAAATCCTGTTGGCTACCACACCTACATCAGCGCATCTTTCAGCCATGTCCACACAACGGACGCCACCACCACTTTGACCGATTAGCCTTGCAATGAGATCTTCAGAAATCACAATCTTCTTCCCCATGACAGAGGAGATGACTAGATGTTTTGAAACCTTAGCGTGAATCCAAAATTCCTTGACTAGCGCTGGGAATGTTGGTCCAACCAACCTATCGAAATACCTCTCCCACTTTTGAGCCCTAATTTCTTCAGTTAGGTCAAAACCATTTTCCTTTAAGCTTTCGAAGTCAATGATTAACTCAGAAAGCACTTCAAGGTTCTTTACCGGAGTGAGAAGAGTTCTGAGTGGCACCTGATATTGTTCAGAGGTTGCTTTCTTCTGATTGCCTGCAGAAATGCTGGAGGATGCCATTGTTCACACTAAAAAAGCTTTGAGAATGAATTGAGAAAAAAAGTTTTGCAAAGGATGAACTCAGAAATATGCAGAAAAAGCTTGAGTGTTAATGAGAAAGCGTAAAGAATAAGAATGAGAGATTAATGTGCTTAAATAGAGTTTTTCAAAATTATTTTGAAAAGATAAACGTTTTTAAGAGAGAGAAAAATAATGATTGCCATTTAAAAAGCGTGATTACTTTTCATTAAATGCTTGCTGATTTTGGGGGATTTGAGAAAGATACTTAAAAACGGTTACCAGACATGTGTCTCAATGCACCCAATCAGCTCTTTGCCTTCTCAGAAGCGTGCACGCGTTCTGCTTCAGAGATATGCTGATGATTGGATGACACTTGTTTGATGTAGTGATCAGCACGTCTGTCTTTGAGATTAGACTCTCAGATCTTTAGACTTGCATCTGATACAATCTGCATGTTCTATCTTTCTGAAAGGAGATTGATCAGAAGTTCACAGTAAAAATAATTACATTCTGAAAGTAAATATATGGAATTAAAACATTTTCACTCTGGGCATACTTTCATGCTGAGATGTTTCAGAATGAAATTAAACCTATCTTCTGAAAGGGGTTTAGTAAAGATATCAGCCCATTGATGGTCTGTATCTATAAATTTTAAGTTCAAAATACCTTTCTGAATATAGTCCCTAATGAAGTGATGTTTTATTTCTATATGCTTAGCTCTAGAATGTAAAATAGGATTCTTACTTAAGCAAATAGCAGAAGTATTATCACAAAGTATAGGAATGTTACTCTCAAAAATCTGGAAGTCTTCAAGCTGACTTTTCATCCAGAGCATTTGTGTGCTACATCCTGCTGCTGCTATGTACTCAGCTTCTGCTGTTGACAGAGCAATTGTTGATTGCCTTTTGCTGGACCAAGAGATCAGATTTTCTCCCAGAAACTGGCAGCTTCCAGAAGTACTTTTACGTTCCACTCTGTCTCCAGCAAAATCAGCATCACAGTAGCCTACTAAGCTGTAATCACTAGATTTTCTATAAAACAAACCCAGATTAGTAGTACCTTTCAGATACTTGAAAATTCGCTTAACAGCTGTTAAGTGAGATTCTCTAGGATCTGATTGGAATCTAGCATAGATGCAAACGCTGAATAATATGTCAGGTCTTGAAGCAGTCAGATAGAGGAGAGAACCAATCATACCTCTGTAGACTTTCTGTTCTACACTTTTGCTTACCTCTTCTCTTTCCAGAATGCACGTGGGATGCATTGGAATCTTTGATGGCTTACATTCTGAGAGGTCAAATTTCTTCAGAAGATCTCTGATGTATTTGCTCTGATGAATGTAAGTACCTTCTGGAGTTTGATTGATCTGAATTCCTAGAAAGAATTTCAGTTCCCCCATGAGGCTCATCTCAAATTCTGCCTGCATACACTTAGCAAATTTTCTTCCAAGAGAAGGATTAGTAGAACCAAAAATGATATCATCAACATAAATTTGACAGACTAAGATGTCACTCTTAACTGTTTTACAGAATAGAGTAGTGTCCACTTTCCCTCTGGTGAATTCATTTTCAAGCAGAAAGTTACTTAGCCTTTCATACCAAGCTCTGGGAGCTTGTTTCAGACCATACAGTGACTTCTTTAGTTTGAAAACATGTTCTGGATGTTTTGTATTTTCAAAACCTGGGGGTTGGTGAACATAAACTTCTTCTTCTATATAACCATTTAAGAATGCACTTTTGACATCCATCTGATACAGAGTGATGCCTCTATTAACAGCAAATGAAATTAAAAGTCTGATAGATTCTAACCTGGCGACTGGGGCAAAGGTTTCTGTATAGTCTATCCCCTCTTGCTGACTATAACCTTGTGCAACCAGTCGTGCCTTGTTTCTGATGACTTCACCTTGTTCATTTAGCTTGTTTCTGAACACCCATCTTGTTCCAATGACGTTGAATCCTTTTGGTCTGGGAACGAGATTCCATACGTCGTTTCTGGTGAATTGATTCAGCTCTTCTTGCATTGCCAGAATCCAGTCATTATCCAGAAGTGCTTCATCAATAGAAGAAGGTTCAATCAGAGACACAAGTCCCATAAGAGTTTCTTCAGAGTTTCTGAAGCTTTCTCTTGTTCTGATTGGATCTTCCTTTCTTCCTAGGATAGTCTCTTCTGGGTGATCCAAGCTGCTTCTGGGCAATCTCTTCTGAGGTTGATCAGCAGCTGTTGAAGGATTTCTAGCAGTGCTCCTTTCAGACGTTGAAGGAATGTCTGTGTTGAGAGCTTCTGATGACTTGTCTTCAGAACCTGCAAATTCAATTTCTATACCTGCAAAAATTTCATTCTGCTTTGACTTTTCAGAGTCAAGCTTATCATCAAAACGAACACTGATTGATTCTTCCACAATCTGTGTTTCTGTATTGTATACTCTGTACCCTCTTGAGCGTTCAGAGTATCCTAACATAATACACTTCTGTGCCTTAGAGTCAAACTTGTTCAAATAATTCTTTGTATTCAATATAAAGCAAGTACATCCAAATGGATGAAAATACGAAATGTTGGGCTTTCTGTTCTTCCACAATTCATATGGAGTCTTTTCCAGAATAGGTCTTATTGAGATTCTATTCTGAATGTAGCACGTTGTGTTTATTGCCTCTGCCCAGAAAGTCTTAGCAACGTTTGTCTTATTGATCATGGTTCTGGCCATTTCTTGCAATGTTCTGTTCTTTCGTTCTACAACTCCATTTTGTTGCGGAGTTCTAGGACAAGAGAAATCATGCAGAATGCCTTTGTCATTAAAGAATGACTCAAAATCTTTATTTTCAAATTCTCCACCATGATCACTTCTGACTTTAACGATTCTTAGATCTTTTTCATTCTGAACTTGGTTACAGAAGGTAACAAACACAGAGTGTGACTCGTCCTTGTGTCTTAAGAACTTTACCCATGTCCATCTGCTATAGTCATCTATGATTACTAACCCATACTTCTTTCCACTGACTGAAGCAGTTTTAACTGGTCCAAATAAGTCAATGTGCAGAAGTTCTAATGGCTTAGAGGTGGAAACAACATTTTTGGATTTAAAAGAAGGTTTTGCAAATTTGCCTTTCTGACATGCTTCACACAGAGCATCTGAATTGAACTTCAAATTAGGAAGTCCTCTGACCAGATTGAGTTTGTTAATCTGAGATATTCTTCTCATACTAACATGCCCCAATCTTCTGTGCCAGATCCACTGCTCGTTGTTAACAGACAGAAGACATTTTACATTCTGACTCTTTAGTTCAGAAAGTTTGATTTTGTAAATGTTGTTTTTCCTCTTTCCATTAAACAGGATAGTCCCATCTTTCTGACTAACAGCTTTACATGATTTTTGATTAAAGATTATATCATAACCGTTATCACTTAATTGACTTATGGATAACAGATTATGCATCAATCCATCTACTAGCAGAACATTATTAATAGAGGGAAGATTTCCATTACCTACAGTTCCAGAGCCAATTATCTTTCCCCTCTGATTGCCTCCAAAGCCAACGTGGCCTCCAGGCTTTGGAACATATGCCTTCTTCCCGTCATGTGTCGTGAGCAGCCAGAGTCCAGGTACCATGACTGGTGTTTCTGACTTGCTGCTAAAGATATCTGCAACATGTATTATTTTATCCTTAGGTACCCAGATCTTCTTGGGTCCTGACTTGTTAGTTTTACCAAAACTCTGGTTGAATTTTGGTTTCACAGAGTGCTTACTGCTAGTATATTTGATGTCATGTGTGTGACCATACACAAAATGTGAATTTAGAGGAGTGTGTTTAATGGTTAAATCCATGACATTCTTTGGTGTAGGAACCTTACCTAGGTATCCTATTCCTTTCCTGCCGTTTCTGCTAACTCCATAGATCATTGAAGCCATTCTGCTTCTATCTATGCTTTTAGCTAAGAACTTCTGGAAACTGTGATCGTACTCCTTGATGATCTCATCAGCGTTGCTGGGAGTTTCAGAAACTGGTTCCTTCTGAGAGTTTTGTAAAGTGTTTTCTAATTTTGAAATTTTATCTCTCAGCTCAGAATTTTCCAATTTGAGACTCTCAGACTTATTAGAGTCAGATTCAAGATTCCTTTTCAGGTCTCTGAATTTAGCTCTAATCTGCTGATAACGTTCCAGAATTTCATTAAGGCTTTCAGCAAGTTCAGCCTTTGTAAAGTTAACAGCGAAGTTAGGAAATACCTCTTCTGTGTCTGATTCTGAGTCTGATTCAGAAGCTTCACTATCTTCTGAAATGTTTGCCATGAGAGCTATGTTTGCCCTTTCATCATCTGATTCTGAGTCAGCTTCAGACGAGTCAGAGTCATCCCATGTAGCCATGAGACTTTTCTTCTTCTCTCTTCCAAACTTCTTTTTGGGCTTTTCCCTCTGAAGCTTTGGGCAGTCACTCTTGTAGTGTCCTTGCTCATTACACTCATAGCAGATGATGTCTTTTGTGTTTGGCTTCTTGCTACTGGAGGAGCCTTCAGATCTTCTGTATCCAGAGGAAGAATCTGTTCTTCTGTATCTGGAAGAAGACTCGTTCTGATCAGATCTTCTGGGATTCCTGAACTTCCTTTGTCTTTGCTTCCACAGTTGATTTACTCTTCTGGAGAGAAGGGAAAGTTCGTCTTCTTCTGATGAGGATCCATCAGATGTTTCTTCAACTGCCTGCAAAACTTTAGACTCAGATTTTCTGTTAGATTTTAAAGCTAAAGGCTTACCTTGCTTCTGAGGCTCGTCAGCTTCTAGCTCTATCTCACGACTTCTGAGGGAGCTTATAAGTTCCTCCAGAGTGATTTTGTTGAGATCTTTAGCTAGCTTTAGAGCAGTAACCATAGGCCTCCACTGCTTGGGTAAACTTCTGATTATTTTCTTGACATGGTCAGCAGTAGAGTATCCTTTGTCCAGAACTTTGAGACCAGCTACCAGAATCTGGAATCTAGAGAACATAGTTTCAATGGATTCAGATTCTTCCATCTTGAACGCCTCATACTTCTGAATGAGCGCCAGAGCTTTTGTTTCTTTGACTTGAACGTTGCCCTCATGCGTCATTCTGAGAGAATCAAAGATGTTCTTCGCTGTGTCTCTGTTGGAGATCTTTTCATACTCAGTATAGGAGATGGCACTGAGGAGGATGGTTCTGGCCTTGTGGTGATTCTTGAAATCACGCTTTTGTTGATCAGTCATTGATTTTCTATCAATCTTCTGACCACTTGCATTCACAGGGTGCGTGTATCCATCTGTCACCATATCCCACAGATCAGCATCATGTGCTAGAAAGAAGCTTTCAATTCTGTCTTTCCAGTAATCAAAGTTTTCTCCATCAAATACTGGAGGTTTGCCACTGAATCTGTCTCTGTCCTCGTTATTGTCATTGCTGAAGTGAGAATTGTTTCCTGCCATTGTGTTTTTCTGACGCTTGATCTTGTACTGACACGGTTAAGTGTTTTAGCTCAGAACCAGGCGCTCTGATGCCAATTGAAGGGGTGAAAAACACAAGAAGGGGGGGTTGAATTGTAAAACTGAAATCTAAAGCAATTGACAAGATATTTTTATCCTGGTTCGTTTGATCTCAAACTACTCCAGTCCACCCGTCAAGGTGATTTCGCCTCTCTCCAACGAGGTCTTAATTCACTATATTCAACTGAATATTACAGACTGCTTTAACAACTGCTAAAGCCTTCTTGATTCAAACCACAACCCGGTTTGTCAAGGTAACACTTTCTTACAAAGAGATATTACAATGTGTGTGGATGTTTTCTACAAAACTTTATCACAACTGTGATGTATACACAAAATGAAGCTTAGAAACTAGATTGCTAAACAATAATGAATATCAGAGTATGAGGTTTAGCAAAACTGGTAGAATGAAGATTATGGTTCAGCTTTGTGCGTGTAGAGATTTGGAGAGCATTAGCCATTATAATCTTCAAAGCCTTGTTTATATAGCACTTGAGAAGATGAACGTTGAATGCAATATTCTTGATTCAATGCTAATAACAAGCTTTCCTTTTTGAGCAGATCTTGTCTAGAATGAGGCCGTTGGAATTAATTAGCGTTCAATGCACAGTACCGTTGCTTCTTCAATGCACGTTCTGGCTTGGCTCATTCTGATTCTGCTTCGCTGCTGATGAACTAATGTTTCTGTATCAGAGTGTTTGAGCGCAGTCTTGTTCATCAAGCTTCAGCATGTACGTGAGTTGATCATCTGATCTTGACGTTCTAATGTAGCAACTTCTGATGCTGGTGTATGAAATCAAATTCTGATGCTGAATAAACGTGATCTTGCTTATGTCAATCAGAGTATCTGCAGGTCAGAACATAATAAGTTTAGGCAGCAGATAGTTCATTCATGAAACTTATAAGTACTATATCTTTTCACTTTTGTTATCATCAAAACTTAAATATAGGGTAGTAGATTCAAACATTGTTCTAACAGATGTGTGTCGTCCTTTCCCTCCGCTGAGTGAAGACTTGGGTCTTTATGACAGAATGGATGATTTTCAAGAGCAGTTTGATCGAATGCAAAGAGAGATGAAGGCTCTTAGGGGAAAAGGGCTATTTGGGCAGAATGTGAATGAGCTATGTTTGCTCTCGAATGTTAAAATACCTGCTAAGTTCAAGGTCCCGGAATTTGAGAAGTATAAGGGCACCACTTGTCCTCGTGCTCACTTGGTGATGTACGTAAGGAGAATGTCTACCCACACTGATGATCAGTGTATGTTGATTCACTTTTTCAGGATAGTTTGACCGGCGCAGCGTTGAAGTGGTATATGAGTTTAGACAGCGCTAACATCCTTACTTTTGATGATTTGGGAGAAGCATTCATCAAACAATACAAGTACAATGTGGACATGGCGCCCGACCGTGACCAACTTAGGGCCATGGTTCAGAAAGACAGGGAATCGTTCAAAGAGTATGCACAGAGATGGTGCAAAGTAGCTACCCAAGTGATTCCTCCCATGGAAGAGAAAGAAATGACTAAGATTTTTCTGAAGACGCTGGGTGCTTTCTACTACGAAAGGATGGTAGCAAGTGCGCCAAGTGATTTTACAGAGATGGTAGGAATGGGTATCCTCTTAGAAGAGGCGGTAAGAGAAGGCCGTTTGACAAAGAGTGAAGGATCCAGAGGTGTGAAAAAGCCATCTTATGGGTTTACCAAGAAGAAAGAAGGGGATACAAATGTTGTTATACAAGAGAGGAGGGTAAAGGCTCCTAGAAGGAATTATTAGCGTCACCAGCAAGTCGCCTCAGTTACTCCTGTGATGAGTGCCGCTCCGACTACCGTTGCTTATCAAAGACCGTCCTAGCAGGGGAACCAAGGGAATAATCAGAGAAGGGAGAACTATGACCCTATTCCCATGAGCTATGCAGAGCTACTACCGACATTGATTCAGAAGAAGTTGGTCCAGACACGACAACCTCCCGCCATGCCATCACCATTTCCTTGGTATTACAAGGCAGACCAAACGTGTGCTTTTCATCAAGGAGCACTAGGGCATAGTGTTGAGAATTGTTATCCTTTGAAGACTGAAGTGAAAAGGTTGGTGAAGTCTGAAATTCTATCTTTCAAAGACATGGGACCTAATGTGAAAGAAAATCCTCTACCCAAGCACGGGGGAGTGAATGCTGTAAATATGGTGGCCGGTTGTCCAAGCGACTTCTAGATTTTTGACATTAATCTGGTTAGAGAAGATTTGGTGAAAATGCACGCAGAGCTCTGTGAATTCAGCTACTATATGCATGACCACGCCGGTTGTGCTATTTGCAGTACAGACATACAGGGTTGCGAAAAGATAAAGGCTGATTTACAGGAGATGATGGATGAGGGTTTAATCTATATAATCAGGCCTAGGGCAGAGTATGAAGAGGAAGTGAATATGGTTTCTAGATGTCCTGGTGAATTCATAATTTTTTATGTGGAGTATTTGAATGAGGATCTCGTGCAGTTGCATGCTACCTTCTGCCGTACTGCTGGTCAGGTGGAACACCAATATGGGTATTGCATAGTTTGTTGTCGAGACCCCTGAGGATGTTCTATTGTGAGGGAGGGTGTTCAGTTGTTGTTAGACAATGGAACTATTAAGATCACAGGTCAGAGGGATGATTATAATGAGATTGATATGGTTGAAGTTTGTTTAATGGAAGAAGAGTCAGAGGAATAGTATGCTTCCGCGGATGAGTATTTCTCTTCAGACGAAGATTTGTTTCCCAGAAATGACTTTTTGATGACTGATTGTGTTGAAGAAGGGGTAAACGTCATTGTGCCTTGTTTTGGTGCACCTGCTCATCTTAGAGTGGAGTACCATAGCGAACCCGCTGTTACCCCATTGGTAATTAGTTTTCCAGGTCCTATTCCCTACAAATCAGATAAGGAAGTTCCTTACAAATACCACGCTACAATCTTAGAAGATGGGGTGGAAGTTCCCATCCAGCCAATGACTGATGTTGGAAATATAGCTGAAAATAGCAGGGTGACCCGTAGCGGTCGTGTGTTTGTGCCGGTTGTTCGAAAAGATGTTGTTGCTGGAAAGAAAATTGTTGAGAATGATGAGCCTAAGAAGGCTACAAGAGAGACTAGTGGAGCTACATTATAGAAATAAGTGGATGATATTTTGAAGATAATTAAGATGAGCGACTACAGAATTGTAGATCAGCTACTGCAGACTCCTTCAAAGATATCCATCCTAGCTTTATTGATTAATTCCTCTGCTCATAGAGAATCATTGATGAGAGTAATAGACCAAGCTTTTATGGAGAGTGACATGCCATTAGATCAATTCAGCAGCGTAATTGGAAACATTACGTCATGTAATAATTTGATTTTCTATGATGATGAGTTACCAGATGAAGGGAGGAATCATAACTTGGCCTTCCACATATCTATGAACTGCAAGAATGATTCGCTATCCAATGTGCTAATTGATAATGGATCCGCGTTGAATGTTATACCGAGGAGTACTCTCATGAAGTTAAAGTATCAAGGAGCACCTATGCGCCCGAGTGGCATTATTGTGAAGGCATTTGATGGGTCAAGGAAATCTGTCATCGGTGAAGTGGACTTGCCCATCCATATAGGACCACATTTGCTCCCGATAACCTTCCAGGTCATGGACATTATTCCCGCATATAGTTGTTTGCTAGGATGGCCATGGATACACGAAGCTAGGGCTGTCACTTCAACTCTACATCAGAAGCTGAAGTTTGTGCGTGAAGGGAAGGTAGTGATCATAAATGGGGAGCAAGCGTTGTTGATATCCCATTTATCCTCTTTCAGTATTGTAGAAGCGGATGAGGCTGCTGTTGGAACCCAGTTCCAAGCTCTATCCATTGACAACATAAGAAGAAATGAGAATTTTGTGGTTTCGCTGAAGGACGCGCAACAGGTTGTGCGTAATGGTCATAATACAGTTTGGGGACGACTTGTGGATCCACCCGTGAACAAAAACAGAACTGGTTTGGGTTTCTCTTCGAAGATTGGTTAAGGCGAAAGTTTGAAGTCAAAGTCTACTGTGAACAGTTATCATGATGTTTTCCGAGGCGGAGGCTAACTCCATCCAATTGATTTTGGAATTAATGCTGTTGAAGAGGATGAAGCAGAGCAGGAAGTATCGAATTATGTGACACATGGATTCAGAGTTTAGAACTGGGTCACCATTGATGTTCCTTCTTGCATACATATTTCAAAGTAATTTGTTTTGTTAATTTGTTTCTTTCTTTTGAAAAGCTTTCACTCTGCCCAAGGTGGAAGTATTAATGTTGTAGGGCTTATCTGTTTGCTGTGACTTTTAAGATCATTAATAAAAGTTGTCTTTGCTTCCAAAATTATGTCTTTATTTTCTTCTTTTTCTTGGAAAATGGTAATCGGAAAAAACCTTTCAAAATAAATAATAAATGAAAATTAATCTGCATGATCACTTGTTATATGTGTCAGTTTCTAAAAGCAATCATAAATCATATGTGCAGATTAATTAAAAAACCCGTTGAATACAATGACCCTGCACCCTCTCCCAACTTTGAATGTCCTGTGTTTGGGGATGAAGAAGAAGACTATGATGAGATTCCAGAAGAGGTCTCACGGTTGCTTGAGCACGAGGAAAATACTATTCAACCATATAAGGAGCCTTTGGAAGTGATCAATTTGGGTTCAGAAGAAGATCCGAAGGAAGTCAAGATTGGAGCATCGTTACATCCTGATGTAAAGAGCGGGTTGATTGAGTTGTTGAAAGAGTATGTGGATATTTTTGCTTGGTCTTATCAAGATATGCCTGGTCAAGATACAGATATTGTCGAGCATCGTTTGTCGTTGAAGCCAGAGTGTCCGCCAGTTAAACAAAAGTTGAGAAGAACCCACCCAGATATGGAAGTAAAGATCAAAGAGGAGGTCCTAAAGCAGATTAATGCTGGTTTTCTTGTGACGTCGGTGTATCCTCAATGGATTGCCAATATTGTCCCAGTACCGAAAAAAGACGGAAAAGTCCGCATGTGCGTAGATTACAGAGATCTAAATAAAGCTAGTCCAAAAGATGATTTTCCATTGCCTCACATCGACATGTTAGTGGACAGCAAAAAAAATTCAAAGTATTCTCGTTCATGGACGGATTTTCCGGATATAATCAAATAAGAATGGCTCCAGAGGACATGGAAAAAACAAAGTTTATCATACCCTGGGGAACATTCTGTTAAAGAGTGATGCCCTTCGGGTTGTAGAACGCTGGTGCAACGTACCAGAGGGCTATGACAACCCTATTCCATGATCTGATGCACAAAGAAATCGAAGTATATGTTGATGATATGATTGCCAAATCCCAGACTGAAGAAGGGCATGTAGAATATTTGTTAAAGTTGTTTCAGTGTTTGAGGAAGTATCGTCTCCGCTTGAATCCAAATAAATGCACCTTCGGTGTTCGATCGGGGAAATTTTTGGGTTTCATTGTTAGCCAGAAAGGAATTGAAGTTGACCCTGATAAAGTATTAGCAATTCAATAAATGCCAGCACCAAGAACTGAAAAGCAAGTCAGAGGTTTCCTCGGGCGTTTGAATTATATTTCCAGATTTATTTCCCACATGACTACAACATGTGAACCGATCTTTAAGTTGTTAAAGAAAGATCAAGGTTGTGTGTGGACGGATGACTGCCAAAGGTAATTTGAGAGTATTAAACCTCCTATCTTGCTCCCTCCCGTAGAAGGAATACCGTTGATTATGTATCTAACAGTGTTAGATAAATCCATGGGTTGTATTCTGGGACAACAGGATGAAACAGGAAAGAAGGAGTTCACCATTTATTATCTCAGCAAAAAGTTCACTGATTGTGAGTCACAGTATTCCATGCTAGAAAAGACATGTTGTGCTTTGGCCTGGGTGGCAAAGCGTTTGCAGCAGTATATGTCGAATCATACCACTTGGTTGATCTCCAAAATGGATCCAATCAAGTATATTTTTGAAAAGCCTGCTCTTACCGGGAGAATTGCCCGCTGGCAGATGTTGTTATCTGAATATGATATCGAGTATCGCACTCAAAAGTCTATTAAAAGTAGTGTGTTGGCAGATTACCTTGCTCACCAACCGGTGGAAGATAACCAGTCCGTAGAATATGAATTCCCCAATGAGGATGTGATGTTCCTGAAAGTGAAAGATTGGGATGAACCATTGCCTGAGGAAGGCCCTAACCCTGAATCTCGTTGGAGTATGATATTTGATGGAGCTGTGAATGCTTATGGTAAAGGAATTGGTGATGTGATTGTCACTCCTCATGGACCGCACATTCCTTTTACTGCAAGGTTAACATTTGATAGCACCAATAATATGGCAGAATATGAGGCTTGCATCATGGGTCTTGAGGAAGTTGTTGATCTCAGAATCAAAATTCTAGATGTGTATGGTGATTCAACTTTGGTAATAAATCAGATTAAAGGAGAATGGGACACTCGTCACCCTGGCTTGATCGCTTACAAAGATTATGCTAGAAGATTATTACCCTTCTTCAATAAAGTTGAATTCCATCACATCCCTAGAGATGAAAATCAAATGGCGGATGCTCTGACAACTCTGGCTTCCATGTACCAAGTGAATACTTGGAATGATATACCCCGAATTACAGTTCGACGGCTAGATAGGCCCGCTCATGTGTTTGTGACAGAGGAGGTAGCAGATGAAAAACCTTGATACTATGATATCAAGCATTTTCTTCAGACTCAGGAATACCCGATTGGTACGTCGAGGAAAGATTGAAAGATACTGAGAAGATTGGCAGGCAGTTTCTTCCTCAGTGAAAATGTGTTACACAAGAGAAATTATGACATGGTCTTTCTCAGATGCATGGATAGACACGAAGCAGACATGTTGATGCATGAGATTCATGAAGGTTCATTTGGCACTCATGCTAACGGACATTCGATGGCTAAAAAGATGCTAAGGGAGGGTTATTATTGGCTAACAATGGAGTTTGATTGTTACAAATTTGCAACGAAGTGCCATAAATGCCGGGTTTATGCAGATAAGGTTCATGTGCCTCTGACACTTCTTAATGTGATTTCCTCCCCCATGGACTTTCTCTATGTGGGGTATAGACATGATCGGGATGATAGAACCCAAAGCTTTGAATGGGCACCATTTTATCTTGGTAGCAATTGACTACTTCACCGAATGGGTAGAGGCTGCTTCATATGCCAATGTTACCAAACAGGTGGTTGTGCGTTTCATCAAAAATAATCTTATATGCCGATATGGTGTGCCGAGCAGAATCATCACCGACAATGGCTCGAATTTGAACAACAAGATGATGATAGAACTGTGTGAAGAATTCAAGATTGTCCATCACAATTCATCTCCATACAGGCTAAAGATGAATGGGGTTGTTGAGGCTGCTAATAAGAATATCAAGAGAATTATCCAGAAAATGGTTGTTACTTATAAGGATTGGTATGAAATGCTCCCTTTTGCTCTGCATGGATATCAAACACATGTTCGCACTTCAACAGAAGCAACCCTGTTCTCCCTGGTGTATGGAATGGAAGCTGTACTCCCGATCGAGGTAGAGATTCCCTCGTTGCGTGTGATAATGGAAACCAAATTGACAGAGGTTGAATGGGTCCAGCATAGGTTTGACCAATTGAATTTGACTGAGGAAAAGAGAATGACAACTTTATATCAGAGAAGAATGAAGAAAGCATTTGATAAAAAGGTCAAACCTCGTGAATTCAGAGAAGGCGACCTCGTGCTCAGGAAGATCATGTCTTTCAACACTGATTCTAGGGGTAAGTGGACTCCCAATTTTGAAGGTCCGTATGTTATCAAGAAAGCCTTCTCTGGTGGTGCATTAATTCTTGAAACTATGGATGGCGAGGAGTTCCCATGTCCCATGAATGCTGATGCAGTCAAGAAATACTTCGCCTAAAGAAATAAAAAAATAGCTCGCTAAGTTGAAAACCCGAAAGGGTGGCTTAGGCAAAAAGGAGTGTCTCGGTAGGCCGAAAACCCGAAAGGGCGGTCTAGGAAAAAATTAGAGACATAAACAGAATAAATTTCCCGCTAAGTTGAAAACCCGCAAGGGAAGCTTAGGTAAAAGTTAGGGATTTTTCTTGGCAAGTAACTACGTCAGACAAGACTTGATCGTTGAAGCAACAATCTTCTCGGATCCTCACCATACTTCAACAAAAGCTGCTGATCAGGATTTCAAAAGTTGTTAGGGGGAATAGTGGTCATTGTATCTCAATGTATCTTTTCCATTATATATTACCATTTCCAAAACTTTGTAATCATCCATGGAGTCTCGCCATTCGCAGACTACCATTCTATTAATGAAATTCGAGCTTTTACCCAATTATCTGTGTTCTTATTTTATTTAGCTTGCAAAGACTCCATTTATTACTGATGATAACTTTCAAAGCAAAAAGATTAAAAAGTAAAATTGACTTTTAAAAAAAAGGGGGATTTTTACAATTCAATTTACTTTGAGATTTGTAATGACACAATGACAACAAAAAATGGTGATCCTAAGAATGAACAAACTCCGGTTGTTTTGAGAAGATTTACTTCCTTCATGAAGGATCTCTCGGGTCATTTTGCTAGTATGTGCATGATCTTTGTATGTTTCTCAGATAGTTAAAGACGATACCAATCGGTGTAAGGTGCAATATTGGGTTTGTGATCCCATTGTCCCCAGTCAGGTCTTGGTTCATGTTTGATTTTGGGTTTGCATGGTCAGAAGCCTCTGTCCCAGATTCCTCAGCAAAGTTTTCCCTCATATGATGAAAGTTTTTATTCCCTTGGTGTGCTGAGATGTCGCTCTTTCTGCAGTATTGGCATTATTGTTGGTATTTATTTCCCAGGCAACTAGACCATGGCAATATCTTTTCTGAGAAGTGTTGAAATGATTATAAACCTTTGGGTTTTCACCCGCCAAGTGATGGGTTTGATTTAAGATACCCATGAGTTTGACCTCGTTCTATAATGTTGACTTCTTGATTCCCCGGGAAGGCTATCCCAGGGTATCTTTTGTTGGAATAAGTTTTCATGATGTAAAGTTTCAATCCGCGTTTCTCTCCGGAGAGGTAGGCTTGAATTCCCCAGTGAAGTTTGATTATTTCAGCGTTAGTCTGCTTTATTTGAGGTTGGTCTTGCAATCTCCAATAGGTATGTTACTTTCAAAAAAATTAGTTTCTCCGATGAAGCCGGAAGAAGGATGTTCTATCCCGGTATCTGTTTAATTTGTCTACCTCCGAATTATGTTTCTCTTTAGTAAAGTTAAAGGCAGGAAATAGGTTTGGTTTCTGTAGTTGTCCTTTACCTTTCTGGGAATAATCTTTCTGGTTGAAGTTTAGCCAAGTGTTGTTAGTACCTGAGGCGGTTTTGTTTATTTGTTCCTACTGATTGTGTATCTATTTTACCAGCATATGCATGATAGCACTCATACATTTATCCATACATCATGCATGGCTAAAGTTGACAAATCGTTTCTCATTGGCATTTTGCTATGGCCTTCCTATAACGCTCATTGCTTAGATGGATTCAGTTTTCCCTCTTGAGTTTATTTCTCAAAGGATGTATCTTCGTTGGCTATCTTACTCCAGTTTACTTCTTATTTGGATTTGTGGTTGCATGACAATTTTATTTATTTTGGATTTCTGAAAACTTTGAGTTTTAGTTTGTACATTTATTTTGCACGAGAAGACTTTATCTCCTCAGTAGGAATATCGTGGCATTTCCCCGGGAAGTCATATTTCTATCCCCAGAAAGTCATTTCTTTTTGCAATTCTCCATGAAAACAAGTAACAAGTCTCTTTATTTGAGACAACTTATGTTTGACCTTTTCCAGGCAGATTTCCTTGGTTAAAGAAGAAGTTGAGACCCGTTCTAGGTGAAACACCAGAATTTTGGGGAAAACTTGATATGATATATTTCTCTTTCTACCTTCAGTGAATGTTGGTAGGACATCGGCAATGAACATCGGTGTTTATTATCTTTTTGCTATCTTTAGTGAACGTTGATAGTTCATCATCAGTGAACAGCGGTGATATGATATTTCTCTTTCTACCTTCAGTGAACGTTGGTAGGACATCGACAATGAACGTCGGTGTTTATTATCTTTTTCCTATCTTCATTGAACGTTGATAGTTCATCGTCAGTGAACGGAGGTGATATGAAATTTATCTTTCTACCTTCAGTGAACGTTGGTAGGACATCGGCAGTGAACATCGGTGTTTATTATCTTTTTGCTATCTTTGGTGAACGTTGATAGTTCATCGTCAGTGAACGGAGGTGATATGATATTTCTCTTTCTAACTTCAGTGAATGTTGGTAGGACATCGGAAGTGAACATCGGTGTTTATTATCTTTTTTCTATCTTTAGTGAACGTTGATAGTTCATCGTCGGTGAACGGAGGTGATATGATATATTTTCTATTTCTACCTTCAGTGAACGTTGGTAGGACATCGGCAGTGAACGTCGATGTTTATTATCTTTTTGCTATCTTTAGTGAATGTTGATAGTTCATCATCAGTGAACGGCGGTGATATGATATTTCTCTTTCTACCTTTTGTGAATGTTGGTAGGACATCGGCAGTGAACGTCGGTGTTTATTATCTTTTTGCTATTTTCAGTGAACGTTGATAGTTCATCGTTAGTGAACGGTCGTGATATGATATATTTTCTCTTTCTACCTTCAGTGAACGTTGGTAGGTGTTGTACCCCAAAATTTTCCCTCCCATATTTCTCAAAACATTTCAAGAAATATCCTCAAGTTGCTCAAGGTAGTCCAAGGGTTGGCCAGACAGGCTCTCTCCTAAGGCAGTCTACCTCAAATTAGGGTTTCATGTTGCATCAAGATACTTGATTCCAAGGGATCCCAAATTCTCACCAATGTCTTAATATGTTCTCAAGATCATCCATGTCAAGTTTCAAGCCTTGTAGAGGAAGTCTGCTCAGTCAATTGCTCAAAGAGCTGAAAATCGATTGTGCTAGGGCAAAAGTCAACTGTGTCCTACTTACAGTCAAACTTCAAGATTTTTGGTCAACATCCTCATTTTGGAGTTTATTTCATCATTTTATCAATGGTTGATCATGATTCATCAAGGATTGCTCATAATTCCTCAAGAATCAAAAGTTGCTAAATTAGGGTTTTGTAGGAAAAGTCAACTCAACTTTGACCAAGCATAACTTTCTCATGCTTTATGATAAATGACCCATCCAAAGCTAATTTTGAATAGGATTCCATGCTCTACAATCCATCTTCAGCTCCCAAGTTCAAAATATGCACTCACAAGAAGTTATGAATTTGGACATTATAGGTCATTTTGAAAAGTCAACAAAAACACCTTTTTTATCAAAGCTTCATACATGACCATGGAATATAAAATTGAGATGAGACCAAAAGGGTTGATTAGAGGACATATCAAGATTTCTAAAAAGTCCAAGAAAACCTCCAAAGAGTTAAAATTGAGGAAGTTATGCATTGGTGAAGTTGACCTTTTTTGCAAAATTGCCAAAAGTCAACTATGCCTAAAACTTCAATTTTTGCCAAATGGGACCAATCTTTTTCAATTGTTTTGAGTTGGCAACATAGTCCACGAGCTCTAGCCATTGCCACTTGTCATTATCATGTTTTTATTATTTATTTTGATTTTGATTTGATTTAAATCAATTTTAATCAAAATAAATCATGAGAAAAATAAAAGCATTGAAAACTCAAGATTTTATACTTGTTTCAGGTCACAAATCCAGTTGGCAAGTATTTGAAATCGTGCAAGGCATTGGGGTGGACAAAAAGATTTATTTTAGGCCAATTTTGGAATGATATTCAAGAGAATCAAATCACAATCAAATTCAATAATGGAAGAAGATTGAGTACATTCTATCAACCCTAATCCATTCCTTGATACATATATAAGCGAGGCAGACCAAAAGAGGCTAGAGAAGGAGGCGCGGCATCAAGAACACAAACTTGAAAAATCAAGAAAAAGTGCAAACACGAATTCCTATTTCCCGACATCCTCAAGGCATCCTAGCTATCTCAATCACTTACTAAGATTCCCAACAAGCAAAAGCGATCAAAAGCAAGTGTTTCCAGGCGCTACGTCTCACTGTAAGTCCATCACGACATGGCTTCTTTTCTTGAATTTTGTTTGCATGATTCTTGCACATTCAGCATAATATAATCATAGATTCTTGTTCACCATGACAATTGCAAGCTTTCTATAATACCCAATTGCATTTTCATGGACTGAATCAAGAACTGCCATTGTTAGGTTTTTGGATTCCATTTTAGGGTTTTTGCTTGCAGGTAAAATTAGCCTTCATGAATGGTACTATCATGTTCAGAATGACAAGACGAATCCAACCATGGCACTAGAAGTCATTTATCGTGCCCATGGAGAATTTTGAGAAGAACCAGGCTTGTAGCTACGGACAAACGTCCGTAGGTAAAAGTTTGGAACTTTTACCCACGGAGCGAGGTCAGGGATGACCTATGTGTCACCTTTCCAATGGCATATTCGAATCTTGGCGCGCTTTTTCTTTGTGCCCCACTAACTCCTTTTATTTTCCATATTATTATTATTACTTATTTTATGTACAGAAAGAACAAGTGGCGCAGTTGGTAAGTGTAGTGTGGGATAATGCTTCAGGACCTGGGTTCGAATCTCAGGTCCACCAATTTCTCCATATTATTTTCTTTTTCAGGATCCAATGCGTTTGTAAGTTCAAGTTCTACCATATGGCTTCACCATCTAACATGCCAAGTGGCCAATTGGCCAGATCCAAGAGCCAGTAATGGAGGAGTATCATAAGCCAAGTCAAACGCAGAGAATATGATCTGGGAAGTCAAACGTGGACATTCTTCTTGGGCCCAGAAATGCTTCTCACACCCCCCATAATTGCTTAGGCCCAAATCTCTTTCTCTATTCTTTTTATTTATTTATTTATTTTTTTAATTAATTTATATTTATTTATTTACTAACCAATCAACTATTTTCTTTTTTATCAAAAAAATCACAAAAATATTACTTTTCATAAATTAGGTCTAGATTTTTATTTTTATTAAAAAATTAGTTAATTTAATTAGATTTTAATTTTAGACAACTTTAATTCTTTTTGCACATAATTAAAATTAATTAGAACAAATAGGTTTTATTTCTAAATTAATTATTTTCTTTTTCTTAAAAATAATAAAAACACAAAAATAGGCCATGTAATTATTTTTATTAATTAATTTAATCACTAATTAATTTTCATACTTAATTTAGAAAACTTAATTCTTTTATTAAAAACAACAAAAGCAGTTTTTCTTTTGGTTAGAAGGGTCAAAATCCTAATTTTCTTCCCGATCTAATTTTCTTCGTGCGCGCTTTTATTATTATTTTTACGCTATTATTGTAACTGCTCACAAGGTTGTAATAGTTTAAATTAGGACTTTATTTTCATTTACCGCTTTACTTTTCAAGGGTTTATTTTTGGCTATGTAAATGTCTGAAGCCTTGTAATAGCTTAGTTTAATTTCCGCACTTTAAATTCCACAAATATTTAACTGTTAGATGTATGATATTAGGATGCATGACAAGAATGTATGTGAAAAACTTTAAAACAGTTAGATAACCCTAAACATGTGCAAAGATAAATAATCTGAAATTGAATCACTCACACATGCGCACTCCTAGGGTACACTCCCACTTGGTTGCCTTCGGTAAACGGTCATTGAGTATAGGATGCTTTAGTGGTCGTCCTTTTGTCTAAAGATCATAGTTGCCTCGGAAAGGTTACCTCGGATATTGTTTCCTCGGATAAATTGATCTAAGACATTAGGGTTATTACTAAGACGTCTGAACATTGCTTTAATGACCGTACGTCCCTTTCGAATTGACCCTCAAAAACTCCAATGATGGTGCTACCTACTTACTAATAGTGGGATAGCACTGTCTAAAGAAAACGAACATAGAACAATTCTTTCTTCGAGTAGGTAGATTAGTTCTTAAGTACTTGCTCAATCAAAACAAACTTTTCACACTTACACTCCTTTACAAACAAAGTTTTCAAAAACACTTCATTACACTCTTGAAGACAGAAGCAAGAGTTAAATTGAAGTCAAAACAAAAGCTTTTCAAATCATGCAAACACAAAGAAAATTTTTTTGAAAATGATGATCAAGTTCCTAAGAGCCCGTAGATAACTACGGATTGAAAGGGTGCTAATACCTTCCCTTTCTATAATCTACCCCCCGTACTCAAGAATATCTCGAAAAAGGAATTTTTCTGTGCTTTTTTCCTTTCCTTGTTGGATAAAATAAAATTCGGTGGCGACTCTTGCTTACCGCGACATTTTGCAAACACAAACGCAAAATGCAAAACGCAAACCCGCAATTCCTTAAAAAATGGAAACACGTCCCGATTCTGGCCACCGTATCACAGAACTGGCGACTCTGCTGGGGATTTTATAAGTGGGGTGTACCTTAGGAATAGTTCATCATATTATTTTCAATTGTTTGATTTGTTTGCTTTACCTTTGTGGGTTTTGTATCGGAGTTACTATAGATCCTAACCCGGATTTGGGGATACCTTTTAGGTAAGTAGCAATAGACTGTGAGGGAACTGTACGGCGTAGACCTATACGGTTGAAGCAGTAGCTACGTTGGTGTGACACATTAGTTGGTACCAATATCCCTTGTGGAGGAACAAGGAGAGTATGGGGCTGATAATGGGTCATTAAGCATCAACTGACCTTAGAACCTATAATTGCCCAACTTGGCCATAGAAAGTAGCAGTATGCTACACTCATTGAGACCATACTCTCGAGATGGTTCTGGATGCAAGAAAAGATTGCATGACTGGAATTATGACCGATGGAGGATGGTCAGTGATATTGAGAACCTCTAGAACCCGGTTACTATTACTAGGACAGGTTGAACCAACTAAACTGCAAGAGGGTAGTACCTAAACTCCATGTTAGCCTGAAATTTAAGGGCTATTGTGTGACTTGTTTGCCCTTACCATGTTTTCTATCCGTGATACCTGTGGTGTGTTTTTATCATGACATCATGCATCATGACATCGCATGTATATTTCATTAGACTAACCATTTCAAAGACCGAGGGGATTCATCTTTGTTCTGTTTTGCAGATCATGGCTTCTATGCGCAGAAATACCATTCGAGTCAGCTTCGTGCAGATACCTCCTCAGCTTAGAGAGTTAGTTTCAAAGGTTCCTGATACTTATTCCTTTGTTAGAAAACATGGTCATCTCCTTAGCCTGGTCACTTCCAAGTTGGATGAGCAAATGATGAGTGTGTTGTTCCAGTTCTTTGACCTGTTGCATCACTGTTTCACCTTCCCGGACTATCAGCTAGTCCCTACTTTGGAGGAGTTTTCTGATTTACTTGGCATATCTATTCTAGAGCAGACACCCTTTACAGGTTTGGAGATAGCTCCTAGGCCAGAGGATATTGCTTCATCCCTACACCTAAAAATGGCTGATATGGTATCTAACTGGGAGATTCGGAGTGGGGTTAAAGGCTTCTTGGTTAAGTTCTTGATTGATCAAGCTCAACAGTTCTGGCATAGTTTGGACTTTCAAGCATTTGAAGACATCCTGGCTCTCCTCATCTATGGCTTGGTTCTGTTCCCAAATTCAGATTCTTTTGTCGATGTGAACGCAGTCAAGATCTTCATGTCCCGTAACCCAGTGCCTACTCTCTTGGGTGATATTCTGCATGCTCTTTATACCCGTACTGTTCGGAGAAGGGGAACTCTCATGTGTTGTACACCGCTGTTGGCGAGGTGGTTTATTTCTCACCTCCCCAAATCTGTATTGAAGAATGAGGAAGGTATGGGTTGGGCTTACAGAATCATGTCCCTTGCTCATACGGACATCCTTTGGAGTACTAAAGATATGGAAAAATTAGCTGTCATTGATCGGTGTGGGGAATACCCCAATGTTCAATTGCTTGGAATTAGAGGAGGAATAACCTATAATCCTTGTTTGGCTTTACGACAGTTTGGACGAGCTCAAAGGGACAGTCCTCATGAGCTGCTGCTTCCAGACATTATCTTTGACTTCAAGGGGGATGTTGAGGGACATCGCCGCAGATTTATACGAGCCTGGGACAGGGTGAATAGGTCTGATCCACATGAGCTAGGAATGAAGACTTCTCTCCCGATGCAACCGTATCTCCAGTGGGTTCAAGCCCGTGCTCAAAAGCTGGGGATGCCATATGAAGTTGTTTTGTCGGTGATTGTGAAGCATACTGATGAAGAAGGTGTTCCTTATACGATCCTCCATCCCTATATGCCTACTGATCTGGGGGCATTGAAGAGGTCTTGGATCCAGTTAAGGGAAGAAAGGGATGCCTACAGAGAGAAGTACCATGAGTAGGAACGGAAGATCCTGAAGCTTACAAGGCAGCTGGAGAATGAGAGGACAACCAACGATTATGTCAGCACGAAAGGAAAATGACCATGGGAATTCTGATGTCTTTTATTGCTTCTAGTTTAGATTTGCTTTTTAGTATTTCTTTTGTAACGCCTTAAAGGCATTTTTTAAACATTGTTTCAAGTTTTAATCTAATAAAGTGTGTTTTATTTTGGTTTACAAATTTGAATCTCCCTAAAGTCTTTGAAATCATTTCATATGCATTCCATTACCATGCACCTCATTACAGGTACCCTTACAGGTTTCTTATCTTCTTCCCTGTTTATTTCAGCAATCATGTCTTCTGAAACACCTACTGATCAAGCAATTAAGGCTCTTCAAGCTCAGAATGCTCAGTTCCAGGAAATGTTCTTGAACTTGGCCAAGAGTCAACAAGATCTGAAGACTCTTATCTTGAAGGACAAGAAGAAGAAGAAGAAGAAGAAGAAGAAGAAGAAGAAGAAGAAGAAGAAGAAGGTGGTCCTCCTGAATATGGGTCACAGGTTTTGGAACAGGTTGAGACAGGAAGTTGATTTATCTCATTCATCTGGAGGAGGAGAGAATTAAGAGGAAAGGAAGGGTCCTAGCCCTGTGGTTTTTGACAATGACACTGACTTTAATGAAGACCAGTATCCTCCGGCTGAGGATAGGTATAAGCAACTTGAAGACCGGTTAAGCGCAATGGAGATCCAGAAGATACCTTGGTTGGACTTTGGAGATTTGGGTCTAGCATCTGGGGTAGTGATCCCCCACAAGTTTAAAGCACCTATCTTTGCTAAGTACGATGTGGTCTCCTGCCCGAAGTTACACCTCCGCTCGTATGTCAGAAAGATTTAACCGTATACTGCTGATAGGAACCTCTGGGTTCATTTCTTTCAAGATAGTCTGTCAGGAACTCAACTTGAATGGTTCTATCAGCTAGAAGGAGCTAATGTCCGCATCTGGGAGGACCTTGCTACTGCTTTTTACAAGCAATACCAGTATAATGCCGACCTTGCTCCCACACATACTCAACTTCAGGGTATGTCTATAGGTGCGAGCGAAGGTTTTAAGGACTACGCTCAGGAGTGGAGAGATCTGGTAGGAAGAGTACAACCCCCTCTGGCTGATAGGGAGTTGGTGGATATGTTTCTTGGGACTTTGTCTGGTCCGTATTTCAATCATTTGATCGGTAGTTCATCGTCTGGGTTCACTAAATTGATTATAACTGGGGAGAGAGTTGAGGCTGGTATCAAGAGCGGCAAGATACAGAAGGGTGCTTCGTCAAGTACAGAGAAGAAGCCTTTCAAGAAGGAGTCTAGTGCAGTTTACAGCTCGAGAAGCCAAAACCAACCTGAGCGCCGCCAAGCAGTGAATGCAGTGGTAATATCAAGACCCTCTATTGCCCCACAACGCAACACTCAGCAAAGAGTGGAGAGATCGCAAAGGCAGTATACTCGGCTCAGTATGACCCTATCTCAAATTCTGCCGCAATTGTTGAAGACCAACTTGGTGACTCTGAAGGAGGCTCCAAAGAATCCCAGTACTACATCATTGCTGTATAATCCGGACGCCCGCTGTGCTTATCACTCTGATAGCCTAGGGCATGATACCAATAACTGATGGGCTTTGAAGAGTAAAGTGCAGGATCTGATTGAAGCTAAGGAGATTGAGTTTGAAGCGCCGGAAAAACCTAATGTCATAACGGCTCCTATGCCAAAACATGACGCGGGAGTGAATGCAGTTGAAGATGATGATGAAGAGTCAGATTTCGACAGCTGGATTTACCTGACTACCAACGGTGGCTTGAAACATTGGACGGCGAAGGACTTCGTGCCCATTTCTTTTATTATACAGTAATATACTTTTGTTTGGAGACTTGTAACAGACAGTTTAAAACTTTACGGCCCGGTGCCTTGCCTGAGACACCGTGGCTTTGTTTGTGAGGGCTTATTATGTGTCATTTCCATATATCATTAATAAAAGCATTGGACGTTGTCCTGCATTACAAATTTTGTGCTCCTTGTTTTTCTTTTCTATCTTGAAAAATAGCTATTTGTCTTACACACACTCACATATCATAATACAGGTCCACGTCCACTCTGGATCCCACTAATAACGACTCTGCTACTGCCAGTTATGACTTCAAAAGTCCGATCAACCAAGCCGGGGACGAAGGTGAGGATGATTGTGAAGTGCCTGGGAAACTTACTAGATTGTTACTTCAAGAAGAGAGGGCCATACATCCGCATGAAGAGCCAGTGGAATCAATGAATCTGGGTACAGAAGAAGACAAGAAAGAGGTCAAGATCGGTGCAAATCTGGAGCCTAGTGTCAAGCAACGGTTGATACAAATGCTGCGTAACTATGTTGAGATATTTGCCTGGTCTTATGAAGATATGCTTGGGTTGGATATTGATATTGTGGTTCACGGCCTGCCCACCAAGGAAGACTGTCCTCCAGTGAAACAGAAAGTTCGCCGAATGCGCCCAGAGATGTCTGAGAAAATCAAGGTTGAGGTTATGAAATAGTTTGACACCGGTTTTCTAGCTGTTACTTCTTACCCACAGTGGATTTCCAACGTGGTTTCGGTGCCGAAGAAATATGGTAAAGTTCGTGTGTGTGTAGACTATAGGGATCTGAACAGGGTGAGCCCCAAGGATGATTTCCCTCTGCCTCATATCGACATTCTGGTTAACAACACCGCACAGTATAAGGTCTTCTCCTTTATGGATGGTTTTTCTGGTTACAATCAGATTAAGATGGCTCCCGAAGACATGGAGAAGACAACGTTCGTTACTCAATGAGGTACCTTTTACTACAAGGTCATGCCGTTCGGATTGAAGAATGCTGGGGCAACGTATCAGTGCACCATGGTCGCTTTGTTCCACGACATGATCCATCATGAGATTGAGGTATACGTTGATGACATGATCGCAAGGTCCCAAACTGAGGAAGAACATATTGACCATCTCCAGAAGCTATTTAACAGGTTGAAGATGTATAAGCTGAGGTTAAACCCGAACAAGTGCACCTTCGGGGAAAGGTCTGGTAAGCTGTTGGGCTTCGTCGTTAGTGATAAAGGTATTCAGGTGGATCCTGCAAAGGTGAAGGCTATACAGGAAATGCCAGCTCCCCGAACAGAAAAAGAAGTCAGAGGCTTTTTGGGACGTCTGGATTATATTGCCCGATTCATTTCGCACCTGACTGCTACTTGTGAGCCAATCTTCAAGCTACTGAAGAAAGATCAAGTGGTAAGATGGAATGATGAATGTCAGGCCGATTTCGAAAGGATCAAAGAATATCTCCAAGAGCCTCCTATTCTGATGCCTCCAGTTGAAGGGAGACCTCTGATATTATACTTAACAGTACTCGACAATTCAATGGGGTGCATGCTGGGGCAGCATGACGAGTCTGGCCGAAAAGAGCATGCTATTTATTACCTTAGCAAAAAGTTTACCGACTGCGATACTCAATACTCATTGCTTGAGAAAACTTGTTGCGCTTTGGCATGGGCTGCTCGCCGGCTGAGATAGTATATGTTGACTCACACTACTCTATTACTATATTGATATCAAAGATGGATCCAATCAAGTATATCTTCGAGAAGCCTGCCTTGTCCGGAAGAATAGCAAGATGGCAGATGATCTTGACCGAGTATGACATCCAATACACGACCCAAAAGGCAATCAAGGGAAGTGTGTTGGCATATCATTTGGCACATCAGGCAGTGGACAATTACCAGTCTATAAACTTCGAATTCCCGGATGAGAGCATCATGTTGGTGACTGACTGTGAGACACCTGGACCGGATGAAGGACCTGAGGAAGGATCCCGATGGTCTATGTACTTTGATGGAGCTTCAAACGCTTTGGGTAATGGCATTGGTGTTGTGATTATATCTCCTGAAGGCTGTCATACTCCATTTACCACCCGATTATGTTTTAACTGCACCAACAACATGGCAGAGTATGAAGCATGCATCATGGGTCTCTGAGCAGGAATTGACCTAAGGATTAAGTTCTTAAGTGTATTCGGAGATTCCACTCTCGTGATCAGTCAGATCAAAGGCGAGTGGGATACGAAACACCCAAATATTATTCCTTACAAAGAGTATGTATTGACGTTGCTTCCACACTTCGAGGAGATAACCTTTGAACACTTCCCTAGAGAGGAGAATCAGTTAGCGGACGCGCTAGCTACGATGTCTTCTATGTTCAAGGTCAGGTGGGACAACGAGGCTCCCCAGATTACCATTGAAAGATTGGACGACCCCGTACATTGTTGTGACATTGAGACTGAAGAGGTAGCAGATAAACCCTGGTTTCACGAGGTAAAGAGGTATCTTAAGGCTCAAGAATACTCTGAGGGTGCATCTGTTAATGATAAGAAGTTTCTGAGGAGGTTCGCGGTGAAGTTCTTCATCAGTAATGGTATCCTTTACAAGCGTAACCATGATTCGACCTTACTGCGTTGTGTGGATAAGAACGAGGACGAAAGAATTATGGTAGAGTTACATGAAGGTACTTTCGGAACTCATTCCAATGGACACACCATGGCAAAGAAAATCCTACGGGCAGGATATTATTGGTCTACAATGGAAGCCGACTATTATCAGCATTCTCGGACCTGTCATAAGTGCCAAGTCTATGCTGATAAGGTGCACATACCTCCGGTTCCTCTGAACGTCTTGACAGCTCCTTGGCCTTTTGCAATGTGGGGCATCGACATGATCGGCGAGATCATACCTATTGCGTCTAACAGGCATCGTTTCATCCTGGTAGCTATTGATTACTTTACAAAGTGAGTTGAAGCAGCTTCCTTTGCTACTGTAACCAAGAACGTCGTGGCACGGTTTATTCGGCACAATCTGATCTATTGATACGGTGTACCAGAGAGGATCATTACGGATAATGGTACAAATCTCAACAATACGATGATCATCGAGCTCTGCAAGCAGTTCAAGATACAGCATCACAACTCTTCTCCCTATCGGACAAAGATGAATGGGGCTGTTGAAGCGGCTAATAAGAACATCAAGAAGATTGTGCAGAAGATGACGGTGACATACAAAGACTGGCACGAGATGTTACCATTTGCTCTTCATGGGTATCGTACCTCAGCGCGAACGTCAATAGGGGCAACCCCCTATTCCTTGGTATATGGTATGGAGGCCGTATTGCCCATTCAAGTTCAGATACCCTCTCTTCGGATTATGAAGGATGCAGGTTTGAGCGAAGATGATTGGATGTAGACCCGGCTTGATCAGCTGAACTTAATTGATGAAAAGAGACTTACTGCTATTTGTCATGGTCAGAGGTATCAAAAATGGATGATCAAGGCATTTAACAAGAAAGTCAGACGACAAGAGTATCAAGTTGGGGATCTGGTGATCAAACGCATCATCCTACCACAAGGTGATCCCAGGGGAAAATGGACCCCTACGTACGAAGGGCCATTTGTGGTTAAGAACATTTTCTCAGGAGGGGCTATGATTCTAACCACCATGGATGGTGATGACCTTCCTCACCCCGTCAATGCAGACATAGTGAAAAAATACTACGCATAATCAAAGACCCGCTAGGTCGACTGGCCTAGGCAAAAATAAGGGCTTCCCGACGAACCAAAAGGGTTCGGGCAAAAATAAGGGATGAAAATAAAAAAGAAATTGTACACCCGGCAAGTCAAAAACCTGAAAAGGCAGCTTGGGCAAAAAAGGGTATCCCGGTGGACTGAAAACCCGGAAGGGCGGTCCAGGCAAAAATTATGGATCAAAGCGTAACACTATGTCTCATTGGATCACCTTGCAACCAGACTTTGGTATCGACTATCAAGCTCGGACGGTGCTAATCAGTCTGATTCACCTTCAACCAAGTAGCAAAGTGATGAGATGCTCGAAGATATAAAGGTAATAGCAGAGTTAGAACTCAGTGGGATTATTCACATAGCTGTTTGTCTTTCTTTTACACAAATTGTATAAACTCTATTGTTCGGAGGTGTTCTCTTACTAGGACGTCAGCCTCTTGTACAAAAACGCTTATTTACAGGCCAACTTCAAAGTCAATACAATTCATTTCCATAAAGAAATTTCAAAATTATTTTCTTTTTCTGTTTTGTTTTTCAAGAACATCCAATGTTCATTTTTGATATATGCATTTGACAATAATTGCTGTTCATAAATATTTACATACGAAACAAAAGACGATTACTCGTAATATCAGGAACAGGGGCAAATAAGAATTGTCCAGACCTTATAGTTGCTCTGTCCACCAGGTACAGGGATAGATTTAGCTGAAGAATATGACTAAGGTATATTCACTCCCCGCAGAGTAAGAGAAAGACAGTAGTGTTAATTCTCCCCAGTTGAGGCTCACAATCGTGAATGAGTCGGTGATATTCTCCCCCAAGCAGAGTTTTATCTATCACCAGCACTAGAAGATTATCCCCAGTAGAGTCTGGAAAACTGTCCCAGTAGAGCCTAAAAGATTATTCCCAGTGAAGTCGCAACCGGAAAATCATCCCCAGCAGAGTTCATTCCTTTTACAAACAGAAATTCAATCCCCAACAGGTTTCATTATCACCAGCAACGGTAATTCATCCCCAGCCGAGGTTATTTCTCCAAATCAACAGGTCCTCTAGCAGAATATGTCCTCCCCACAGAGTCATTTCCTCATCAGTTTATTCCCCAGCGGAGTTATCCTCTCTTGCAGGTTTATTCTCACAATCATCTTCATTCACTATCCCCAGCGGAAACGAAGAATTCAACTCTTTTCTCCAGCAGCAATCCGGGATTTATTTTCCCCAGCTAAAAACATCACATTTCCATACATCATGACATGCATACGCATCATACAACACAGTCTCATTTATTTTGAGAACATCATTGCCTGATACATATCATGCATTACATACAGCTAACCTTTACCTTTCAGAAAAGATACAATCAAATTCTCACAAAATTCAAGCTGTGAAGCCCGGGTACGATTGGATAATAGTTTAATCCCCAGTTGAATAACAGACGACCGAAGCTCCTAAAATTCAACTTTCCTCTTCAATAGAGAATTATTCCTCAGTTGAATAACGGATGAACGAAGCTCCTAAATGTCAACAGAGATGATTCCTCAGTTGAATAATGGACGACCGAAGTTCCTAAATGTCAACAGAAATGATTCCCCAATAGAATACGGACGACCGAAGTTCCTAAAATTCAACGGAGATGATTCCTCAGTAGAATACGGACGACCGAAGTTCCTAAAATTCAACGGAGATGATTCCTCAGTAGAATACGGACGACCGAAGTTCCTAAAATCCAACAGAGATGATTCCTCAGTAGAATACGGACGACCGAAGTTCCTAAAATTCAATAGAGATGATTCCTTAGTATAATACGGACGACCGAAGTTCCTAAAATTCAACGGAGATGATTCCTCAGTAGAATACGGACGACCGAAGTTCCTAAAATTTAACAGAGATGATTCCTCAGTAGAATACGGACGACCGAAGTTTCTAAAATTCAACAATAGATGATTCCTCAGTAGAATTCCGACGACTGAAGTTCCTAAAATTCAACAGAGATGATTCCTCAGTAGAATACGGACGACCGAAGTTCCTAAAATTCAACAGAGATGATTCCTCAGTAGAATACGGACGACCGAAGTTCCTAAAATTCAAACAGAGACGACTCACCAGCAGAATAATGGACAACCGAAGCTCCTAAAATTCTACTTCTCTCAAAAAAGATCAGCCTTCCCCAGCAGAATCTTCCTCAACGACAGGTATACGAGCTCTCGCTAAGGAATCTCTTATGCGATCGACACTCCTTCGGATGGCATCTTTAAGCCCATCTCTCGTCATCAGTCTCCAAATGGCATCATTAAACCCATTCCCGACATCACAAGACAATTACCACTTCATGCGAGTGCAAATTTCTGGGCACTCTAGTGTTCAATCATCTTCCACCTTCAGATCACGAAAGGCAGACAAGCCAATCTAAATCTTCAGGTTTAAGAAAATTGAACAGGGGCAGCTATTGTACCCTAAAGTTTTACCTCCCATATTTCTCAAAACATTTCAAGAAAGATCCTCAAGTTGCTCAAGGTAGTCCAAGGGTTGGCCAGACAAGCTCTCTCCTAAGGCAGTCTACCTCAAATTAGGGTTTCATGTTGCATCAAGTTACTTGAGTACAAGGGATCCCAAATGCTCAACAATGTCTTAATATGTTCTCAAGATCATCCATGTCAAGTTTCAAGCCTTGCAGAGGAAGTTTGCTCAGTCAATTGCTCAAAGACCAGAAAATCAACTGTGATAGGGCAAAAGTCAACTGTGGCCTACATACAGTCAAACTTCAATATTTTTGGTCAACATCCTCATTTTGAAGTATATTTCATCATTTGATCAATGGTTGATCATGATTCATCAAGGATTGCTCATAATTTCTCAAGAATCAAAAGTTGCTAAATTAGGGTTTTACAGGAAACGTCAACTCAACTTTGACCAAGCATAACTTTCTCATACTTTATGAGAAATGACCCATCCAAAGCTCATTTTGAAGAGGATGACATGGTATACAATCCATATTCAGCTCCAAAGTTAAAAATATGCATTCACAAGAAGTTATGAATTTGGACAATATAGGTCATTTTGAAAAGTCAACAAAAACACCTTTTTTATCAAAGCTTCATACATGCGAATGGAATATCAAATTGATATGAGACCAAAAGGGTTGATTAGAGGACATATCAAGATTTCTAAAAAGTCCTAGAACACCTCCAAAGAGTCAAAATTTAGGAAGTAATGCATTGGTGAAGTTGACCTTTTTTGCAAAATTGCCAAAAGTCAACTATGCCTAAAACTTCAATTTTTGCCAAATGGGCCCAATCTTTTCACTTGTTTTGAGTTGGCAACATAGTCCACGAGCTCTATCCCTTTCCACTTGTCATTATCATGTTTTTATTATTTATTTTGATTTTTATTTGATTTAAATCAATTTTAATCAAAATAAATCATGAGAAAATCTAAAGCATTGAAAACTCAAGATTTTATACTTGTTTCAGGTCACAAATCCAGTTGGCAAGTATTTGAAATCATGCAAGGCATTGGGGTGGACAAAAAGATTTATTTTAGGCCAATTTTGGAATGATATTCAAGAGAATCAAATTCAATAATGGAAGAAGATTGAGTACATTCTATCAACCCTAATCCATTCCTTGATACATATATAAGCGAGGCAGACCAAAAGAGGCTAGAGAAGGAGGCGCGGCATCAAGAACACAAACTTGAAAAATCAAGAAAAAGTGCAAACACGAATTCCTATTTCCCGACATCCTCAAGGCATCCTAGCTATCTCAATCACTTACTAAGATTCCCAACAAGCAAAAGTGATCAAAAGCAAGTGTTTCCAGGCGCTACGTCTCACTGTAAGTCCATCACGACATGGCTTCTTTTCTTGAATTCTGTTTGCATAATTCTTGCACATTCAGCATAATATAATCATAGATTCTTGTTCACCATGACAATTGAAAGCTTTCTATAATACCCAATTGCATTTTCATGGACTGAATCGAGAACTGCCATTGTTAGGTTTTTGGATTCCATTTTAGGGTTTTTGCTTGCAGGTAAAAATAGCCTTCATGAATGGTACTATCATGTTCAGAATGACAAGACGAATCCAACCATGGCACTAGAAGTCATTTATCGTGCCCATGGATAATTTTGAGAAGAACCGGGCTTGTAGCTACGGAAAAACGTCCGTAGGTAAAAGTTTGGAACTTTTACCCACGGAGTGAGGTCAGGGATGACCTATGTGTCACCTTTCCATTGGCGTATTCGAATCTTGGCGTGCTTTTTCTTTGTGCCCCACTAACTTCTTTTATTTTCCATATTATTATTATTACTTATTTTATGTACAGAAAGAACAAGTGGCGCAGTTGGTAAGTGTAGTGTGGGATAATGCTTCAGGACTTGGGTTCGAATCCCAGGTCCACCAATTTCTCCATATTATTTTCTTTTTCAGGATCCAATGCGTTTGTAAGTTCAAGTTCTACCATATGGCCTCACCATCTAACATGCCAAGTGGCCAATTGGCCAGATCCAAGAGCCAGTAATGGAGGAGTATCATAAGCCAAGTCAAACGCAGAGAATGTGATCTGGGAAGTCAAACATGGACATTCTTCTTGGGCCCAGAAATGCTTCTCACACCCCCCATAATTGCTTAGGCCCAAATCTCTTTCTCTATTCTTTTTATTTATTTATTTATTTGTATTAATTAATTTATATTTATTTATTTACTAACCAATCAACTATTTTCTTTTTTATCAAAGAAATCACAAAAATATTACTTTTCATAAATTAGGTCTAGATTTTTATTTTTATTAAAAAATTAGTTAATTTAATTAGATTTTAATTTTAGACAACTTTAATTCTTTTTGCACATAATTAAAATTAATTAGAACAAATAGGTATTATTTCTAAATTAATTATTTTCTTTTTCTTAAAAATAATAAAAACACAAAAATAGGCCATGTAATTATTTTTATTAATTAATTTAATCACTAATTAATTTTCATACTTAATTTAGAAAACTTAATTCTTTTATTAAAAACAACAAAAACAGTTTTTCTTTTTGTTAGAAGGGTCAAAATCCTAATTTTCTTCCCGATCTAATTTTCTTCGCGCGCGCTTTTATTATTATTTTTACCCTATTATTGTAACTGCTCACAAGGTTGTAATAGTTTAAATTAGGACTTTATTTTCATTTACCGCTTTACTTTTCAAGGGTTTGTTTTTGGCTATGTAAATGCCCGAAGCCTTGTAATAGCGTAGTTTAATTTCCGCACTTTAAATTCCACAAATATTTAACTGTTAGATGTATGATATTAGGATGCATGACAAGAATGTATGTGAAAAACTTTAAAACAGTTAGATAACCCTAAACATGTGCAAAGATAAATAATCTGAAATTGAATCACTCACACATGCGCACTCCTAGGGTACACTCCCACTTGGTTGCCTTCGGTAAATGATCATTGAGTATAGGATGCTTTAGTGGTCGTCCTTTTGTCTAAAGATCATAGTTGCCTCAGAAAGGTTACCTCGAATATTTTTTCCTTGGATAAATTGATCTAAGACATTAGGGTTATTACTAAGACATCCTAACATTGCTTTAGTGACCGTAAGTCCCTTTCGAATTGACCCTCAAAAACTCTAAAGACAGTGCTACCTACTCACTAATAGTGGGATAGCACTTTCTAAAGGAAACGAACATAGAAGGATTCTTTCTTCAAGTAGGTAGATTAGTTCTTAAGTACTTGCTCAATCAAAACAAACTTTTCACACTTACACTCCTTTACAAACAAAGTTTTCAAAAACACTTCATTACACTCTTGAAGACAGAAGCAAGAGTTAAATCGAAGTTAAAACAAAAGCTTTTCAAATCACGCAAACACAAAGAAAACAATTTTGAAAATGATGAGCAAGTACCTAAGAGCCCGTAGATAACTACAGATAGAAAGGGTGCTAATACCTTCCCTTTCTACAATCTACCCCCGTACTTAGAAATATCTCGAAAAAGGAATTTTTCTGTGCTTTTTTCCTTTCTTTGTTGGATAAAATAAACGTCGGTGGCGACTCTTGCTTACCGCGACATTTTGCAAACACAAACGCAAAACGCAAACCCGCAAATCCTTAAAAAAGGGAAACACGTCCCGGTTCTGGCCACCGTATCACAGTAGGACATCGGCAGTGAACGTCGGTGTTTATTATCTTTTTTATATCTTCAGTGAATGTTGATAGTTCATCGTCAGTGAACGACGGTGATATGATATATTTTCTCTTTCTACCTTCAGTGAATGTTGGTAGAACATCTGCAATGAACGTCGGTGTTTGTTATCTTTTTGCTATCTTCAGTGAACGTTGATAGTTCATCGTCAGTGAACGGTGGTGATATGATATATTTTCTCTTTCTACCTTCAGTGAACAATGGTAGAACATCGGCAGTGAACGTCGGTGTTTATAATCTTTTTGCTATCTTCAGTGAACGTTGATAGTTCATCGTCAGTGAATGGCGGTGATATGATATATGTCATACCCCAAATTTTGACCTAAGATACCACCTCCCATCTGCATTATTACATAACAAGCGTTCACAAGCGATTCAATCTATTCTTTCCAATCCTCGAGTCATATTTCAAAATTCATAACTTCTTCAAATTTCGACAATTTTTTTAGTGGTTCTTTTACATATGATTCTCCTTTGCAACAACTACAACTTTTATTTACAAGACAAGAGATGATTATGCTTTGAAAATCCACCAAAAAATAGAAACGTTAGAAATCATTGTGAATTTGGTGAAATTTAACTGGTTTTGCCTGACTTTATTAAATCATGATTTTTTCATTTTTTATCATCTTTCTTTTATTCTTATTTTCATAAAAAAGAAAATCCCCAAAATATATTTAGTTCATATCAGTTTTACTTTATCCAAAATATTAAAAAAAAATGTATAGTTTTGTTAGTTTCATTTAATTTTATATTTTTATTGATAATTCGGAAAATCTCAAAATACATATAAGTTCTTTTGCTTTTTACATTTTTTGAGTATGTAAGTCTACTTTGTGTTTCTTTAGTTGCAATTCAAAAATTTGAAAATATATGGTTTGATTTTTCATTTATTTTTATTTTCTTTTATGATTAATTTTTGTGTAAATTTTGATTATAGTTCCATTTGAAATATTTTTAAGTTGAATTATTAACAAATTTTAGAACCAATTTTAATATCTCTTTTCTTTCACTTTTTTATTTTCAGTTTAGTTTTACTAACATTTTATTGTATTATTTGTGTCATTACTATTATTATTAGTATTATAATTATTATGCTATGTCCATATAAGTTTGTCCTCATGCTGCACAAAATCTGTCCTTATGCTGCAAAAACCTGCACAAGTAATGCCAAGAAAAACAGTCACATAATCTCTGCTGCCATGTTATAAGACCAGCACATCAGTCCAGAAATTGCATCAAATAACACACACCAAAACCTGTATCAAAAAGCCATAAATCAGATCATCACATTTGTTCAAACTCACCAAATTTTCCCTCCCAAAACCTCATTCTTATTCACTATAAAACAGGCAGATATACAATCGAAAGAGAGAGTTCAAAAAGAGAAAAAACACAAACTTGCAGAAGCACAAGTCTGCATAACTCAAAGCCTGTTTCGAACCAAGCACAAGCCTGCATAACTCAAAGCCTGTTTCGAACTGCAAGCAGGATAGCCTGCATAACTCAAAACCCGTTTCAAACTGCAAACACAAACCTGCATAAACCAAAGCCTGTACAAACAGCAAGCCTAGTCAAAAATACCAAGAAACCATTCCACTCAAAACATAAACAATAGATCCAAGCCTACTTTCAAAAAACCACAAACTGTAAACAGAAGCAAACCTTCATTCCATACAACATTCAACTTCATTCACTACCTCAGAAGCAAACCTTCTAACCTGCACCATTTTGAACCAAGCTCCAATCATACCAGCAAACTCGCACCAACACCGACGCGTAGCTCACAACAATAGTGCTAGAATTTTAGGAGAAAAGGGGAGAAAAGAATCTACAGAATTTGAAGAACAAGCAACATTTATTCTCTACAGTTTCAGAAGAAATCAATTCTATTACAAGATTTTCAGAAGAGCAGAAGGAATTAAAAGAACATATTACCTCATCTCTGGATTTCTTTATTATTTCATCGTCAAAAATCAAAATCATCAGACTTTCTCTGATCTTGTAAGTCTCCCTACTTTTTTTCTCAAAATCTGTTGCTATGCTTGTTATAATGATGTATGCTGTGAACTAGTTGTCGTTGCTGCATTTTTTGTTGTTGATGTTTTAATAAACCAGAACCCCTGAGATTGTTATTGTTGTTTCTCTTACCATGAATATTTGTCGCCTTGTTGATTTGATGTTTAACTGCATGAAAAAACCAGAAGAGGGTTTATTTTATTATTGTCGTGACCAAGGAAGTTTGTTGCTTATAATTTTATCAAAGAGGATTAATCAAGAGAGGGAGAAAGAGTTCGAAACCAGAAGCAGTGTTGTTGTTCGATTTCGATTTAGGGGGAGAAAGAGTTCGAAACCAGAAGCAGTGTTGTTGTTTGATTTCGATTTAGGGGGAGAAAGATTTCGAAACCAGAAGCAGTGTTGTTGTTCGATTTCGATTTAGGGGGAGAAAGAGTTCGAAACCAGAAGCAGTGTTGTTGTTCGATTTCGATTTAGGGGGAGAAAGAGTATGAAACCAGAAGCAGTGTTGTTGTTCGATTTCGATTTAGGGGGAGAAAGAGTTCAAAGCTAGAAGCAGTGTTGTTGTTCGATTTCGATTTAGGGGAGAAAGAGTTCGAAAGAGAGTTCGAAAGAGAGATCGAAGAGAGATTTCGAAAGAGAGATCGAAGAGAGAAAAAGAGAGTTCGAAAGAAAGGAACTGCACGTTTTCTTCTTTCCATTTGGATTTGTTAATTAAAAAGGATAATCAGTATTCAATTAGGTTTTATTGGGAATTAACAGACAAATAGCACAAATGTCCACCTACAGCCGTTCTAATCTCCAAAATGGCTCTAGGGTTTCTTTAATCCCTTGGACAGATTTGAATGAGCCTCAACCCGGTCCATAACCCCTTTTTTGGGTAACCTAAACAAAAAAAACACCTTTGGACTTAACTGATTTGGGCCTCAGCACCCATGATCCCTTATTTCACACCTTGTTCTTATTTCTTGCACCACCTTTTGTTTTAACTAATTAGTTTCTTTAAGTTTTATTGTTAATAGGTTTTTTTAATAAATAATCACATAGTTTTAGATAAAACCCAGTTAATTAGTTTAGTTTTATAATTTATTTAAATCTTGATATTTCATTTTTAGTTTGGTCAACATTTTAGTTAATTTTGTTAGTTTTTTTTTAACTAGTCTTTTATTGATAAGTTTGTAAGTTATCTCTTTGAATTTATTCCCCCTTATGATGTTCCTCCCATGATACATGTTGGTTGAGTTTGTGATAATTTCAATTTAATTCCATGGCTTCTCTCTTGGTTTTCTTTTAAAATCTTGGAGTGTTTATACTTTTAGTTTTAATCTTCATGTTGCTTGCAAAATCCAAGGGAATTTTTTAATTTTTGTCGACTTCATGTCATCAAAAAAACATCGTGCGAATAACCTCATTCATCCTCCGTTTATTATTTCGTTAAAAACTTAAGATAATTTTCCCAAATATTCAATTTTTCAAAACTCACACCTTTTAAGTCAAAACTTCGACGTTAGGTCGTCGTATCTTCAAACTCTCACCCACACCTTTTTTTAGCCAAATGAACCATTTTAATCAAACAAACAATTTTAACCAAAAACAGATATTTCAAAAGGTTCCTATAGAATACTATAGATACATTGGGTGCTAATACCTTCCCATTGTATAACCAACCCCCGAACTCTAGACCTCTTTTCAAAAACGCCTTGTATTTTCATTACTTTTAAAGTATTATTTTACATTGCATATTTTAGGGTTTTATTTCGCTCTTTTCCCTTTTCCCTTGGAAATAATAAAGCGCGGTGGCGACTATTGCTTTTGTGATACGAATTAATTAATAGTTCGATCTCCGATTTACCCCGCTACATTTTTTAACGCTACAATATATTTTCTCTTTCTACCTTCAGTGAATGTTGGTAGGACATCGGCAGTGAACGTCGGTGTTATTATATTTTTGCTATATTCAGTGATCGTTGATAGTTCATCTTCAGTGAACGGCAGTGATATGATATTCTCTTTCTACCTTCAGTGAAAGTTGGTAGACCATCGGCAGTGAATGTCGATGCTTGTTATATTCCTCTCTGATTCAATTATTTTGGTCCACCAGTGATTTATTTTCCTGGTGGAGTTGCTCCTTTGTTTCTTTATTTTTGTTGCATCCCCGGTGATACTTTGCGTCTCTTTGGTACTGTTCATATGCATTCATATGCATAAGCATTTGCATGGCATCTTAGGGCCAAAAATAGGGTTTGTTTTATATTTTAGTATCTTCGATTGCATTGACACTAAGATTTTTAACCTTCGTATCTCCGGATAGAAGAAACTTAAATAAGGGCAGCTATTGTACCCCAATTTTGCCCCTAAGATCCCTTCATCATACCATGTTGTTTCACTCACAACAAGATCACACTAGGATTCTTGGTTCCCCTCCCTACATTTAGCTTTGCTCTTTTGAGGAGTTACCAAGCACCTTGACTTGTTTTCTTTTGTGATCATGAATATTTTGCTTTGATTTTCTTTCTAATTAATAAAATGCAATATTGGTTTGTCTTACTTGTTAATAATGTAGGTAAAGGCAATGAGGTTTAGCAAGTTGCTCTGTGGGCTCATGAGTTTATTTCCATGCCCTAGTCAACATAGCTTGGGGAGTTCAAACTTCACTATTGGAGTAGTTTTGGAAGAATTGGCATGGAAAAGTTACTTTGGCTCATCACATTTCAAAGTTATCAAAATTGATTCAAAAGTACAAGGGGTTGAGGGAAGAAGTTGTCATGATTGGACAAGGTCTTGTTCCTATTGGTCACAAGAGCACATTTCTCTCAAATTTCAAGATATGGAAGTGGTTTTGGTGGCTATGAATCCTCATCATCATCCTCAACAACTTCTATTGACAAAGAAAGAATATTGGCACAAGAAGTTTGTTCAAACTTGTCAAAGTTCCTCAAAGCATTCTCTTGATCTAGAGGCTAGGGTTTTAAACTTCAAAGGAGCATATCTTGCTCACCTTTTGGTATTTTTGAGTGATTCCAAATATATCTTTCTCTTTAAAGAGTTACCAATAAATCACTTCAAAAGTTACAAGGATTTTTCATGTGGAAGGAACTTGGTGAAGAAGAAAGATTACAAGTAAATCGACCTCCAACGTAATGTTGGAACATATAGATAGCAACCTCTCTTCTGAGAATCCACAGGTAAATTGAACTCTAATTTTTAACAAAATGATTATTCATTACCTTGGTGCATACTCTTAATATTCTTTGCCTCTGTAGGACATTTTGAACCCAGCTCTTACCACTTCAACTTCTCCATCAAAGACTGCTGCTCCCATCAACTCCTCTCCTCAAGGGGACTCCAGTAACCTGGTGCAGAACAAAGGATCCTCCAACATGGCAGTTCTGACTGGGGCTTCAGAGCAGCAAGATGACCAGAGTACTTCTCCCCCTCTGAAAGAAACGAATGAAGCACCGCTTCATGAATTTGCAGAGACTTTACAAAAATCTTCTCTTTAAAAGTCCCCTCTTGAAACCCTTCAAGAGAATCCAAAGGACATTCATGCTGAAGGAGAGAAGGCTGATTCTGATCAAGGAAACGAAGAATCTGCAGAGGAAGGGTCTGAGGAAGAAGAAGCCCACGATGGTTCGACTGCTGGAACAGAGTCAGATGCAAATAGCAGTGAGAACGATGATATCGAAGTGGTGGACCTGGTTGATAATGAAGAAGGCAATGAGCAGGAAACGAGTGAAGGTGACGGTGACGCGACCAATAAACCCATGGAAGTCGAAATGGATGTGACTCCCTTGCGCATGGAACTTCCTCAAACGTCTCTATCTCAGATGATCGAAGAGGAGCTAGCCCTCCTAAGACGAAATGACCCAATTGGGTACATGAAGGCGAAACTAGCTCAAAGGGATATTCCTCCCGCTAGGGCTGGTACTAGTTCGACTAGCAATCCGTTGCCCACAGATGATAGAATTGTACTCCTTAACAGAATTAGGAGAACAATCCTTGATGTGGACTTGTTCGAAGTGCTCAAACAGGATAGTACAGCTTGCTATACCATGAAGGAGCTACTTACACAAGTCAACCTTGCTACCTGCTCTTTGCCAGTCAGCACTATCTTATTCGATCTTCAATCTCTATTAGACAACGTGACTGGGTGTCTTCTCCAAGATGAATTTGCTACCAGAAAGGTCCAAGAAAAACGAACTGCAATGGACGCTGCTTATGAGCATGCTTCGAAGCTCTCTCAAGAAGCTGAAGATCAAGCCATGCATCTAAAGCAAGCAAAAACTGACTATGAAGCTCGAGTTGAGTCTATCCTTCTCTGGGAAAGGCAAATTCACGAACTTCAACAAAAGGTTAAGGAGGCTCAAGAACAACAATTGGCCTACGAAACCAATACTGCTGGTGAACATTTCGAAGAGCTTCTCAACAAAGGACTTGCAGAAATGGAGGCAGCAGAACAACTTAAAGGAGAAGTAGCTACCCTAGAAGGAGCAAGGCGCTTTACTCAACAAAGGCTTGAGTCCTTTCGAAGTACCTTTAATAGATTGAAGAATAATGTCTATTTTTAAATCTTAGTTTTAATTAGTTTTGTAATTTGGTTTTGGTCTGTAATATCTGAACAACGCCATTTTGGCAATCCCATATTACCATTTTGGCATTCCTTTATGATATTTTGATTACGTTGTTATTATTCGAATCTCCTGCAAGCGTGGCTTATATTTCTTTAAATATTTCCCATTAACCTTTAGGATTCGCTTATCATCAACCAATTCTTCGATTTCATATGCATTTTTTGAAAATATCATTATTATTCGAAAAGGTCCTTCCCAATGAGGTGACTATTTACCTAACGTTTTATTTTTCTTGCCCATGGGCAATATGACTTTGCAGACTAAGTCATTAATAGTGAATGCTTTTCCTTTCACCCTTTTGTTATATGCCCTGGCTACCCTTTCCTTTTGTCTCATCAGGATTTCCAATGCATGCAATCTAACTTCATCCAACTCAACTAACTCATTCATCATCATTTCCCAATATAATGCAGCTGGAATTTCGTTTTGTCTTTGAATTCGAACTGATTGTAGATGAATTTCTACTGGCAGAACTGCATCATGACCAAATGTGAGTTGGAAAGGCGTGGTGTTAGTAGCTTCTTTAGGAGATGTTCTACAGGCCCATAATATTTGGTCCAAAGTTTTGTGCCAGTTCCTTGGCTTTTTACCAATATGTTTCTTGATTAACCCTATTATCACTTTATTAGCTGCTTCGACCTGACCATTTGCTTGAGCATAATATGGCGTTGATGTCAGTAATTTAAACCCCATTTCTTGAGCAAACCCTTGCATCTTCCTACCAGTAAACACAGAACCTTGGTCTGTGGTTATGCTCTCTGGCAATCCGAACCTATAGATAATTTGTTTCTGTATGAACTCAATAATAGCCTCTTGATCAGCAACTATTAATGGTATTGCTTCGATCCACTTGGTAAAATAATCTATTCCTACCAAGATATATTTATGTCCTTTAGATGAAGCAGGATTTATTTCTCCTATTAAATCCAATGCCCATCCTCTGAAGGGCCATGGTTTAATGATTGAATGCAACTCACTTGCAGGGGCATGTTAAATCCCTGCATGTTTCTGGCATTCTTCACACCCTTTAGCAAAGTCTATACAATCTTTGAGCATGTTGGGCCAATACATGCCATATCGAAATAACAACCATTTCATTTTATGACCTGCTTGATGTGCCCCACATGCCCCATTGTGGACTTCTGACAATGCTAAGTATGCCTCACTTTCTCCTAGGAATTTCAATAATACGCCTTCTTGGGTCTTTTTGAACAATTCGTTTCCCATGAGGACATATGACAATGCTCTATATTTTATCTTCCTATCAACATTCAAAGTTGGATTTGTTAAATAGCTCACAAGTGGACTTCGCCAATCTGCATCTGATAAGGTGTCTATGGCTAGTACTTCGAATCCCTGTTTCTCAGCATACCCTAACTTTATACTCTCTAGATCTGATGGTATGAATCTAGTAGCCATAACTCTACCTCTTAATTCGACCAAATCCTCAAAGTTTTTGGCAGAAACCTTATAACCTGAAGCCAACTGTGCTAAGTCATTCGCTTCTTGGTTTTCTATTCTTGGTATATGTTGAATATCCATGTATTCAAATTTTCTAAGTAGCCTGTTAACTATGACGAAGTATATCATCAGATTTTCCTTTATGCATTTGTACTCCTTTGTTATTTGCTTGACCACTAACTCTGAGTCTCCTTTAATTTCGACTCTAGTTGCCCCCAATTCCAACAAAGCTTCAAGTCCAACAATAAGCGCTTCGTACTCAGCTTCGTTGTTCGAGCAACGAGGACCATCTAATTTATACTTGAATTTTGTTGGAATTCCTTCAGGAGAAATTATAAGGACTCCAACACCACTACCATCCCTGTGGGTCGAACCATCAAAGTATAATTTCCATGGTTGCATTTCAACGTAACACATGACGGTCTGTTCAACCAGTGAATGGTCCACAATGAAATCAGAAATCACTTGGCCTTTCACAGCTTTTAAAGGCATGAAAGTCAAAGAATATTCTGTTAAGGCTAAAGCCCATTTACCAACTCTACTATGCATTATTGGCTTCGAAAGCATGTGTTTAATAACATTGAAATGAGATGAAACATAAACATCAACAGGATTTATATAATACTTAAGTTTCATACAAGAAAAGTACAAACAGAGACATAGCTTTTCTATATTGCTATATCTAGTCTCTGCATCATTCAATACTCTACTTAAATAGTAATAGCTCTTTCGATGCCATTGCTATCTTCTTGTGCTAACATACTACCTATACTAACTTCAGAGACAGATATGTACAATCTCATGGGCTTTCCCCATGAAGGTGGAGACAAGATGGGAGGCTGAGAGAGATATCTTTTTATCTTGTCAAATGCCTCTTGATGGGCTTCGTTCCACTCGAAGGCTTGGCCTTGCTTCAAACGAAGCAACGGAGAGAAAGCTTGGGTTCTTCCACTCAGATTCGAAATGAACCTTCTGAGAAAGTTAATCTTCCCTAGCAAAGATTGCAGCTCCCTTTTTGACGTAGGTGCTTTCGTCTCCATTATGGCTTTGGTTTTATTTTGGTTGATCTCAATTCCTTTTTTATGAACCACAAAGCCAAGGAAATCTCCAACCTGCACAAAAAATGCACATTTAAGGGGGTTCATCTTTAAGCCATGTTTTCTCATTCGTTCGAATGATTGGCTCAAATGATGCAAATGGGTTTCTGCAGATATAAATTTGATGACTATATCATCAATATACACCTGCATAAAGGTCTCAATGAAATCATGGAAAATCGAATTCATTGCTCTTTGATAAGTTGCCCCAGCATTTTTTAAACCAAAAGGCATCACCACCCATTCGTAGGTGCCTAAGGCTCCTGGGCAACGAAATGCTGTCTTGGCAACATCTTCTTCAGCAATAAAAATCTGATTGTACCCAGAGTATCCATCTAACATACTTAAATATTCGAATCCCGCAGCAGAGTCTACTAACATTTCTGCCACTGGCATGGAGTACTCATCTTTAGGGGTTGCAGTATTTAAATCCCTAAAATCTATGCAGATTCTCAGAGAGCCATTTTTATTAATAACAGGCACTATATTTGCTAACCATTCGACATACCTTGTGGTTCTGATGAATCTGCAGCGCAGCAACCTTTCGATCTCAGCTTTGATCTTTGTGAGAACCGCTGGTGCGAATCTTCTAGGAGTTTGCTTGATGGGCTTCTTTCCATCCTTGATTGGAAGTCTGTGTTCCACTAACTCCCTCTTTAAACCAGGCATTTCGTCATAGTCCCACGCGAAGCAATCTTTGTTTTTCTTGAGGACTTAGATCACTTCCTGCTTGAGGCCTGGGTTAAGTTTTGCGCTTATATAGGTTATTCTTTTCGTGTTCTCATCCCCTAAATTCACTTCTTCGAGTGGATCCTGCGCCAACATTTTGGCACCTGAGTCTATGGGGTCCCTCTCGAAGCCTAAGGGTTCTTTATCATAGATGGCGTCCAGCCTTTGATCTATTTCGAGTTCTTCAAAGGGTGAGCCTTTCGAGCTACCCCCATTTATTTCGTTCACCTTTATAGCCAGTTTATTTATTTCAGCCTCTAAGGCCGCCTTTGATTCGTTCTCAGCCACATAGGCCGAAATCCTTTCAAAAAAGGAGGACTCAGTCATGAGCAAGGTTGTCGAATTCCCAGCCTACTGGCCGTCTTTGTATAGTACCTTCGACTCCTTCATCTTTACTGATTATTCTTCTATCCCAATATATGCCATCATGGCGAAGGGTCATATAATAGTGTGCGGTTCTGGTTTCGTTGATTTCATCATTTGGGACACAAGGAGCAATCTTTGCCAGATGTTTGTCATAATTCCTCTTGTCAACTAAGTTGACTGCTGTCATGAAGTAACTCTGGTCCGCTTCAATGTTCTCCACGATCCCATCTTCTCTCCATAAAACTAATCTCTGGTGCATTGACGAAGGAACTGCTCCTACGCCATGGATCCACTCTCTTCCCAGCAACAAGTTATAGTTGGCCTTGGCTTTGATCACCATGAACATGGTGGGCCTACAGCTTGAGCCTATCGTCAAGTCCAATTTAACCACCCCCAATGTTTTGCCTACTTTCCCTTCATAATTGGACAGAACCATGTTGTGTGGTTTGATGTCTCCTTCGCGTATTTCTAGCTTTTTCAGCATGAAATGGGGTATTAGGTTAACTGCAGCGCCCCCATCCACTAAAACCTTATTTACGCCATGGGCACCAACCTTTGCCCGAATGAATAATGGCTTCAGATGATTTTTCATAGCTGGTTCTGGTCGCTCGAAGAACGCACTCTGCTCCTCGACAGCTCCGTTATCCATCACGTAGTAACACACAAGCCTATGCTTCATCAGATCTATGGTATCTTCTTCCTCATACTCTTCGATTTCAGTTTCCTGTCCAAACTCACAAGGAAGTACAGATACCACGTTGCAATTGATATTGAGCGAAGACTCCCCCTCTGATTCGAAGTTGTCTGTTAGCATATCTTCGTCTTCTTCTGGACCTGGAGTGTATTCCTTTGATTCATTTGGTGGTACTTCAGAGAAGAGTCTCCTACTAACCGGGGGTTTGTCTTCAGTTTGATTATTTGGTGTGGGTTTGTTGGTGCTAGATTCACCTTGGTTTTTTATCGAAGTTGCTCCTTTATTTGCCACAGCTTCCCTTTCAGCCTTTCAAATTCTCTGTTGCCTTCGCCATTGAGATCTTGACATGGGGTTTCTTCCTTTGTAGTTCTCTAACCTCACTTCTTCCTTCTTCGCTATGTTGAACTGCCTTCTATATGTCATAGCGTGGCGTGCGTTTCGTTCATTGTTTCTCCATTTGTCTTTACCTTTGTCAGTTCTGACTTGCAGCCATTTGTCTGTTGGCACTTCAGCAGGAATTTTGAACGTCACTCTTCGAGCGCCCTTGGGATGAGGACTATCATGCCTTCGTTGATTGTATTTGTTATCGAAACGTTGGCCCATCTGACCAGTCTCTTGGTGGTTCCAGCACGGGGCAAAAGGGATTGTTTCGAAGGCTCTGGCCATGCTTTGATCATACACAGCAGAACACCTTGGGCATATCAAGCATTTGGTTTCCCCTTTGTAACAGCGAACCAAAAATTCCAACAAACTTTCTCCATCTTTAGGATAACACCTGAATAACTGGTTATCCTGGCGCCAGTTGATGCCAGTTCATGCCCTCTGTACCCTCTCGAAGTTTGCAGCAATTCTCTGGTTGGAGAGGATGCTGCACCTAGGGCATAGTATCATTCCCGTATCTCCTTTGTGGCACATCATGAGGTAATCCTTAAGACTAGCATCCCCAGCATAATTATCCTCCATTTTATACTTTTCTTTTTCTAAGTATCTCTCCACCTCCTCTATTTCAGAACGAGGTCTCTCCATATTCACCATGTTTACATCAACATCCTCCCCCTTAGTGTCATCATCTCCCCATCCTGTAGGTTCTATATCTTCAATTTGGATTTTTGAACTCTCTGGGGCAGAATACTTGACCAAGTAGTCAAACTTTCCACTAGGCTCCCCTAAAGTATCCCATATTTCTTTCTGAGGGGAGGGTGGCTTCGTAATCTGGACTTTCTCCAATTCTAGCCTCAGGCCGTCAATAACCTGTGTCAACTCTTGCTTTTGGTTTTCCTGGCCTTCAGTAGACTGGATTTCTTTTGCAACAGCTAAAGGTGCCGCTTCGATCGAAGCCTCTGGTTGCTTGTAGACGTCTTCAGTGACCCCCTTGTTGACTTCGACTAACACCCAACCTTCATTCTCAGTGCCTTTCTCTCCTAATGGAGTGTCATTTTGATCTGCTTCCACCATATTGATTTCCCCAATGCATGCAGGCTCGGAGTAATTGGTGTCTGCGACATCCAAAGGATCTTCATCTACTTTCATTTTTGGTTTATCAGCGAATTTCAGTCTGCCATCTTTAATTGCATTCTGAATTAGGTCCCTGAAAAGAAAACACTGTGAGGTTTTGTGGCCTAGGAAACTATGATACTTGCAAAATCCTCTTTTCTTCCTTTGATCTAAAGGAGGTATTTTGACATTTGATGGCACAATGAGTTGGCCATCTTTGACGAGTAAATCAAAAATCTCGTCACACTTAGTTACATCGAAGGTATAAACCTTCTTTGGAAATTTGTCACTTTTCTCATTTTCAACAATTTCTTTCCCTTTTGTGGGAACTAATAACTTACAAGAGTAAGGTGGGGCCTGTTTTAATTCAGCGATATCAATTTCGACCTCTTCGAATTCAGGGTAATCTTCTGCTTCCTCAGCTCCAACATAGGAGACCCTTTCTTTCTTGTTATTTTTAAAAACTCTGGCCTTTTCGGCCTTTAGCCTTTCGACCTGTCGAACCCTATCGGCTAATTGAGCCATATCCCTCAAGTATTGTGTGTCTAATTTCTTTCGAATAGAGTAATCCAGGCCGCCAGCATCCATTTCGACTAACTCATGTTCAGGAACTACTGTAAAGCATCTAGATTTCAAGAGCCTGAATCTATTCAGATAATCATCTATGGGTTCAGTAAACTTCCTCTTGACACTGGCTAGTTCCTTCAGACTTATTTTAGATTGTCCCATGTAGAACTGTTCATGGAATAATCTCTCCAACAAAGTCCAAGTATCTATGGACCCAGGAGGTAAAGTGGTGAACCATGTGAAAGCGTTCTTAGTTAGGGAACTTGGGAAATATTTGATCCTAAGGTCTTCATTATTCGCTATATCTCCTGCTTCGGTTAGATACCTGGCTATGTGTTCGACTGTTGATTCATTGGTATCCCCAGCAAACTTTGTAAACTTAGGGACTTTATATCCCCTTGGTAAATCAGTGTGCATTATGTAATCTAATATAGGAGAGGCATAATTTGGCCTTCTAATTCCTGTGTTGAGGCCATTCTGGGCCATGATTCTCTCTATCATGGTGGTTAAATTATTTTCTGCCAAGATGTTATCGTTTCGAATTATGTGAACGACTGCATCAACATCTTGATTCCGACCCACCATGACAACTCCTCTAGGTTGTTCTTCTCGAAACTCTGGGACTTCTAGCCTTTCGACCCTTGCCCCTGGTTCCATAATTTCCCTTTGTGGGCCTTGAATCATTGGGGCTTCTAACCTTTGTGCCCTTGCCCCCAAATTAACCTCCTCTCTGGCTGGTCTATAGGGTGGGTCGTTAGCAACTTGTTCTATGATAGGTACGTTTGCTCGAACTCCCGCCTAATTTTGCCTACGCCTTTCTGGGGGAGCGAAAAAATCTTCTATTCGACTCATGTTATCTGCGTTTTCTCTGTTTGTCACAGTTACATTTTGTACTATTGGGGCAAAGATCTCCTGCATAGTTTGTGCTAATACTCCTATCATATTATGGTTACTGTCATCCATTAATTGCCTAAAGGCCAACTGATTTTCTATGGTTAAGATAGGCATTGCACTATAACCCACTGGTCCTTGGTTATTTGTCATAAATTGGTTTGCCCCAGACCCAGACCCTAATTATGGTGACGTATTCGATGTTGAAGTGTGCAGACCCGCCATAAAAGATGTTGGCATCCCATAAGAGGAATTTCTGTGTCTGTTAGCATCGAACCCGGGTGGTCTAGTTAGTGGGGTAGCGAAATGGGTTTGTGTCCCTGATGGTGGGACGAATCCCCCAGGATAACCAATGGTTCCAGTATTTCCTAGGATCGAACTGTTAGTTGACATGCCACTTGTTCCATTAGTGGCTACACTACTGGTAGAAGATGCAACAGACTGTGCGTTCGAAGGGATCACATTAGATGTTCCCATCGAAGCGGACATATTAGTGCCTGTTGTATGTGGGATATTTTGCTCCCCTTGTTGATTGTCTGGATTAGACATCTTGTTTAAATGTTTTCTTCTGGGTAAGGGTTGGTTGCTATTGGTTATTCTACCACTTCTAAGGTTCATATAACAACAAACTTATCACTCAGAGAGTAATTTTACAATGGTTATGTCTCAACAATTTTTACTTTGTTCTAAATTTCGTAATGACCAATGACGGTCCCACCAGGTGTGCCAATTTGTTTACAGTTATTTCTGGTAAACAACCGCTAGTCCTCCAAACTATCAAATAATCTTAATGACTGTTATTTAATCTCTCTGGTAACTTGCAGGATCGACTAGGTTGATCCTATGGTGTATTGGTCGTTTGGATAATTCTCATTATAGAACTGATATTCATGTTTGGTATTTAGATTGTTGTGTAGGTGTTCAACTTACTTCGATTATTCTATTAAAGATCTGATGACATGATCAAGTAAATACGTGCGAAACTAAATTGCATGAATAAAGGTTCAATTGTAAAGACATGTAAAACTGCAAAAAGACAAGTAAATAACTTCGAAGTATAAAAACATGTAATGTAAAAGCGTTTCTGGAATGTAAAAGATTTGAAATAGAAAGAAAGCGTTTAAATGCAAGAAATCAGTAAAATGACTTTGGATGAAAAGGGTATTCGAATGATAAAAGCATGAAGATAACAGCATAAAAGGTATAAGAATTTCTGAAATGTAAAGTACTCGGAATAGAGGGAAAGACTTTTAAATGCAAGGAATCAGTAGATGACTTTGAATGAAAAAGATTTTAATGTAAAGGCTTTTGAATGATATTGACATGAAGATAGAGGATAAACTGGAAATGATAAAGAGTTTTGCTGAATCATAAATATTTGGTGTTATCATACGTACATTGTTCGAGCATTCGTTTCCCTAGCCATGTGGTATTTTGAATGTTTACTGAATTTTGTATAATAGATATGACACACGAAATCCTAACGCTAAGACTTCTATTTATACTACTTCGACCATAACGGTCTTGCCTATAAGATTCTGCCACGTTCAGAACATGCAAAGCAATGCCCCTCTCTAGCTTCCACGCGTCTTCGAATGCTCCAGCGCATATATTTTAAATTTTGAACATCCCGCTTGCGTTTGAATTTCAAATGTTTTGGCACTCTTCGTTTTGAACTCATTTCTTGGACACAGCCTTGTTACCACTTCGAGATTTCTTTTGAATATATCCCCATAACTGTCACTCGAAGCTCCGAGCTTTGACATTCCCATTCGAAGCACTGCTTCTACCATTTCGAAACATGACATCTTGCTTTATTCCAACGAAACACCCAACTTGCTTCGTTTCGAACTGTATCATCAAAATCTTCAGCCAACACCTGCACCATTTTGAACCAAGCTCCAATCATACCAGCAAACTCGCACCAACACCGACGCGTAGCTCACAATAATAGTGCTAGAATTTTAGGAGAAAAGGGGAGAAAAGAATCTGCAGAATTTGAAGAACAAGCAACATTTATTCTCTACAGTTTCAGAAGAAATCAATTCTATTACAAGATTTTCCAACAAGATTTTCAGAAGAGCAGAAGGAATTAAAAGAACATATTACCTCATCTCTGGATTTATTTATTATTTCATCGTCAAAAATCAAAATCATCAGACTTGCTCTGATCTTGTAAGTCTCCCTACTTTTTTTCTCAAAATCTGTTGCTATGCTTGTTATAATGATGTATGCTGTGAACTAGTTGTCGTTGCTGCATTTTTTGTTGTTGATGTTTCAATAAACCAGAACCCCTGAGATTGTTATTGTTGTTTCTCTTACCATGAATATTTGTCGCCTTGTTGATTTGATGTTTAACTGCATGAAAAAACCAGAAGAGGGTTTATTTTGTTATTGTCGTGAGCAAGGAAGTTTGTTGCTTATAATTTTATCAAAGAGGATTAATCAAGAGAGGGAGAAAGAGTTCGAAACCAGAAGCAGTGTTGTTGTTCGATTTTGATTTAGGGGGAGAAAGAGTTTGAAACCAGAAGCAGTGTTGTTGTTCGATTTCGATTTAGGGGGAGAAAGAGTTCGAAACCAGAAGCAGTGTTGTTGTTCCATTTCGATTTAGGGGGAGAAAGAGTTTGAAACCAGAAGCAGTGTTGTTGTTCGATTTCGATTTAGGGGGAGAAAGAGTTCGAAACCAGAAGCAGTGTTGTTGTTCGATTTCGATTTAGGGGGAGAAAGAGTTCGAAACAAGAAGCAGTGTTGTTGTTCGATTTCGATTTAGGGGGAGAAAGAGTTCAAAGCCAGAAGCAGTGTTGTTGTTCGATTTCAATTTAGGGGAGAAAGAGTTCGAAAGAGAGTTCGAAAGAGAGATCGAAGAGAGAGTTCAAAAGAGAGATCGAAGAGAGAAAAAGAGAGTTCAAAAGAAAGGAACTCCACGTTTTCTTCTTTCCATTTGGATTTGTTAATTAAAAAGGATAATCAGTATTCAATTAGGTTTTATTGGGAATTAACAGACAAATAGCACAAATGTCCACCTACAGCCGTTCTAATCTCCAAAATGGCTCTAGGGTTTCTTTAATCCCTTGGACAGATTTGAATGAGCCTCAACCCGGTCCATAATCCCTTTTTTGGGTAACCTAAACAAAAAAAAACACCTTTGGACTTAACTGATTTGGGCCTCAGCACCCATGATCCCTTATTTCACACCTTGTTCTTATTTCTTGCACCACCTTTTGTTTTAACTAATTAGTTTCTTTAAGTTTTATTGTTAATAGGTTTTTTTAATAAATAATCACATAGTTTTAGATAAAACCCAGTTAATTAGTTTAGTTTTATAATTTATTTAAATCTTGATATTTCATTTTTAGTTTGGTCAACATTTTAGTTAATTTTGTTAGTTTTTTTTAACTAGTCTTTTATTGATAAGTTTGTAAGTTATCTCTTTGAATTTATTCCCCCTTATGATGTTCCTCCCATGATACATGTTGGTTGAGTTTGTGATAATTTCGATTTAATTCCATGGCTTCTCTCTTGGTTTTCTTTTAAAATCTTGGAGTGTTTATACTTTTAGTTTTAATCTTCATGTTGCTTGCAAAATCCAAGGGAATTTTTTAATTTTTGTCGACTTCATGTCATCAAAAAAACTTCGTGCGAATACCCTCATTCATCCTCCGTTTATTATTTCATTAAAAACTTAAGATAATTTTCCCAAATATTCAATTTTTCAAAACTCACACCTTTTAAGTCAAAACTTCGACGTTAGGTCGTCGTATCTTCAAACTCTCACCCACACCTTTTTTTAGCCAAATGAACCATTTTAATCAAACAAACAATTTTAACCAAAAACAGATATTTCAAAAGGTTCCTATAGAATACTATAGATACATTGGGTGCTAATACCTTCCCATTGTATAACCAACCCCCGAACTCTAGACCTCTTTTCAAAAACGCCTTGTATTTTCATTACTTTTAAATTATTATTTTACATTGCATATTTTAGGGTTTTATTTCGCTCTTTTCCCTTTTCCCTTGGAAATAATAAAGCGCGGTGGCGACTATTGCTTTTGTGATACGAATTAATTAATAGTTCGATCTCCGATTTACCCCGCTACATTTTTTAACGCTACAATATATTTTCTCTTTCTACCTTAAGTGAACGTTGGTAGGACATCGGCAGTGAACGTCGGTGTTATTATATTTTTGCTATATTCAGTGATCGTTGATAGTTCATCTTTAGTGAACGGCAGTGATATGATATTCTCTTTCTACCTTCAGTGAAAGTTGGTAGACCATCGGCAGTGAATGTCGATGCTTGTTATATTCCTCTCTGATTCAATTATTTTGGTCCACAAGTGATTTATTTTCCTGGTGGAGTTGCTCCTTTGTTTCTTTATTTTTGTTGCATCCCCGGTGATACTTTGCGTCTCTTTGGTACTGTTCATATGCATTCATATGCATAAGCATTTGCATGGCATCTTAGGGCCAAAAATAGGGTTTGTTTTATATTTTAGTATCTTCGATTGCATTGACACTAAGATTTTTAACCTTCGTATCTCCGGATAGAAGAAACTTAAATAAGGGCAGCTATTGTACCCCAATTTTGCCCCTAAGATCCCTTCATCATACCATGTTGTTTCACTCACAACAAGATCACACTAGGATTCTTGGTTCCCCTCCCTACATTTAGCTTTGCTCTTTTGAGGAGTTACCAAGCACCTTGACTTGTTTTCTTTTGTGATCATGAATATTTTGCTTTGATTTTCTTTATAATTAATAAAATGCAATATTGGTTTGTCTTACTTGTTAATAATGTAGGTAAAGGCAATGAGGTTTAGCAAGTTGCTCTGTGGGCTCATGAGTTTATTTCCATGCCCTAGTCAACATAGCTTGGGGAGTTCAAACTTCACTATTGGAGTAGTTTTGGAAGAATTGGCATGGAAAAGTTACTTTGGCTCATCACATTTCAAAGTTATCAAAATTGATTCAAAAGTACAAGGGGTTGAGGGAAGAAGTTGTCATGATTGGACAAGGTCTTGTTCCTATTGGTCACAAGAGCACATTTCTCTCAAATTTCAAGATATGGAAGTGGTTTTGGTGGCTATGAATCCTCATCATCATCCTCAACAACTTCTATTGACAAAGAAAGAATATTGGCACAAGAAGTTTGTTCAAACTTGTCAAAGTTCCTCAAAGCATTCTCTTGATCTAGAGGCTAGGGTTTTGAACTTCAAAGGAGCATATCTTGCTCACCTTTTGGTATTTTTGAGTGATTCCAAATATATCTTTCTCTTTAAAGAGTTACCAATAAATCACTTCAAAAGTTACAAGGATTTTTCATGTGGAAGGAACTTGGTGAAGAAGAAAGATTACAAGTCATCCAGATGAATCCACAATTTTCCATATGTGACTTCAAATGGTCATAACTTGGTCAATTTTTATCACCTTGAGTCCATTCTTTTTCCATGATGATCTTAAAGATGTTTACTTTATGCCTTCCTTTATGTGAAAAGTGAGAAAATGGATGGAAGTTGCCTTAAATATGCAAAAGATTATAGGTCATTTCATTATTTTTGGCCAACTTCAACAAGTCATAACTTGCTCATTTTTTGGAGATTTTGAGTGGTTAAAATTTCAAATTGTCACTCAACATATCTACTTCATTACATATTTTTTGGTCAAGAGCAAATTCTAAGAGGAAGGCCATGTTTGGATACAAAAGATTATGGGTCATTTTTGAAGAAGAATTTGAAATATTTCTAAGTATGGAAAGTCAACTCTTTTTCTTCAACTTTGACTCCATGTAACTTTCAGCTCAAGCATCCATTTGATTCCATTCTTTTTCCATTGCAAAGCTTGTAACCTCATCTTTCCAAACCATTAAGAATTATGCCCTAAGACCCCTTGAGTTGGAAATGCCATGGATTTGAATTTGGTAACTTGAAACTGAATTTTTCACAAAGTCAGAATTTTGAAATCCATAATGGGACTTCTAAACACAAGATTTATGCACGTTTTTTATTTGAACTTGATTAGCAAACTTTCCAGAAGTGATTAGCACCCCAAAACGCAAGGTTTGGCTGAGTTTTGATGGAAATCAAGTCACACTTCACTCGTGCTCGACCTTCACTCAATTTCCCTCCAAACTTCCTTGTTTCTTCAAATTTTCATTCCCATTCACTTCCCTATAAATAGAGGGTCATCCCCCATCCATTTTCCCAAGCTTAGAGAGCCAAGAACACCCTGCCAAAACCTCACACAAACCCACTTTTTTTTAATTCAGTTTCTGATATTTAAGCTTCCTTTTCCAAAATTCTTTGCGCATTCATCATCCTCGAGCATCATATAAACTCTCCAACACTTAAACCAATCAAAACGAGCCATAATTCAAGCTACATAAGTCCAGTTTCAGAGCTTCTTACTTGAACTTCGAAAAGGTAGAATTCTCCACCATTTGGATCCAAATCAAGCACTAATCTATTCTACTCCTTCTTCTGATTCTAATGTTGCTTACAATTTTTAAATCCATTGAGAATTGAGAGAGAAATCTCAAATTGAAGGTGCTCGCTATTTTCTTGGTTTTTGATTCATATCTCTCTCCATACCTTATAAAAAATTTGGCGCGATAGTTGTGTTAGAATCGTCTTGAAGAGACGAGTTCAATGATGCTAGCCTGGGATCCTAATTTTTCCATTTGAAGGATCTCACAAAATCCCCATTGCAGGTTATATGGAGGTTGAAGACGATGACATGTCTCGTCTCAGCCAATGATAGTGTGCCAAACGTTTTAATTTCATTGGTTGCCATTTTTCTGATCCCATGTGTATTTCATTAAGGTCCATATCAAGCACAACGTGTCTGGTCCATTGGATTAGCTTACTAACGCGTTTTGACTATGATCTGATGGTCCACATCTTTTTGGTTTTATTTTATTTTTTGATTTTATATTTTTATTGATTAAATTTTCAAAAATTCATAACTCTTTTATTTTTTATCCAAAAATTATGAAAAAATTCACAAAAATACTTTGAATTATTTATGATCTCATGACTATTTTTTCACATTTTTATTTTAATATTTGGTATTTTTTATATTTTTTGTATTATTTGCTTTCTTTTAATTACTTAAAAAATACTTTCTGACATTTTTTAATTCTGAAAAAATTCATAAATATTATTTTGATAATTTTTGACTTTTTGAAAATTTTATGGAATTTTATATTGAGGTTTACTATTTTTGACCTATTTTATGTTTGTTTTAGCAATTTTAAATAGTTTAAAAATAATTTCTGACTTTTAAAAATTATCAAAAATTTGATAAAAATATTTGGATTCATTTCTGATTTTTCTATAGACTTACTTCTCACTTCTTGTTTAATTTGAACATAATTGATATTTTTCTCATTATTTTCTTTTTCAAAAAAAACATTTTTAAACCCTTTTTGTGTATATTAAATGTGATATTATTTTGTGATTATTTTCTGGCTGATCTTGGGTTAGGTTTTGGATCATGAACTTTATTAACATCATTAGATCCATGGTGTTGAGTTTAACTCCACAAAAATGGATGAATGATTTTAATAATAGTTTGATTAAAATTTAATTCAAATGTGGTTTGTGTATCTTTTTGCCCTAATCCTCCTCATCTCATCCCCTTCTTATTGCACTAAATATTGTTGGAGTATGATCTCTATATAATGTCTCAAAACAAATGGTGCATAGATTATTATTGACCGGCCTCAAAATAGATGCGACTTCTATATAAGTCCACTTACGATTGCTTAACACAGTGCTAAATTTTGTCGCGATTCAAATAAATGATCATTCGTGGCCCAAACTTATGATTGCAAGCCCAAGTATGTTAATTTGATCTCTTTGATCACATAACCTTGAGATTCATTGTGTATAGGCTTTGGTTCTACCAATCCTCTAATGGATCTACAACACTTTTGGTCAACGCAGATCACTTAAACATTGTTGATCATTAAATTGTACTTGTGACAATTCCAAATGGATGATATACTTGACAAAAAGCAAATGCAACTTGTTGTGTGGAGGCTTTGGTTCTACCAATCCTCTAATGAGTTCCAAATGCAAGTTTCAAGATGGTCATCCAACTAACCACTAATTATTGACTTGTTTTATCTTATGTTTTTATTATCTTTTAAGCTTTATGTACTTTTTTTTTAGCATTTACATTTCATGGCATTTTCCTCTTTGCTCATTTGAGCATTTATTTTCTTGCCATTTTTACTTTGCTCACTTGAGCTTTTATTTTCTTTTCTTAAGATACTTAATAATCAACATAAACCCTAAAAAACTCTTAATGGTACTTGGACTATTTTGTTACTATCCTTGGCATTATGGAGCATGAGACTTTTTCTTGGACTTAGGATTAGAAACCTTGGCCTATCCTGGAGACCTTGTGATCTTATATGATTATTTTTGTCTGGAGTTCTTGAGGTTTACCTCAAGACATTAGGTTGCTTGTTTGTTTTTGTGTGCAGGTTTCTGTGATTACACTCTTTGTTTGTAACATGGAATTCACTCGTATGCAGCCGTTACTCTGCCCAATTTTTGTGAAGACTTAATACACTTGAAGTTTGGTTCTCTCAAGAGGTCTAGTATCTTTGCTTGCTTGCTTTCAATCCAAAGAATGGGAATTCTATCTTGACACATAATGTCAAGTATTGGCTTCTTGTTGGTTAGATGATTCTTCTCCTTATCTTTTACCTTATTCTTTAGGATAGTCTCTTCTTCTCCTCCCATCTTCTTTAATTTCAAAAATCTTCTCCCTCCTTTTGAAAAATCTTCTTGTTTTGAAACTTTAACTACTTTCATAACAAACTTGGACTTATGTCCATGCATTTTCAAAATATTTTCATAAATAAACTCCAATCAATTTAATAATACCTTGACATTTTTTGTAAGAAGACTAAAAGTCAATCAATCTCATTTCAAACCATTTTGCCACTTTGGCTTTTATCTTGAAACTTTTCTCAAAAGGTTAGACTCTTGTCAATCCTTGTAGTGATGCAAACAACTATACTTCTACAATATGTAGTGAAGTGAGATATTTTCCACTTGGGTGTTGAGTGAGGCATTGTTGATTTTAAGATCCAAGCCATATCCTCCACTTTGAGATGATGCAAATTCTCCTTTCTCATGATTGTGGGTAGTAAGTATGTTTTCCACACGGACAATGACGATGATGTCTTACCTCATTAAAATCAACCAACACACTTGTGTTTCAAATCTTTTTAAAAGAGGAACTACGTGTACCCTGATCCCCTATTGCACACAAGGTGGTACGTAGGCACTAAAGGTTCGCAACTGCGGCGGGTGCAAAAATCATAAAAAATATTTCTCTTATCACCTCCACCATCCATTTTCTATACAACACATTTTTATAGCCAAAATATACAGATTTTTCAAAGAGGTTCCTGCAGAGTACCGTTGATGTTTAGGGTGCTAATACCTTCCCTTTTCATAACCAACCCCCTTACCTTGAATTTCCCCCCCTCTTTTTGGGTTATTCGCTCTTTTCCCATTCCTTTGGAAACAATAAAGCGCGGTGGCGATTTTTATTTTGATTTGTGTAAAGTCTAGTCAATCCAATGGCTTAGTCTTGAACATTTCTACCGCTACAGTTACAACACATGTTGAAAGCAGGATTGATTACGTTAAAGGGTACTCTATGGAATCCTAATATCTATGCTCCTAGCTACCACCCCAACGAAATGTGTGCATACCATTCTGATAGTCCTGGACATGATACGAATGGCTGCTGGATTCTGAAGAACAAAATTCAGGATATGATTGATGCCAAGGAGATTGAATTCGACCCTTCAGAGACTCACTGAAACAACACGGTCGAAACCTGTCATCTTGATGTAATGAAACATCAATGAAGTCCCCACCGAACGTATTTTATCCCGCCGAGAGGGAAAGGTAAACATCGAGAAAACCTGAAAAGGGAGAAATCAAGATCTTTCGACCGAGAGATCGGGTAAGGGAGTCTATTACGCGAGGGGAAGGTGTTAGCACCCCACATGCCCGTAGTACTCTACGGTATCCACTCTTGTTGTCTAATCTAATGGGTGTGGTCAAATCCTATGTTTATGGCTTAAAACTGAAAAGGGAATGCATGCGAAAGAAAAAAAAGAAAACAATGTAGGGAAAATAAAAAGATGTGCTCGATCAGGCCCTACCCCAATGCCTACGTATCCCTTTTAAGGAATCAGAGCAGTCGTAGTTCGACTTATGTATTTTGGTTGGTTTGTGTATTTTAGTTAAGACAACAAAAACAGGCAAGATGGCAAAACATCAAATAAAACATCAAACAAATGAGATGGTCAAACATCGACTAAATAATAACATGGTAACATGTCAAAGATGGCGAAACATCAAATGATAAAACAGATAACAAAAACATCGATAAAACGGATGACAAAATATCACACCTAACAATGATATTGAAAATCAAAGTAGGATAACAAACATGTGCGACAGCGAAACATCGGCTTCAAGATAACAAGATATCATGGCAAAGATGGCGAAACATCAATAAAACGGATGACAAAACATCACACCTAACAATGATATTGAGAATCAAAGTAGGATAACAAACATGTGCGATGGCGAAACATTGGCTTCCAGATAACAAGATATCATGGAAAAGATGGCGAAACATCAATAAAACGGATGACAAAACATCACACCTAACAATGATATTGAGAATCAAAGTAGGATAACAAACATGTGCGATGGCGAAACATCGGCTTCAAGATAACAAGATATCATGGCAAAGATGGCGAAACATCAATAAAACGGATGACAAAACATCACACCTAACAATGATATTGAGAATCAAAGTAGGATAACAAACATGTGCGATGGCGAAACATCGGCTTCAAGATAACAAGATATCATGGCAAACATGGCGAAACATCAATAAAACGGATGACAAAAAATCACACCTAACAGTGATATTGAGAATAAAAGTAGGATAACAAACATGTGCGATGGCGAAACATCGGCTTCCAGATAACACAGACAAAGCAAGATTGGTTTGTATCTTTTACTTTGAAGAAGGGTTTGAGTTCATTAGAAACGTTTTTACGATTTGCCAAGAAAACAAATTTTTTTAAGATGCAGAATGCATAGAAAGGGAAAACAACTAAGGGAAAATAACCTAGTACTATTCCTACTGTTATCATACAGTGGTTGACCCTAAGGTTGAGGATAAAGGAAAACCCTACCTTAATTAACATGCCAAAGGAAGCTTAACAAAACTATCCTATAGGGAGCATGCAATGAGAGCGAAGTCGTGATCTTAATTTCTAAATTAAGTGACTCATCGATCAACAATTAAAGAAGAAAAGCAATAAACATCCTATAAGGAACATGCAATAAGAGCGAAGTCGTGATCTCAATTTCTAAATTGAGTGACTCATCGATCAACAATTAAAGAAGAAAAGCAATAAACATCCTATAGGGAACATGCAATGAGAGCGAAGTCGTGGTCTCAATTTCTAAATTGAGTGACTCATCGATCAACAGCAAACACAACATATGTATTAGACAAAAACCAGAGGGCCTCCTGACATATATCAGCAACAGAGGTCCCATCATGCAATCAGAGAACTATGCAAAATGAAAATGGAAGAAAGGAGATAGTGCAATACCAAACGGATAACTATCCGTAGCAACTGAGCAAGAATAAAAAGAAACCCAGAGAACTTCAAGCAAGCTGGCATCAGTAGACAAATCAAGTCAGAAATTACGCCATAAGGATGTAAGTAATGAGATTATCAGATATGAACAGATCCCATGGGCAATGTATAGTATTCACAATCTCATGTATATATCCTGTATGGAATATCAAACACACCAAATACAATAGCAGTGCCATTGTAATAACTTGTGTTCCACAAATAAAGTAAAACACGGTAGTCTCAGGCCAAAAGTGGAATACTATACATTGTCACAAATTCTCCAAGATAGGCCAAGGTATCTAATCCTAAGTCCAAGAAAAAGTCTCATGCTCCATAATGCCAAGGATAGTAACCAAATAGTCCAAGTATCATTAAAAAATTTTTGGTTCATGTTGACTATTAGGTGTCTTTAAAAGGAAAAGAAAAGCTCAAGTGAGCAAAATAAAAATGACATAAAAGTAAATGCTCAAGTGAGCAAAGATGAAAATAGCATGAAATGTAAAATGCTAAAAGTAAATGGTACATAAAGCATAAAAAATAAAAGCATAACGTAAAGTCAATTGTTAGAAATTAGTGGTTAGTTGGATGACCATCTTGAAACTTGCATTTGGAACTCATTAGAGGATTGGTAGAACCAAAGCCTCCACACAACAAGTTGCATTCGCTTTTTTTCAAGTATATCATCCATTTTGGAATCCTCAAAAGTAACATTTAATGATCAACGATGTTTAAGTGATCCGCGTTGACCAAAGGTGTTGTAGATCCATTAGAGGATTGGTAGAACCAAAGCCTCCACATAATGAATCTCAAGGTTATTGGATCAAAGAGATCAAATTAACATACTTGGGCTTACAATCATAAGTTTGGGCCACGAATGATCATTTATTCGAATCGGGACAAAATTTAGCGCTATGTTAAGCAATCGTAAGTGGACTTATGTAGAAGTCGCACCTATTTTGAGGTCGGTCAATAGCAATCTATGTACTTCATGTTTGGATAAATGATATAGAGATCACCATACCTTAACATGTAACACAATTAAAAAATAAAGGGATAAGATGAAGAGGGAGGGGAATGATAAGCTAATTTGGATCACCATTTCAAAATTCTTTCATCTTTAAATTCAACCACTCCTCTAGATGGATTAAAGCACTAAACATATCATTAATCCAAAGCACCAAAAATGAATTAAATAATTCACTCTTAGGTAGATTTGAATTGATGAACATTTATCCAACTTCATCTACATCACAAAGTCCATTGAGTTTAAAGAGAAATTGGGCATTTAAAATTGCAATCCAAACCAACAATCAAAAGGAGTGAGTAGAAAAAACATTTTGGATCAAAGCTGCCCCAAAACAAGGGGAAAAAATGCATTTTGTCCCTGTGTAAATCGATTGCACTACTATGTAAATCGATTTACACAGTACAGTTTTCAAAAATCTGCATGAAATTGCTTTTGTGCAATCGATTGCACTGTTACTGCAATCGATTGCACACTGTTACAGGCAGCAAAACAACATTTTAAAAGGCCAATTTCTTGTTCAAACTTTCCATCAAACACCTTATGATCATGGATCCAATTGAGCACGAAAATTCCATCAAATTATGAGAAAATAACACCATTAGAATCACAAAATAATGCTCAAAGAATTAAACCCGAAGATCAACAAGAGATCACATTGTGAAAGATGAATTATCCAACTTACCAAAGGTAGATCTAGAGAATTATCAACATAACTTCAAGAATTTGCTTCAATTCAACCACAAGAATCAATTACCAAGCTTGGATGTAGAGAATTGATGAAGAAAAAGTGTTTGGATGAAGGTTTAGCTCAAATATTAGTAAGCTTCAATGCAAAGCTTACTACCTTTTTGAAAATGGAGCTTTGAGTGAATTTGGTAGATGGAGAGAATTGAGAGATTTTTAGCAAGGTGGATTTGGCTATCAAAAGCTTGAAATTTGAATGAAATGAGGGCTCTATTTATAGACTTTTAGGATTGGGATTAGTGGTAATTTGGTAATTGATTCTTGGATCCAAAATTTGAATTAATGATAATTCTTTCAAATATTAGAGCCAAAATTTGAATTAATGATAATTCTTCTTAAAAATGAAAGATTGGCACTAAAATTTGAATTAATGGTACATCTTTCAAAAATGAAGGAAAATTGGAACCAAAATTTGACAAGTTTAAAATTGCTGATTTTTTCAAATTTTCACGTTGTGCTATCGATTGCACTACAATGCAAATCGATTTGCACAATGTCTTTTTTCAAAAATGGCGCAAAATACACTATGTGAAATCGATTGCACTCTAAGAGAAATCGATTGCATCAGTGAAAAAATGAATTTTTGTTAATTTTCTTTTGCAAAAAATAGATTTTAGGAGAATAATACCAGGAATCTTTATTTGTCAGATGCTTCGACTTGGTACCTACAAAACACAAATATGCAAAGACAAAGACAAATATTTTGTGTATTTTTATTAGAAGTTAGTCAACAACACATATACAAAATACACAACTAAGGTGCTTGGATATTCCTCAAGAGAAAACTTAAAGATAGGAGATAGAAAAAGAGGAAGAACCAACCCTAACGTGATCTTGTTATGATCGAATTGATATGATATGATAGAGGAATCTTAGGGGGGGAAATTGGGGTACAACAGCTGCCCTTATTTAAGTGTCTTATATCCGGAGATACGAAGGTTAAAAATCTTCGCATCGACGCGATTGAAGATGCTTAAATATAAAACAAGCCCTAGTTTTGTGCCATGTGCTAGGAGATAGCTGATCAAGCTTCAAAACCCTAATTCCACTCAACTTGGACCATCCCCTAATTTTGGTTGACATCTCAGGAGATTGATGAACCATCTTCAAAACTTTAAAATCCTCTGGACCTCTTGGCCGATTTCTTGTACTAAGACCTTCCAAATATCAATGAGATGTTATAGCTTCCAAATCAAAACTTGTATATTGATCAATGATCTTGCTCAAACAAAAACCTAAATTGACTGGTGAATCAAAGGAGTGGTTCCTTCACATAATCCATCATAAAATTCAATCCTCTGATGGTCCAAAGAGATGGATAAAACATCTTGAAATATGCAATAACTTTTGGCCTGAAAGATCTGGAGGTTTAGATGATAAGGTTCTACTTGAGCAACTTGTCAATGCAAACAACTTTCAAAGCTTGAGGAAGACTTGATAACCAAAGTACTTTGATCCCATCACCATGTATGAATGCAATAAAATATGATATTCATGATGAAACATAAGCCAAAAATCAAGAGGGTAAATTTTGGGGTGCAACAGCTGCCCCTATTCAAATATCTTCAACATGATAAGTGAGAAAAGTGACAACTTTCGAGCGTACAAGGTTGAAGATGTTTGAATACGAAAGAACCCGAAAATTTACACTCTTGAAGAAGAAAGAAACAGAAATAGAAAACTCCCAAGACGTGTGTCAGAGTGAAGCTATAATGCAGGTTGAAACAGAACGAAAACATAAAGAAGAGTAGACGTATCTAAACTTACAGACAAAAGTGCCAGGGCAAAACAGGGCTTCAAAAAAAGGGTGAGATAAAACTCAAACCACAGAGTATAGGCGAAACTAAGCTCTAGAAAAGAAAACATATGTGGGTGAGGAGTCGAAACTCTGAGCTCGACCCAAAGCAAAAGTGGCTAGAGTTCGCGATTCTAGGAGCACTTGCTAATCTCAACTAAGATAGACAGTATGAAGGAACTGAAAGAATCTCAGAAATGAGGAACGAAAGCGAGACGAAACTCGACTTCAAAAAACCAGTTAGACGAAACTAGACCAGATGAGTACCAGGACAAAACTGGATTTCACGCACGGGTAACGAGATGAAACTCGACCCAAAGCAAAGTGATGAGAGTGCATGTTTCTCAAAGCAATTGCTGGTCTCAGATTAAAGGATGAACAGTGACGAAAACTGATAGAAGTATCCAAGGAACAAGGGAGATTGGTTTCAAACCAGGGACGCAGTACGAACACTGCACTTGGTAAACGAACACCATCAGAGGGTCCAAGGTATGAAAGCAAAAATGAGACGAAACTCGACTCAATATCTAGTTAGGAGAAACTACACTAGATGAGTACTAGGACGAAACTGGATTTCATGTACAGGGTGAGGAGACAAAACTCGAGCTCAATCCAAAGCAAGGAGATTAAGGCGTACACCTAAAAACCTGCTAAAAGCGAATATCAGGACGAAATTGGTATTCGAAAGGTGCATCAATAGACATTGGAATGAACCGGAGAGGGTAGTGAAGACTAAACCCGAGAAGACCGTGTCAGGGTGAAACTGAACTATAGTCAAGAATAAACACTCAAACAAACAAATGATTGATGTCAAAAGGATATGGTATGGGGAGGAAACTGAGGTGATGAGGACGAAGACCTTGCTGGGATTTTAATCCGAAGTATTAGCAAATCACTAGGGATGACGGAAATCAGAATGGCTTATGTTCTGATGCATGTTTGAATTCTTTTTATATAGCGCAATGCTCCATATAATGGAAATGCTACGCTTTCGGTAGATGCAATGTAATGATGCATGTTTAAAACTTTCACTAGGGAATGGCTAACTGAGAAGCCAATAGCCAAGAAATCAGAATCCGACAAAACTTGTAAAAATAAATTGCCAAATCCAAATGAGAGGAGAAAATACGGGGAACCGTTAGAGAGGGAACCTCGAAGAGATGAAGCTTTGCGGGGAATAAAAATCGAGCAACTAGTAGAAACGGGCCACAAACATTGAGAGGAGCTGCAAAAATAAATTTCAAACTCCTAGAGAAGATTAAATCGGCACTATAGCTTCTGGAGAAGATTAGACATTGAGGGAGAATATCCGGGCAAGACTGTAATCTCTGGAAAAGACAGTGTGCAGCCGTGTTTGAGGATGACACCAAGACAGCGAACCCGACGCGGGAGGTGAAGATCTTTGCTGGGGGGAACAAAGCTCTGCTGAGGAAATGGGACTTCACCGGGGATACAGAACTCTGTTGAAGATTGGTTGGAGAGATTTCTTGGAATGCAGCCATTGGATGGATCATGCGGATGGTCACATAGTATCGACCCTACTGGGGATAAGGAAAGATCTTAACATAAGGATGCCCTAGTCAGCAGATCGGCTGGGAAATGAGAGGTCAAGGCGAGGGATCCCTGTCGGCAATTCCGTTGGGGAGTTGAAACTCCTTCAAAGTGGGAGTTCCCATTTAAACGATTCCACTGGGGATGTGCAACATATCCGAACTTGAAGTCTTAGAATGAAGCTTTTTAAAGAAGATTCCTGGGGCAATAAAACTTCGCTGCGGAAACGAAACTTTACTGGGGACAAGAAACTCCTCTGGGGATAAGTAGAGTCTTGATCATACATGGGCTCTATCATAGTAGAAGAAAACCACGCATTCCCTTTCTGGTAATCATTAAGCTCTTACAGGTGTTCAACGTGTAAACTCTTTTGATGCTAAACAAATGTTTTGCATGAAGGAAGATGTTTATTTTGGGAATGATAGACCTGATGCGATGATTATTTAAGCCTTGAAGTTGAAAATCTTAACAAAGGGTTGCATCTCTGTTGTGAATGAACCACTGGCTAGAGTGTAAAAATTTCAAAACTTTTCTTCCCCCTTTTCTTTTTTTAGAAAAACGAGTCAAGATGCGGGTGATGAAATACCAACACGGACATGCAACACATATTTGAGAGCTTAGGAAAAGTTATCCTGTTGTAGTATGCTTTCGAATTAAACCCATGTTTCAGTTAGGACTTTTAGAGATTGTAACGTGGCCTGGTTCGAGGGTTTTTTTTTTAGAAAAAAAAGTTTTTCAAGGCTCAATTGATTTGGTGTCTACCCCCTTCATAATATTCACCTGTCCTAAGTTCAGCTGGCTTATCACAAGCATTCATCTTTCAAAAGGATTTGTAATGGTTGAGTGATCACGAAAAATTCTCCAACATGATTGTAGGTTAGCTTGTGCTTCCTCTTTTGTTTTTTATATTATTGTTCCTCTTCTTTTGATGAAAATTTTATTGAATAATCTTCTTTTTCCGGCCTTTTAGGCTCTCTTTTCCCTAACTTCTGCTTGGACAAAATCTTTTGAATTTCAATTTTGGGAGTTCAGCGGTACGCCCTAACTTTTGCCTAAGCGACTCGTTTTCAAGTTTCGACTTAGCGAGGCTTTTTGTTTCTTTCTTATTCATACTTTCCACTTCGAACAAGTCAATGTGACTTTAGGTTTTTGAACTTTTTCTTTCTTTCTCTTTTTTTTGGTTTTTTTTTGTTTTTTTTTTTTGAAGAAAACAAAAGCCTCATTCCTTGGTCGGTGGGGGATAGCCATTATTGTATCGATTCGATCTCGACCTCGGGGCTTTGTGAGGAAATGAACATCGTGGCTTAGACATTTTTCTGGATCTCATGATGTGAAAGATAAAACATGGTCATCCTCAGATGGGACATTCCTTCCGAAATTTGAATGCTTGGGCAAATTAACTGAACATCTACCCTGCCCCTGGTTAAAAAAATAAGGTTTTTTTTTAACAGAAAAGAAACTTCTACTTCGAAGGCTCATAGGGGTTAACGAGGGTCTAACTCCCTTATATCTTCGATGTTTGGGGGTTGAAACAATGCATGTACATCATCAACGGGGTTCTACTCAAAAGCATACCACTACAGTCATCGTTTTTATCTAAACTCTTTCCTCCAAACTCTTGGCTAAGCAAAATAATTGGCACAGTTGGTATCAAAATGCCCGAAAAATCGATTAAAGAGTGATACCGGATGGATTAAGTAAAATGAAACAATTTTTTAAGGCAAAAACATTCAACGCATCAAAACTGACATTCGGCTATAAACAAAATCCTATATGCAGACAATGCTTTAAAATAATCAATCAAGACAACACATGAAAGTGCAGCAAAGAAACGTAATAAAAGCCATTATAGGGAAGAAAAGTCTCCAACTAGGTTCTCCGAACTCGTCGACCTTCCGTAATCTCGATATTACCTTGACCCAAGATCTTTACCAACAGCACGGAGCTGTGGAATAAATGGCAAGGCATCCGCCAGAAAAGTGAATGAGAATCTTATCCATCAGAGAAATAAACACGCCCCTTGCACAGTAGTAGTTGTGTTTGTTATCCGTATTTCAAGCGATCAACTAACCATGACTTAGATTACCATTTCCGTGTAAGGCCCGCGAAGTTTATATGCACATGCTTATCAAAATATTGGACGTTTTTGCAAACAACATAGTAAAAGGGAGAAAAGAAATGTATACATATACTTGAAAAAAGATATTCTATTGATTTTGAGAAATCAGCCTGTGAAAAAGGCATTTACATTTGGAAGCAAGTAATTACAAAATCAAAGCAAACAAGTGTTTACAAATGACAATGTGAAAGTGAATATCCATCAAGTCCCGACTCTGCTATGACTCTTATGACTCTTACGCTCTCATTTTCCTACTTTTAAACAGATCATTATTAGATTAGCTTCGAGCTTATGCCAGGTGACGGAACGAAGGAAAGAAACAAAGGATCTCATGTTGAGCGTAGTCATTTGCTTTAAGTCCCTAACTTTTTCTTGAATCTCCCTTTCGGGTTTTCGATTCACCAGGACACCCTCTTTTTTCCTAAACCGCCCTTTCGAGTTTTCAGCTTAGCGGGTTTTTTTTTAGTTTTTTTTTATGCAAAGTATTTTTTAACTACGTCAGCATTCACAGGGACAGGGAAGTACTCTCCATCCATAGTCGTGAGCATCATCGCTCCTCCAGAGAAAACTTTTCTGACCACGAAAGGACCTTCATAAGTCGGAACCCACTTGCCCCTGGGATCTCCCTGGGGGAGAATTATCCTTTTTAGCACAAGGTCACCTGGCTTGTAACACTGAGGCTGTATCCTCTTATCAAAAGCTTTCCTCATCCTTTGCTGATATACCTGACCATGACATATAGCCGTCAACCTCTTTTCGTCAATAAGTTCTAATTGATCCAGTCAATTCTGTACCCATTCACTTTCATCCAGCTCGACATCCCTCATGACCATAAGAGAAGGAATCTCGACTTCTACTGGCAATACTGCTTCCATGCTGTAAACCAAGGAAAATGGGGTTGCCCCAGTCGAAGTACGCACAGTGGTGCGATAACCATGCAAAGCGAAAGGCAACATCTCATGCCAATCTTTATAGGTTACCACCATCTTTTGTACGATCTTCTTGATATTCTTATTGGCCGCTTCGATAGCACCGTTCATCTTTGGTCGGTATGGGGAACAGTTATGATGCTTGATTTTGAAGGACTCACAAAGCTCCTTCATCATTTTGTTGTTCAAATTAGACCCATTATCGGTAATGATCTTTTCAGGCACTCCGTAGCGACATATAATATTGTGCTTAATGAACCGAGTTACCACCTGCTTGGTGACATTGGCATAGGATGCAGCTTCGACCCATTTTGTAAAATAATCGATGGCAACCAGAATGAAACGGTGCCCGTTGGATGCAGTCGGTTCAATTTTGCCGATCATATCAATTCCCCACATCGCAAACAGCCAAGGGGAAGTCAAGACATTCAAAGGTACTGGCGGTACATGCACCTTATCAGCATAGACTTGACATTTGTGGCAAACCCGCGCATGATTGTAACAGTCAGTCTCCATGGTGGACCAATAAAAACCTGCTCACAAAATATTTTTAGCCATGGTATGCCCGTTGGAATGGGTCCCGAAATCACCTTCATGTATCTCCTCAACGATTCTAGTTGCTTCTTTCTTGTCAACACATCTGAGCAGTAAACCGTCATAATGCCTTCTATAGAACACACCACCACTGAGGAAGAACTTGGCTGAAAATCTTCTCAAGAACTACTTATCTGTGACAGATGCCTCTTTAGGGTACTCCTGTGTCTCAAGATATCTTTTAACATCATAAAACCAAGGATGACCATCTGATTCCAAACTAGCCTCAAAACAGAAAGCTGGCTCACTCAAACTGCTGATAGTAATGGAAGGTGCCTCATTAGCCCACTTAACCTTGAACATGGAGGACAAAGTTGCCAGTGCATCAGCTAGATTGTTTCCTTCTCTGGGAATGTGCTCAACGTGATCTCTTCTAAGTACGGAATCAGTTTCATAACATGCTCACGATAGGGAATTAGGTTCTGATGGCGAGTCTCCCAATCTCCATTAATCTAGCTGATAACAAGATTGGAATCCCCGTAAACTTTCAAAAACTTGATGCGCAGGTCGATCGCCGCTTCAATGCCATAAATGCAATCTTCATATTCGGCCATGTTGTTAGTGAAATCGAAATAAATACGAGCCGTGAAAGGAATGTGGTAGCCCTCAGGGGAAGTGATAACAGCTCCGACACCATTGCCCATGGCATTAGAGGCACCATCAAAAACAAGCGTCTAGCGTGATCCCGGCTCGGGTCCTTCGTCTGGGTCTGGCATGTTACAATCCCGAATATACACAATTTCCTCATCTGGAAAATCAAACTTCATCGATTCATAATCGTCCATGGGCTGATGCGCAAGATGGTCGGCCAGTACACTACCCTAAATTCCTTTTTGAGTAGTGTATTGGATATCATATTCGGTGAGTATCATCTGCCAACGGGCTACCCTGCCTGTAAGAGCTGGCTTCTCGAAATATACTTGATTGGATCCATTTTAGATATCAAGTAGGTGGTGTGAGTTAACATGTATTGCCTCAAACGTTTGGCGGCCCAAGCAAGCGCACAACAAGTCTTTTCCAGTAATGAGTACCTTAACTCGCATTCTGTAAACTTCTTACTCAAGTAGTAAATAGCCTGCTCTTTCTTCCCTGTCTCGTCGTGCTGACCGAGGATGCAACCCATTGAGCTCTCCAACACAATTATATACATGATTAGTGGCCTTCATTCCACTGGCGGCATGAGTATCAGAGGTTCCTGCAAATACTCCTTTATTTTGTCAAAGGCTTTCTGACAATCCTCATTCCATTTCACTGTCTGACTTTTCTTCAACAACTTGAACAAAGGTTCACAAGTGGCTGTGAGATGAGAAATAAATCTAGAAATGTAGTTTAACCTTCCCAATAAACCACGTATTTCCTTCTCTGTCCTTGGCTCAGGAATTTCTTCTATCGCTTTTACCTTGGTCGGGTCCACCTCGATACCTTTTTTACTCACAATAAAACCTAACAGCTTGCCGGATCTCACCCTGATAGTGCACTTATTCGGATTCAACCCTAGCAAGAACTGCCTCAGTCTCCCGAATAATTTTTCCAGATGAACAAGATGTTCCTCTTCTGTGTCAGACTTAGCAATCATATCATCCACATATACCTCAATCTCTTTGTGAATCAAATCATGAAAGAGAGTGACCATGGCGCGCTGATATGTTACCCCGGCATTTTTCAAGCCAAACGGCATCACTTTATAGCAAAAGGTTCCCCAAGGCGTGATAAATGTTGTCTTTTCCATATCCTCCGGAGCCATCTTAATTTGATTGTAGCCCGAAAAACCATCCATGAACGAAAACACTTTGGAATGAGCAGTATTATCGATCAACACATCAATATGCGGAAGAGGGAAATCATCTTTAGGGTCGGCCTGTTCAAATCCCTATAATCCATGCACATCCTGACCTTACCATCCTTCTTGGGCACCGGCACGATATTTGCAATCCATGGCGAATAATTGACGACCTTTAATAAATTCGCGTCCAACTGCCTCTGGACCTCCTCCTGTATCTTCTTGGACATCTCAGGATGAGTTCTACGGAGTTTTTGCTTGACAGGAGAACAACCTTCTTTGAGCGGTAGTCGATGCACCACTATGTATGTATCCAACTCAGGCATATCCTCATAAGACCAAGCGAAGATATCATAATACTCATGGAGTAGCTCAATCAATACGCCCTTTACACTTTATCCGAGATCTGCCCCTATCTTGACTTCTCTTCTTACCTCTTTTGTGCCAATATTCACCACCTCAATCGAATCTTGATTCGGCTGGATAACCTTCTCCTCTTGTTTTAACAATCTTGATAATTCCTCAGGAAGATCACAATCCTCATATGCTTCTTCTTCAGCTTGATAAATAGGAGTATCAAAGTCATAATGAGCCATAGCAGAGTCGTTATCAATAGAATCGATGGTGGAAGTGCATCTGCATGAATGACATTTTGGCATTTTTTAGTGACAGTGTGTGAAAAGAGAAACATTGCCATTTAAAAAAATAAAAAGAAATGGAGCAAAATTTTGAATGCAAAAACGTCCTTTATTTCATGATAAACTTGAAAAATAAACATGGTGGCCCTACACAAATGATTCACTACACCTTGGGCAGAGCGTGGGAATTATGATATGATTAAAAGGAAACAAGGAAATTACTCCTCAGCGCTTGAAACTTGGATAACATCCACAGAAGTCCAATTGTTGAGTGTCTGGCCTGGAATACTCGGGTGAATCTAATCTTCAATATTTTAGCCATCAACCCTATCATCGCCAACTGCATTGACGTGTCCTTCTTGAGTAGCACAAGGACGGGAAAACTTCACATGAGTAGATAAACTAAATGCTCTGGGAGTTGCACTCTGCTGACCTGGATTAAAACCAAGACCAAATTTATCAAACTTTGGAGTAACATCTAGCACCTGACCCCAACCTTCAGGGTTACCATTTTCCACCACAGCTCTCGCATCCTTGAGAGATGACATGACAGTTTCCGGTTTCTTTTTCTGCTCTGGAAGAGGAACATTGACAGCATGAACTGTCTCAAACACATGAAACGGAGTCTCGTGTATCTCGCCTTCAACTTCAACATAGCGGAATGATGTCAAATGACTCACGATGTACTCTTCCTTGCTTCACATAGTTATTACCTTTCCCTCTGTAGGATACTTGAGTTTCTGATGAAGAGTAGAAGTGACTGCCCTTGCCCTATGAATCCACGGCCACCCCAACAAACAACAATACGCTGGCTGTATATCCCTCACAAAAAATGTAGCCGTGAAGGTGCGCGGACCAACCTTGATTGGTAACTCCACCTCCCCAAACACTGACCTTCGAGACCCATCAAACGCCTTCACCATCAAATCACTAGGGCGCAGCTCCAGTCCAGAATAATCAATCTTCATCAATGCTGACTTAGGAAATAAATTTAAAGATGATCTTGTATCCACCAAAACCCTGGATAAAGTAGTGCCCCTGCACTCCATCGAAATATGCAACGCTTTGTTATGGTCTGGTTCCTCTGGAGGAAGATCAAAATCTGTGAGGCCCAAACCATTCCCGACAGATATGTTAGCACATACATTTTCAAATTGATTGACTGTTATTTCATGTGGCACGAACGCATTCTTTAACAACTTCATCAAATCATTTCTATGAGGTTCTGAATAAATCAACAGAGACAAGATAGACATCTTATAAGGAGTATGGCTTAGATGATCAATTATGCTATAATCATTCTTTCTGATAATTCGCATTAACTATTCAACCTCATCGGGAACTGAAGAAGCTTCTGGTATCAGAATTGGCTGAGTCACATTGGCTGGCGTAACCCTTGGATTACCAATCATCGCCTGTTGTTTTCCTTTTTCTCTTGCGGAAGCATCTTCCGCATCTTGCACATTAGAAGGACCAAAAACTCTCTCGCTTCTACTCATTCGACCCACACCAGAAAAGTTATGAACTTCCTCTTTATTACCTCCAGCACATTCTTCCTCAGACACACGGGTACTAACCTCCTGCTTCACCCCATGGTAATAAACATTAGCACCGTAATGCCATGGGATGGCCTTCTCACTGGTATACGGCAGGGGACCAGGTACAGTAATCATCAAAGGAGGCACCCTAGACGAGGCAGGAATGCGTATAGGGATGTAAGGGATAGATACCACAGCAACATCTTCTTCGGTAACCTTGCGGTAGCTCGGTTTCCTATCAAACTGCAGGGAACCTTCCTTTATCAACAACTGGATACCGACTTTTAAAACATCGCAGCCCTTCGGTTGCTCTCTACACTTGGCACACTCTGAAGTACAACCCGGGAAAATAGAATTTTAAAGAAAATACCTCTTAACATACCACAACGGAGTAGTTACTTGTTCCACATTCATGATTAAATTCAACATTTCACCATTATCATCAATCATATTGACAACACCCCCTCCATGTCTAGGCATTGGGTTCTGAGTAACATTCGGACCAGTCACTGGGGTAAACTCAATTGCCTTAACATCCAACAATTCTTGTACTTTGCATTTCAACGCAAAGCAATTGTCAGTAGAATGAGCAACTCCGCCTGAATGGAATTCACATCTTGCATTAGCATCATAGTTAACAGGAAGTCTTGCGGGTGGCGGTGGCATATTTCTCAAACTGATCAACTTCAAATCAAGCAGGTGGTGGAGTGCTTCAGTAAGAGATATTGGTAAGGGATCGAATTTTCTGGGATGTCTCTACTGTTGATTATTATACTGACGGGGAGCATCTTGTTGTCTCTGTTGTTAAGGCACTGCATTCGGTCTCTGCTGCAGAGGAGCATTAACAGGAATAGAAACAACATTGATTTGTTGGTGCTGACGATCCTCTCTTCTTCCTCTATGAGAGTAAACCGCACTTGCGTCTCCTTCCCTTTTCTTAGGGTAAGTGTTGAATGGTTTCTTACTGCCCCCAGATGAGCCACTAGAACCTCCAATCTGAATTTTCCCCAATTTCAAACCTACCTCAATCCTTTCACTAGCCATAACCAAGTCTGCAAATCCTGCCGAAGTACTTCCTATCATGTGCTCATAGAACGGCCTTTGCAGGGTACTCATAAACATATCAATGAGTTCTCTCTCCATGAGTGGAGGTTGAACCCTCGTAGCCAACTCACGCCACTTCTGAGTGTATTCCTTGAAAGATTCTTTTGGTCCCAATGACATATTCTGTAACTGAGTGCGATTAGGTGCCATATCCACATTGTACTGATAATGTTTGACAAAAGCCTGAGCAAGATCATTCTAGCAATGAATATGAGCTTTCTCCAACTTCATGTACCACTCCAGGGATGCCCCAGATAGGCTATCCTGGAAAAAGTGAATCAAAAGCCCTTGATCCTCTGTATGCACCGACATCTTTCGGAAATAAGCAGTTGCATGAGTAATAGGACATGATGTTCCGTTGTATTTTTCAAATGTAGGAGGTTTGAACTTTGGAGGAACTTTCACCCCTGACACCAACACGAGGTCATTAGCATCCATACCAAGGGATCCTTGCCCTTCCACAGCCTTCAAACGTTCTTCCAACAATCGATACTTCATATCCTCAACCTGAACTTCCGGCTCTGAACGCCGAACAGGAAACTAATCTTCATCCTAGTCAAAGTCATAATCCTACTCCTGATAATTCCTTACACCCCCTTGATTAACTCTTATGTTCCCCACAAGACGAGGTCCAGGAGACGGAGGAAACTTCCCTACATTGCGCACAAAAGGGTTTCCAGGCATCCCGTGAAAATTTCCAGCAGGATGATCTTGCACATCCCTCAATCCTACATAAACGTCCTGATAGAGCCCTTGATTTCCAACATCCCCTGGATGGTGACACTGGTTGTTGACAATGGCAGCCATTTCCTCCTGTCGGCGATTCACATTGGTGATGACCTCCATGAACTGAGTCATCTGAGTAGCCATCTGGGCCCTCATCTCAGCGAGGTCAGCTTGAACCTGTTCCATCTGTCTTGGCAAATTGTTTCTAGTGGAATACCGATGAGTAGTCGTCTTGAATTCTGAATAAGAAAAGAAGAAGAATAAGAATTCCGTCTTGAGATAACCTGTAATGTTATGAAATGCATGATGTGCATGATATGTTCGTCATTTCTAGGTATTCAAGAGTCCTTTTATTCATCAGTCATGGCGTGCGACCAAAGATAAAGCATACAATCAATGAGAAAAAGGACAATAAGACACACTTTAATTATTTACAAACAAAAACGATGTTCGAGTGACTTCGGACATTTAAGAGTGTAACGATAAACAACAAAATACATGTCTTAACATAAAAACTGAATAATAACAAGGGTTAATACCTATTTTCACCCCTGACATATGGGGTGTATTTTAAAAAACCCCCTGCCAAAAAAAAAGTTCCAATTGTTACCTTGACAAATTTTAAAAGTTTCAGTTTTTACCTTGAGGATGCCACATCACCTAAAAGGCTGATGTGGCTTATATTTTTGTGGCATCCTCAAGGTAAAAACTGAAACTTTTAAAATTTGTCAAGGTAAAAACTGAAACTTTTAAAATTTGTCAAGGTAACAATTGGAACTTTTTAGGTGATGTGGCATCCTCAAGGTAAAAACTGAAACTTTTAAAATTTGTCAAGGTAACAATTGGAACTTTTTTTTTGGCAGGGGGGTTTTTCAAATACACCCCATATGTCAGGGGTGAAAATAGGTATTAACCCTAATAACAACAAACAAATGGTCCCTTCCAACAATTCTGGGGGTGACCAAATACACCAAAAGTAAATAATAGAACTAAATCTCTGGGACAAGACATGCTTCAAGATGTTGACAGTACTCCTCAAGTCTGGCTTTCTCCTTCAAAAGTCGTGATGTGACTACTTTACTTTCTTGGAACCAATCTTCTGCGACACGCTTCTGGGCTACTTCCTTCTTAAGCTGAGCATCTTTGTCTTTGAGTTGTTTCTCCAAGTTCTGAATCTTCTTCCTGTAGCTGTTCTCGGATGCCTGAAGCTTCTGGCACTCTTGTTGGGTCTTACTCAACTCTTTTTCCATTTCAGCATGAGATCTCTTCCTAAAACTGGTTGCATCAGAAGTTTCCCCTTGAGCTTCTTTGAGTTTGCGAGCTAAGTCGGCCCTTTCTTGATCTACCCAATAGAGTTCCATCCCTGCCTTACGGTATTTTGCGCGAAGTTGAATGTTCTCAACATGAACCTGGGTGAACATCTCGGTAGGCACTGTGTTAATCAGAACAGTAGGAGGTTGCTCACATATAAGAGTTGACCTTGCAAATGGTAACCGTAAAATCTTAACCCTGGCTCTGATCCATTCCAAATAAGGAACTCTAGCAATAGGAACCTTCTTGCCCAAAGTAGTTCTATCCTTTTTGTGGATTCCTTTCCAAGCACTTGTCACTCTTTTCAACATCACAGAATCACTTCCTTTAACAAAATACACTAACTCAGACACCTCTTCAACCTTTGGCGGTCCATCCATTGCATATCCCAATTGACGATAAGCAAGCACGTGATTATAGTTAATACACCCCTTAGTTCCTATGAGGGGAACATTAGGAAAATCTCCGCAGCTAGTGATAATACTGCGTACTTCCCCCATGTCATAATTACACCGGATATCGAATGAAGTAAGGTTAACAAGCCTTGATGACCATCGGAGAGAATGCATGGTATCCACGAAAGGGCCACTTACCGGTAGATACAACTCAAACCATTGATACAACATTGAATGATATAAACTTACATTACCACCTTTTCCATGCCTGAAATGAATGGTATAAAGAGTATCTGCCAAGAGTGTCGATATCGGGTTCTTGTTTCTAAAAACATAAATAGCCGTCAAATCCACAAAATTTCTCTTGCGAGGGAAAAGGACAATCCCGTATATCATGAGAGCAAACAAAGTGTTGAAGTCAATCCAATTCCCTTTCTTTGCCAAGTCTTCAGCTTTCTTCACTAAGAAATCCAAATAAAACCCTGTAGCATCCTCACTTGATTTCCAATTGTCTTTCACTTCCTTCTAACTCAAATGAAGAATTTCAGCAATAACTTTGAACTTTGGCTTCTCCGGCACTTGGACAAAAGGAACTTCATCGGACAACTTCATATTAAGTAGATACGCGTACTCTTCTAGTGTGGGGACCAGTTGATAATCTTGAAAAGTAAAACACCGTAATTCCTTGTCATAGAACTGGAAGAGAGTGATCAAAGCCATTGGGTCAACTGGAGTGTTAAGGATTAGTAACAAATTGCCATAATTTTTGTTGAAATTACTCAGAGCATCACCCTTCATATAAGAACTCAACCTCTTCAATTCGGACATATCAATAGTAGGAATCTGATAAGAGAAAGTATGCCTGGTGGGCTCTTTAACACGAACTGAATCAAACTCATCTGATGGGAGGCCAGCCATTTCTGATGGAAAGAAGACTCTTGAATATCCTTGGAAGATGACATGCGCATGCTAGTTATTTTTTTTTACATCATTTTTTTTAGAAATAAATATGCTATGATGCAACATGACAGGATCAAAGTTTCACACTGGATCATGGTTGGACCATCACAGAACATCACTACTTCAAGATCAAAAGAAAATCCTGAAGCCTCAAAACTATCATGGGAACCTGAGTCAACTTTGCAACGCAAAGTCACCAATAGTACCTGTACCTGTAAGAAAAGTTTTCCCGCCCCTCTCACGGGTGTAGTCTAGGTCAAGGTAAGGTTAAAAGCCAAATCAGAGTACAAGAGTTCGAATGTCGGTATCATTATACGATAACACCTATATGAACTACCTCCGAAGTCATGGGTCTCATAGTCAGGTCTACAAAGCATCCGCCTCATAGCCGCCACGGCCACTCTATTCCTAGTTCCTATGGAATTTACTCATAGCTTGGGTATGAGGTCTTTTACCTCATGGAACAACCCACCCACCAAGAAAATCCAAAATCCAAACAGTCCATCCAAATCCAGTATGCAGAAAGTAAAGCGCATATAGGATGCAATGCAAACAGAAAAATATGCAAAGCGGTAAAATAAACACCCAAAAAGAAAACAAACAAGAGCTAGGATCGACTCCGAGATGGACCAGCAAAAGGTCAATCTTTCCCCAGTGAAATCGCCAGCTGAAACAACGCGGTCGGAACCTGTCATTTGGATGTAATGAAACATCAATAAAGTCACCACCGAACGTCTTTTATCCCGCCGAGAGGGAAAGGTAAACATCGAAAAAACCTAAAAATGGAGAAATCACGATCTTTCGACCGAGAGATCGGGTAAGGGAGTCTGTTACGCGAGGCGAAGGTGTTAGCACCCCCACACACCCGTAGTACTCTACGGTATCCACTCTTGTTGTCTAATCTAATGGGTGTGGTCAAATCCTATGTCTATGGCTTAAAACTGAAAAGGGAATGCATGCGAAAGAATAAAAAGAAAACAATATAGGGAAAATAAAAAGATATGCTCGATCGGGCCCTACCCCAATGCCTACGTATCCCTTTTAAGGAATCAGAGCAGCCGTAGTTCGGCTTATGTATTTTGGTTGGTTTGTGTTTTTTAGTTAAGACAACAAAAACAGGCAAGATGGCAAAACATCAAATAAAACATCAAACAAATGAGATGGTCAAACATCGACTAAATAATAACAAGGTAACATGTCAAAGATGAAGAAACATCAAATGATAAAACAGATAACAAAAACATCGATAAAACGGATGACAAAATATCACACCTAACAATGATATTGAGAATCAAAGTAGGATAACAAACATGTGCAATGGCGAAACATCGGCTTCAAGATGACAAGGTATCATGGCAAAGATGGTGAAACATCAATAAAACGGATGACAAAATATCACACCTAACAATGATATTGAGAATCAAAGTAGGATAACAAACATGTGCGATGGTGAAACATCGGCTTCCAGATAACAAGATATCATGGCAAAGATGGAGAAACATCAATAAAGCGGATGACAAAACATCACACTTAACAATGATATTGAGAATCAAAGTAGGATAACAAACATGTGCGATGGCAAAACATCGGCTTCAAGATAACAAGATATCATGGCAAAGATGGCGAAACATCAATAAAACGGATGACAAAACATCACACCTAACAATGATATTGAGAATCAAAGTAGGATAACAAACATGTGCGATGGCGAAACATCGGCTTCAAGATAACAAGATATCATGGCAAAGATGGTGAAACATCAATAAAACGGATGACAAAACATCACACCTAACAATGATATTGAGAATCAAAGTAGGATAACAAACATGTGCGATGGCGAAACATCGGCTTCCAGATAACACAAACAAAGCAAGATTGGTTTGTATCTTTTACTTTGAAGAAGGGTTTGAGTTCATTAGAAACATTTTTACAATTTGCCAAGAAAACAGTTTTGTTTTAAGATGCAGAATGCATAGAAAGGGGAAACAACTAAGGGAAAATAACCTAGTGTTATTCCTAGTGTTATCATACAGTGGTTGACCCTAAGGTTGAGGATAAAGGAAAAACATACCTTAATTAACATGCTAAAGGAAGCTTAACAAAACTATCCTATAGGGAGCATGCAATGAGAGCGAAGTCGTGATCTCAATTTCTAAATTGAGTGACTCATCGATCAACAATTAAAGAAGAAAAGCAAAAACATCCTATAGGGAATATGCAATGAGAGCGAAGTCGTGATCTCAATTTCTAAATTGAGTGACTTCGATCAACAATTAAAGAAGAAAAGCAATAAACATCCTATAGGGAACATGCAATGTGAGCGAAGTCGTGATCTCAATTTCCTAATTGAGTGACTCATCGATCAACAGCAAACACAACATATGTATTAGACAAAAACCAGAGGGCCTCCTGACATATATCAGCAACAGAGGTCCCATCATGCAATCAGAGAACTATGCAAAATGAAAATGGAGAAAGGAGATAGTGCAATACCAAACGAATAAATATCTGTAGCAACTGAGCAAGAATAAAAAGAAACCCAGAGAACTTCAAGCAAGCTGACATCAGTAGATAAATCAAGTCAGAAATTACGCCATAAGGATGTAAGTAATGAGATTATCAGATATGAACAGATCCCATGGGTAATGTATAGTATTCACAATCTCATGTATATATCCTGCATGGAATATCAAACACGCCAAATACAATAGCAGTTCCAATGTAATAAGTTGTGTTCCACAAATAAAGTGAAACACGGTAGTCTCAGGCCAAAAGTGGAATATTATACATTGTCACAAAGTCTCCAAGATAGGCCAAGGCCTCTAATCCTAAGTCCAAGAAAAAGTCTTATGCTCCATAATGCCAAGGATAGTAACCAAATAGTCCAAGTATTATTAAAGTTTTTTTTTTGGTTCATGTTGACTATTAGGTGTCTTTAAAATGAAAAGAAAAGCTCAAGTGAGCAAAATAAAAATGACATAAAAGTAAATGGTCAAGTGATCAAAGATGAAAATAGCATGAAATGTAAAATGCTAAAAGTAAATGGTACATAAATCATAAAAAATAAAAGCATAAAGTAAAGTCAATTGTTAGAAATTAGTGGTTAGTTGGATGACCATCTTGAAACTTGCATTTGGAACTCATTAGAGGATTGGTAGAACCAAAGCCTCCACACAACAAGTTGCATTTTCTTTTTGTCAATTATATCATGCATTTTGGAATCCTCAAAAGTAACATTTAATGATCAACGATGTTTAAGTGATCTGCGTTGACCAAAGGTGTTGTAGATCCATTAGAGGATTGGTAGAACCAAAGCCTCCATACAATGAATCTCAAGGTTATTGGATCAAAGAGATCAAATTAACATACTTGGGCTTACAATCATAAGTTTGGGCCACGAATGATCATTTATTTGAATCGGGACAAAATTTAGCGATATGTTAAGCAATTGTAAGTGGACTTATGTAGAAGTCGCACCTATTTTGAGGTCGGTCAATAGCAATCTATGTACTTCATGTTTGGATAAATGATATAGAGATCACCATACCTTAACATGTAACAGAATTAAAAAAAGAAAGGGATGAGATGAAGAGGGAGGGTAATGATAAGCTAATTTGGATCACCATTTCAAAATTCTTTCATCTTTAAATTCAACCACTCCTCTAGATGGATTAAAGCACTAAACATATCATTAATCCAAAGCACCAAAAACGAATTAAATAATTCACTCTTAGGTATATTTGAATTGATGAACATTTATCCAACTTCATCTACATCACAAAGTCCATTGAGTTTAAAGAGAAATTGGACATTTAAAATTGCAATCCAAACCAACAATCAAAAGGAGTGAGTAGAAAAAACATTTTGGATTAAAGCTGCCCCAAAACAAGGCAAAAAAATGCATTTTGTCCCTGTGTAAATCGATTGCACTACTGTGTAAATTGATTTACACAGTACAATTTTCAAAAATTTGCGTGAAATTGCTTCTGTGCAATCGATTGCACTGTTACTGCAATCGATTGCACACTGTTACAGACAGTAAAACAGCATTTTAAAAGGCCAATTTCTTATTAAAACTTTCCATCAAACACCTTATGATCATGGATCCAATTGAGCACGAAAATTCCATCAAATTATGAGAAAATAACACCATTGGAATCACAAAATAATGCTCAAAGAATCAAACCCGAAGATCAACAAGAGATCACATTGTGAAAGATGAATTATCCAACTTACCAAAGGAAGATCTAGAGAATTATCAACACAACTTCAAGAATTTGCTTCAATTCAACCACAAGAATCAATTACCAAGCTTAGATGTAGAGAATTGATGAAGAAAAAGTATTTGGATGAAGGTTTAGCTCAAAGATTAGTAAGCTTCAATGCAAAGCTTACTACCTTTTTGAAAATGGAGCTTTGAGTGAATTTGGTAGATGGAGAGAATTGAGAGATTTTTTAGGAAGGTGGACTTGGCTATCAAAAGCTTGAAATTTGAATGAAATGAGGGCTCTATTCATAGAGTTTTAGGATTGGGATTAGTGGTAATTTGGTAATTGATTCTTGGAGCCAAAATTTGAATTAATGATAATTCTTTCAAATATTAGAGCCAAAATTTGAATTAATGATAATTCTTCTTAAAAATGAAAGATTGGCACTAAAATTTGAGTTAATGGTACATCTTTCAAAAATGAAGGAAAATTGGAGCCAAAATTTGACAAGTTTACAATTGCTGATTTTTTTCAAATTTTCACGCTGTGCAATCGATTGCACTACAGTGCAAATCGATTTGCACAATGTCTTTTTTCAAAAATGGCGCAAAATACACTATGTGAAATCGATTGCACTCTAAGAGCAATCGATTGCATCAGTGAAAAAATGAATTTTTGTTAATTGTATTTTGCAAAAAAGAGATTTTAGGAGAATAATACCAGGAATCTTTATTTGTCAGATGCTTTGACTTGGTACCTACAAAACACAAATATGCAAAGACAAAGACAAATATTTTTTGTATTTTGATTAGAAGTTAGTCAACAACACATATATAAAATACACAACTAAGGTGCTTGGAGATTTCTCAAGAGAAAACTTAAAGATAGAAGATAGAAAAAGAGGAAGAACCAACCCTAATGTGATCTTGTTATGATCGAATTGATATGATATGATAGAGGAATCTTAGGGGCAAAAATTGGGGTACAACAGCTGCCCTTATTTAAGTGTCTTCTATCCGGAGATACGAAGGTTAAAAATCTTCGCGTCGACGCGATTGAAGATACTTAAATATAAAATAAGCCCTAGTTTTGTGCCATGTGCTAAGAGATAGCTGATCAAGCTTCAAAAACCTAATTCCACTCAACTTGGACCAAACCCTAATTTTGTTTGACATTTCAGGAGATTGATGAACCATCTTCAAAACTTTAAAATCCTCTGGACCTCTTGGCCGATTTCTTGTACTAAGACCTTCCAAATATCAATGAGATGTTATAGCTTCCAAATCAAAACTTATATATTGATCAATGATCTTGTTCAAACAAAACCCTAAATTGACTGGTGAATCAAAGGAGTGGTTCCTTCACATAATCCATCATAAACTTCAATCCTCTGATGGTCCAAAGAGATGGATAAAACATCTTGAAATATGCAATAACTTTTGGCCTGAAAGATCCAGAGGTTTAGATGATAAGGTTCTACTTGAGCAACTTGTCAATGCAAACAACTTTCAAAGCTTGAGGAAGACTTGATAACCAAAGTACTTTGATCCCATCACCATGTATGAATGCAATGCAATATGATATTCATGATGAAACATAAGCCAAAAATCAAGAGGGTAAATTTTGGGGTGCAACACTCACCACGTGATCATTTCTCCTAGGCCAAATCATTGAGAGCGTCTAGTTCATCTGTGATTTTTAAATTGTAATTTCCTTTTCTTGTTCAAACAATTATTGTCATGTCAAACTTTGGTTTTACCATTAATGCATTACATATGTTTGTCTAGATTTATGTCATTTTCATTATATTTAAACTGCTTTCTTACTTTCTTTTTGTGATGTTCAACTCTCGATTAGAAGTTGTAAGCCTTTAGAGGGAGGATGACGAAAACGATACCACAGTATCTACAATATGCTTTTGAACAGAATCCGCTGATGATGTACAGACGTTGCTTTCAAATCCCAAATAGTGGAGTTATAAGGAAGATAATCCCTAGTCAACCTCATTTGAGCCTAAGAAATAGGAGTTTTTCTTTTCACACAAATTAAAACCTTTAATCATAACCTTGGACAGGGTAGTTTTCTCAGTTAATTCAGATGCGCATTCATTCGCAATTTTCTACTTTGTACATAATGAATGGCATCAAAGACATCCTTCCAAATCAGAAGATAGTGATGGTTCCGCATAATCATTAAAGCTGGCAATCATTATCTCTCAAAAGAAAAACCCACTAAGCCAAAACCTATGAAGGAGACTTAAGAAAAAAACTGGGGCATTCCGATGGCTGTAATCACAAAAGAAACAGTTCAGGCAAAAGTAGGGATAACGAAAACAAAAAAGAGGTTACTACAAATCCTCGACAAAAAGAAGATTATAAAAATGACTGCCTCTTCAAAATAAACTTTCAATTTCCGAACCATCACCAAAATATCAGAATAAAGACTCAACCGGGAGTTAAACGCACAATTAACTGAGCATAAGACTGAAGAACATCACGAAGAACGGGTTGGGTACAAATAAATTTTGAGCCATTATCCTTTGTTTCTTAAAACCATGAACCAGGCCACGTTACAACCCTTAAAAGTCCTAGCTGAAGCATGAGTTAGTTCGAAAGCATACTGTTACAAAAGGTATCCTGGCTCCTGTAGGGTTCACTATAAATCCTGAGTTGACATCACACTCTTATAACATTTGTTTATTTTACTAAAAAATGAATTTTCAAACTTCATGACAGACATAAGTTTTGCATTCTTAAAATACCATTGTTTACATATGACTATTTATTCAACAACAGAGAAATTTGCACGACGGATATTCGATGTGCAGAAATCCTCTTAGTGGACAGAATCACCTTAGATGGAAAGACATTCCAGTGATAGACCTTTCATAATCAAGGGGCATAGCATGGTGTCCAACTGATCTAGGGCAGTCGAGTCAAGGTTCAAGGAATCTCTCCAAAATGCCGAATAGCCAGGGGCAGATCTCCATCTGAATCACTTGAGGAATTGAACATGAATTCCATAAACGAATCTTGTATGATTAAACAAACATATCACAACACTGTGCAACACTTACTACTTTAGTCAGTGACAATTATCCATACTCGGTGAACATGGACATAGTCAGAAAATACTATGCATGAATAAAGACCCGCTAGGTTGATTGACCCAGGAAAAAATAAGGGCATCCCGGCGAACCAAAAGGGTTCGGGCAAAAATTAGGGATATACATATGAAAAATATGTACACCCGGCAAGTCGAAAACCTAAAAAGGAAGCTTGGGCAAAAAAGGGTATCCCGATAGACTGAAAATCTAAAAGGACAGTCCAGGCAAAAGATAGGGATTAAAGCGTACGACTACGTCCCATTATCTCGTCACTTGTCTATCAGTAGAAGGTTTATTACCCTGATCTGCATTCCCCAAGGACTCCAAGGGTTGGGATAACAGTCAAACCATCTACAAAATTCCAACAGATACATTCTCCAGTAGGTACCGAGGCAGGGGTATTCTACTACAAGGTCACTTCCATATTCTTAGCATGCGACCTAATGATGTCAGGTGTTCTCATACCCTCGGCAAAGCAAAATCTCCAAATTACTGCTCCAACAAAAATTCCCCAGTGAAGTCACCAAGATTCTCAGGATTCCCCAACAGATTCCTTCTCAAAACAACAAAGTAGGAATCCTCAGCGGAAACATTCTAAATATTCCAGATTTTCATCTAGAAACGGTTCAGGTACGATCCAGAGACGGGTGTCATCCTGACACTTATTCCAGATTCTCATCTAGAAACGGTACAGATACGATCCAGAGACGGATGTCATCCTGATACTTATTCAGATCATCATCTAGAAACGGTTCAGGTACGATCTAGAGACGGATGTCATCCTGATACTTATTCAGATCATCATCTAGAAACAGTTCAGGTAAGATCCAGAGACGAATGTCATCCTGATACTTATTCAGACTATCTTCTAAAAACAGTTCAAGTACGATCCAGAGACGAATGTCATCCTGATACTTATTTAGATCATCTTCTAAAAACGGTTCAGGTACGATCCAGAGACGGATGTCATCCTGATACTTATTCAACACATCTCCAGATACAATCATGACATAGATTCATTCTGACAATCCTCAAATGGTTCACAAAGTTTACCTTCCCCAACATAATTTATTTCTCTAACAACAGAAGTTCGTCTCTTAGCATTTCAACTTCAAACAAAATCTGAAGACCTACATTCTTCACCCCCAGCCATAATTAGGGATTTATTTCCCCTAGTTCAACAATACAACAATGGAACAACTGACATATTCATACATTGAATTCATACAAACATCATAGCATATGCAGCACAAATGCATATATCACAATCTCATTTATTTTGAGAGCATCATGCAATTCATACATCATGACATCGCATGAAACTGACTTTACCTTTCCAGGTTGAGTTCGTAGAAAGACAAACACTATCAACTTATACAACAGGTCAAATATTAATGCCCGAAACCAGACGGGAAAACCATCTACACGACCAAATGATATGAACTCCCGAAGCAAGACGGATTTACCAATAAATACAGCAAGTCACGGATTAATGCCCGAAACAGGACGGGGAAACTATCTGTGTGACCAATAAAAACAAGTTCCAGATTAATACCTGTAACCATCCAGGAGAGCTATCTACATAAGGAGATTAAAGATTAATACCTATAACAAGCCAGGAAAACTATCTTTCTTTCTCAAGTCGAAGATTAATACCTGTAACAAGTCAAGACAACTATCTTAACGACCAACAATCTGTTAATCTCACAATCCAATACATTTAACTCCTATCACTACATTGTTTAAATATATTCGAAAACTATGCGACAAGATTGGCGGTGAGATTGCTAGAATTAGCATAAACCATTGCGATTTTGCCTAATCCATTGTAGATACACACATCAACTACATTTATGAGGGAACATATGTTGTTGTTGTAAAATATATAGTCTAAACTCTAAAGATAAAAGATGTACTAGTAAATTTGCGGCTTGCACCCATTAAGAAAGGACACATCAGCAAAGGGAACACACCATATGGGAACTTGCAGAACAATACATATATTTATCAATTGAATTTGCTCCGACTAAGGACCTTGAACCTTTAGATTGTTGAACTCGCCTATCACTCCCTGTGTGCCTATCAGTCCCTGTGTTCAAACAATTACTATCAATCAATGTGTAAAATGAATTAGTGTTTAGAGGAGATGAAGTTATATAAAATGCAAAACAGAAAAAGTAATATTTTTTTCTGCAACATATAATTAAGAATAAAAATACCCTTTATCACACGAGTATCATATTTTTCCTGATTGCCAACAAAGTACACTTGTGGACAATTCTGAATGAAGAAAGGATCAGGATCCCTATCAATATAAGGATAGCAACCTGAAGACAACAATTAATATCAGAACAATCTTTTTGAACAACAATAATGACAATTTGATTTACCTCTTCAAATTCAGTTTCAATTTAAACATACCAATACAAAACAGAAGATAGATTCAAAACCTCTCAGCTTGCTATTACTAAAAATTTGCACCCTAGACAACTTGCTATATGGATTCAAAACATAAGATGTCATTACCAAGATATCATTAAAAATTTCTTGAATAGTAAAAAATTCAACAACAGCTAAAACAAGATGTCATTGCCACTGTTTGTTGTTCAATATTCAACAACAACTAGTTTCTTCAAAATATTCATCAACAACTAGTTTCTTAAAAATAGGACTCCAAAATATATATTATTCTTTATTCAGCCATTGAGTAGTAATTTATAAGTCACATATGACTCCAAAATATAAAAAAAAAACATAATTGATCTGAAAAGTTAGATAAAAAACATTAAAAAACATTAAATACCCGAATTTCAAGCACAACCAGAAGGTTGTGGCGGAGAATGTGATGACGAGACACCTGAATTTTTGGATCCCCCTCTTTCTCTTGAAGACATTTCTTGAAAATCTAAAATAATGACAAATAATTTTAGATAAGACACTTGAATTTACATCTTATTTATTCAATATAAAGTTATAATTTTACCAGTTACAATATCATCTGAAAGCTCAAAATGTTCCATGAGATTCATGTCCTTGAAATCGATAAAAGAAGGCCTTAACCAATTCTGGATGCACATTAATGCCTTTGTCATTTCAGTTGTTAGAGAGCTCCTATAGGTTTCTTTGACTCTTCCTCCTGCTGAAAGCACTTTCAGAAGCAACATCACCGATGTGACTAAAATATCTCTTGTCATTGTGGATAAAATAAGATATTCAGATGATTTGTGTTTTCACCACACAAGAATGTCAAAATTATGATCCTTTTTAACACACTTATCAGAGAGATAACCCTCAAGCTCATTTTGTAAATCAATCGAATCTTGTTCCTCCAAAAGTTTCTCAAAAACATCGGCTCTAGCCATAATCGAAGAACGTGCAACCTGAGCATACCAATCAGTTTAAAACATCCACTATTCATATATACTGTTAGAACAAGCACAAAACCTTGTATGTGAATCAATGGAGATGATGGATAATTTTGGTGAAATTAGAGGATTGGGGAAGATCAAGTTTAGAGAGAATAAAGATTAATTGAGAGGGTAAAAAATCATATGGCATTAATTCCATTCAACATGTTACAAAATGTATATATAGTGCCTGCTAACACTAAACAAAGTAACAAAACAGGGGTTTCTTGCAGCATACTGGCAGCTTTTCCAAAATAGCTTCTCAAATAAGCTATTCTCCAAAAACACTTCAAAACCAATTACACTGCATTTGACTTATTCTAATCATTCAACACACCACCTTAAGTCAAATGCTCAATGTTCTTCATGCCCAACCTCACCACGAGTCGCTTGAAAACATCATTCGTAACCGCTTTCGTCAACAAGTCCGCGACCTGTTCTTCACTTCTGCAGTAGCTCAAACGTAACTGTCCAGAACTTACTAAATCTCTCAAGTAATGGAATCTCATCTCAATATGCTTGCTCCTCCCATGTGCTATGGGATTCTTAGCAAGGTTGATGGCTGAAACATTGTCACCCAACAGCAGAACAGCTCCTCTCGTGTTGTTGTCCAGCTCACGCAGCAGGTTCACTAGCCACACAACTTGGCATGCACATAACGAAGCTGCGATATACTCCGCCTCACAAGAAGAGAGAGCAACCACCGGCTCCTTTTTAGAACACCAAGAGATTGGTGCTCCTCCGAACATAAAAACATAACCGGCCGTTGATTTCCGATCGTCCTTATCTCCGCACCAATTGGAGTCGGTGTATCCGAGTAATTCGCAACTTTTGCCCATGTCACTTGCAGGAAATAAAATCCCACAGCCAAGAGTACCTTTCACATATCTAAGGATCCTCTTAACCGCTGCCAAGTGTGATACCTTCGGCCTCTCCATGAACCTACTTGCAATACCGACACTAAACGCTAAATCTGGCCGCGTATTGCACAAGTAACGCAATGATCCTATCAATCTCCGGTATTGAGTAGGATCCACATCTTGCTCATCTTCACTCTTGGACAGCTGTAAACGTTCCTCGGCTGGTGTTGTGGCAGCATTACAATGCTCCATATCACACCTCTTCAAAATCTCCATTGCATACCTTCTTTGATGCATGAGCAGTCCCAACTTTGTTTTTTGGAACTCTATGCCTAAGAAGTATTTCATAGAGCCAAGATCACTCATTTCAAACTCCCCCATAAGCTCTTCTTTGAACTTTGAAATGTACTTTTCACAACTGCCCGTAATCAACAAATCGTCCACATAAAGACAAAGTATGATTACTCCTTTGCTTTTATCCGACTTCACATACACACCGTGTTCGGATACGCACTTCTTGAAACCAATGTTGATAAGAAAAACATCTATGCGTTTGTTCCAAGCTCTTGGAGCTTGTTTCAAACCATAGAGTGCCTTCCTTAATTTGTAGACCCTTTCCTCTTGATTTTGTATCACAAAACCAGGTGGCTGTCCAACATACACTTCCTCATCCAATGGACCATTCAAAAACGCCGATTTGACGTCCATTTGATATAACGACCAGCTGTTGTTATTTGCAATCGCAACAACTAACCGGATGGTTTCATGCCTTGCAACCGGTGCGAATACCTCATCAAAGTCTATGCCTTCTTTTTGCAAAAATCCCTTTGCTACCAATCGGGCCTTATGCTTGATTATCTCGCCTTTCGGATTTGCTTTTACTTTGTAAACTCATTTCACACCAATCGCCTTTTTACCTTTCGGTAAATCAACCAACACCCAAGTATTGTTCTTCTCAATCGATTTCAACTCTTCCTTCATTGCACACATCCATTTTGGATCGCTTAATGCCTCCTCCGTATTTACCGGTTCGGATTCGGCCATTAAAGCGAAATGAATAAGATCACCATCATTGTTGATCTCACTATCTCGGAACAGTTCACAATCTCAGAGTCTTTGAGGCATACCTCTATGCCTTGTTGGTCTACCCTCATTCACAACATTGTTTTCAGCTGCTGTAGGTGCTGGTACAGCGGCATCAGACAACTCCGGATCAGAGATTTCAAAAAATTGCTGCTGCTGATTTTCTGCTGTTGTTTCTGCACTTTTGATTTCATCAAAAGTCACGTCCCGGCTTATCACGATCTTCCGATTCTTCTCATCAAACAGCTTGTAACCACCAGTAGAGTGATATCCAACAAATATCAACTTCTCACCTTTATCATCCAACTTCTTTCTAAGTTGATTTGGTACATGACGATATGCAATCGATCCAAAAACACGCAAATGAACCACACTCGGTTTGAAACCACTCCAAACCTCTTTCGGTGTGATTTTCTCCAGCTTCTTAGTAGGACACCTATTCAACAAGTAGGTGGCTGTAGATACGGCCTCACCCCACAATTCTTTAGGTAACTTCTTCCCACAAAGCATGCTACGCACCATGTTCATTATTGTACGATTTTTCCTCTCGGCAGCCCCGTTTTGTTGAGGCGTATATGGAGGCACCACCTCACGCACAATACCCTCAAGATCACAAAACTTCCCAAATTCACTAGAGGTATATTCACCTCCACCATCCGTTTTGAGAATTTTGAGCTTCCGGCCGCTTTGACGCTCCACCATGGATTTGAAACTCTTGAACACTCCAAATACCTCATCCTTTCTCTTGATAAGATAAGTCCAAAGCTTCCTACTAAAATCGTCAATAAACGTAACAAAATATCGATTGCCGCCATATGTCTCTACTTGCATTGGTCCACAAACATCGGAATACACCACCTCAAGTAAGTCTTTGGCTCTCCGACCCGCATCCTTGCTAAACACCTTCTTGTGTTGCTTAGATGTGACACATTCCTCACACAATTCTGTCGGAACACTAATATGTGGCAGCCCCGTTACCATTCCACTTTGTTGCAACATCTTAAGATCCCTAAAGTTAAGGTGACCAAGACGGTAATGCCATAGCCACTCCTCTCTACTTGCCGCGGTAGCTAAACAACGATGCTCCATAACCTTTAACTCAACCTTAAAAGTTCTGTTGGCAGCCATCGGTGCTTTTAGAATCAACACACCATTTGAATCTAAAACACGTAACATCTTATTCTCCAATCGAATTAAGTACCCTCTTTCAAGCAATTGGCCAATGCTTAAAAGATTGCACTTAATTCCCGGTATGTACAAGACATCTTTGATCCTCGACTGTCCTCCATTCTTCCTTCCGATCAAAACATCTCCTACCCCTTCGGCGCTTAAAGTAGTGTCGTCGGCAAACTTGACTTTACTCTTTGTCGCTTGATTGATTTGCACAAACCAATCCTTTCGACCCGTCATATGTGTTGAACAACCGGAATCCAAGTACCATTCATCTTTAATTTGGACTCCCTCACGCACAGTAACTAATGCATTTCGATCCGAACACATTTTTTCGCCACTTTCCAAAACAGTACAGCTGCTGTCCCACACACTATCATCACAGTAGCTGCTGCCCGGAACATCAACAATGCCATAATTCTCTTCCGTAATCATCACAAGAAGGGTATCTTCATCATCTACCTCTTCCCTAGCAACCTTCGCCTCATCCGCATCCTTTTCCTTGCGTTTTGAGCGACATTCTTTCGCAAAATGCCCAAGCTTTTGACAATTATAACACTTCACAGAACTTTTGTCAAACGGTTTATGGGCGCTTTGATTACCATCTTTGGAGCTTCCTTCACCCTTTGAATTTTGTGGATCTTTTCCACCAAAATTCTTCTTATTTTTTGAAGTCCACTTCCCTTTCGATCTCTTGTTCTTCTCATGTAAACGCGCTTGCAAAGCGATCTCCGCTTTGGCTTTGTCGGCACTTCTCTCATCCATCCTTTGTTCATGCGCCTCTAACGAACTTTGCAACTCATCTTTACTCAAAGTTGTTAGATCCTTTGACTCCTCAATAGCCACAACAATGTTATTGAAACGTGATGTTAACGAACGCAACACTTTCGATACAACATTCTGCTCGAGGATCGTTTCGCCACATGACTTGATTTGGTTGACTAACCGGGTAATGCGCGTGATGTAATTGTTGATCGTTTCTTTGTCCTCCATTTGCGTTAACTCGAATTGACGTTTGTAAGTTTGTAACCTTACCACCTTCGCTTTGACGGCACCGGCATACGCTTTCTCCAAGATTTCTCATGCTTGTTTTGCGGATTCACAATCACCAACCTTCTCGAAATTGTCGTTATCAACACACGAATGAATCAAGAATAGAGCTTTGTAATCCTTCTTCTTTTCTTCCTTGTGTGTAGCCCTACGAGCATCGGTAGCATCTGCCTCTAATGGTGTAACTCCATTGATGACGATCTCAAGAACCTCTTGATAACCAAACAGAACCTTCATTTGTTTCGCCCATTTGTCGTAGTTCTTCGAATCAAGAATTGGGAGATTGGTGGGAATTCGATCATTGGAAACGGTAGCCATTGTTGGTGTTGCAGCGGATTGGGATCAATAACCAATGCTCTTGATGCCAAATGTTAGAACAAGCACAAAACCTTGTATGTGAATCCATGGAGATGATGGATAATTTTGGTGAAATTAGAGGATTGGGGAAGATCAAGTTTAGAGAGAATAGAGATTAATTGAGAGGGTAAAAAATCATATGGCATTAATTTCATTCAACATGTTACAAAATGTATATATAGTGTCTGCTAACACTAAACAAAGTAACAAAACAGGGGTTTCTTGCAGCATACTGGCAGCTTTTCTAAAATAGCTTCTCAAATAAGCTATTCTCCAAAAACACTTCAAAATCAATTACACTGCATTTGACTTATTCTAATCATTCAACATATACATGCAACACATACAATCCTAATTAGCATACATTTCAAAGACAAGGAGTCAAATACACTTACAATTATCTTGATGTTGCTCTAAGACTCTTTCCATGTTAGACCTTGATGATTCATGCTACTTTGACGTTGATGCTCCATGTTTTCTGCTACTAATTAAGTGGACCTAACTTGTAAACAAACACATTTAATAACTTAAGTTAACTAAGAGATGACATGTTTGAGGATCAAAGTAACAAGTAAAACACACATTCAGATATTTTTTTTGTTACATTCATACCAATGCAGCACCAATACAACTAAAAGAGGGACAAAGAGCAACTTAAATTCAAGCAATTTCGTATACCCGCAGTGTTATTTCATTAGACCGAGTCTGCCTGTATGAAACCGCAAACCCGTTTAAAACCAGACCGTTTTTGTTTTTTGTTTCGGTTATTACGGGCTGGACCGGTTTAACAACAATCTTCTAAAAACCAAAAGGTTACCATAAATAAATAAATAAATTAGCTCCTTTTGTCATAACTTATCCACGTCTATAAGCCATTTATTTAATTTGTCTTATGCATGTATATATGAATAAGTTTATCCACCCATAATCGAGAAAAAAAACTTAATCAGTGACCGTATGGAAAATGTTGAAAATATTGTGACTTTTCTTTTTAATATATATAAATGCATATTAGCTCTGTTCTTTTATACATAAACTAAAAATCCATGTCTGAATTTACATTAATGTTTTTCATTTTTATTTGTCAAAATTGAATCCATTCATTCAATAAGTTAATATTTACATGATTTCAAATATAGATAAACAATATGTATCAATTTTTAAATATTAATCCAAGTAGTATTTTCAAAAACAATCAAAATATAGCTCAATAAATCATGAGAACATACTTAAACCATAAGCCCTAATGAAAATATGTTTTCTTATTTATAACAAATGTTTGTAATTTATTCCCTTTTATAAAAATTATTGTGTCAACAATATATTTTTTTGCGTTTATAAAAATACTTGTAATTTATTCTCATTTATAAATATAATTGTACTAACAATAGATTTTTTCTGATTATAAAAATATTTGTAACTTATTGCTGTTTATAAATATAATTGCATCAATAATAGACTTTTTCTGTTTATAAAAATATTTGTAACTTATTTTTGTTTATAAAAATAATTGTAACATTAAATTTGTTCTCGTTTATAAAAATATTCGTAATTTATTTCCGTCTATAAAAATAATCGTATCAACAATAGACTTTTTCTCGTCTACAAAAATATTTCCAACTTATCTTCGTTTATAAAAATAATTGAATCAACTGTTAACTTTTTTCCGTTTATAAAAATATTTGTAACTTATCTGTGTTTATAAAAATAATTGTATCCATAATATATATTTTTTCGTTTATAAAAATATTTACAACTTATTTCTGTTATAAATATAATTGTATCAACTATAGGCTTTTCTCGTTTATAACAATATTTGTGACTTATTCCCGCTTATAAATATATTGTATCAACAAGTGACTTTTTTCATTTATAAAAATTATTTACAATTTATTCTCGTTTATAAATATAATTGTATCAACAATGTGTTTTATTTCGTTTATAAAAATATTTATAACTTATTCTCGTTTATAAAAATAATTGTATAAACAATAGATTTTTCCCGTTTATAAAAATATTTGTAACTTATTATCATTTATAAATATAGTTGTAAGTTGTTCTCATTTATAAAAATATTTGTAATTTATTCTTGTTTATAAAAATCTTTGTCATTCATTCTATTTAGTACAAATCAAATAAATTATTTTGCATTCGTTATCACACAAAAAAATAAAAAAAAATAAAAATAAGTGTTGTATTAACCTAATTTGGATATTAAAAGAAAGTTTATGACTTATATTAAAATTATAACAATGATTGTTGTTCGTTATTTGTTAATGTTCAGATAACAGAAGTAATAAAGAAGTAACCAAGATCCATTAAAGAAGAAGGTGTAAGATGAAGTCTGTTATGAAACAGTAAGAAGAAGAAAAGGACGAATCTTGTATTACATGCATATCCATAGGAAATGAATACTTATATATATTCTGTACAAAGAATGAATGGATAGAAAATAATACACGTGTCAATCATCTATTGCTACCAACTATAAAAAAGGAAAAGCATATCTATATATATACACTAATATCCCCCCTCAAGTTGGGCAGTGGATAGTACAAACTCCCAACTTGTTCAAATTGAGCTTCAAAGATGGTGAATGGAGGGGCTTAGTGAAAATGTCTGCTAATTGGTCATGAGTGGAAATAGGGAGGAGATGAATGAGTTTTGAATTGATCTTCTCACGTATTACATGACAATCTATCTCAATATGTTTACTACGTTCATGGAATGTCGGGTTATGTGCCAAGTAAATAGCAGATTTACTATCACAAAACACAGAAGCAGATTGATCAAACCGAACTAGTAAGTCTTGGAATAAAAAATGCAGCCACTGAATTTCACAAGTAATAGATGCTAATGCATGATACTCTGCTTCGGTGGAAGATCTTGAAATTGTGTGTTGCTTCTTTGATTTCTAGCATAAAAGAGATGAGCCTAACATAACACAATAACTAGTGACAGATTTCCTGGTATCATGGCACCTAGCCCAGTCAGAATCAGCAAATCCAAACAGCTGCAGTTTGCTAACAGATGAGAAAATAATGCCTTTAGCTGGAACTGCCTTTAGATACCTGAGAACTTGTAATGCAGCCTGATAATGAGGAGTGCGAGGTTTGGACACATAATGACTCAGATGTTGTACTGCAAAGCAAATGTCAGGTCGTGAATTAGTGAGATATATCAACCTACCAATTAACCTTTTATATGACGAGGGATCTTCCAAAATCGAGCCTTCATCAACAGTTAACTTAAGGGTTGGAGTAAAAGGGACTGCATATGGTTTTGCTGCTAGAAGGCCAACATCCTCCAAAAGTTCAAGAGTATACTTCCTTTGATTAAGAAAAATGCCAGTGGGAGATCTAGCAATCTCAAATCCTAAGAAGAAACGTAATTGGCCAAGGTCTTTGATCTTAAAATTTTGATCCAAGAGATGTTTGACCTGTTGAATCTCAAATAAGGAGTTACCTGCCAAAACCACATCATCCACATAAATAAGCAAAGCAGTGAATTCATGGTTTACCTTTTTAACATAGAGAGAGTGATCAGCCTAAGATTGTGTGTAGCCAAGTGAGAGAAGGAAGGATGATAGTTTTGAATACCATTGCCTACTGGCCTGTTTAAGGCCATATAGAGACTTCTGCAGTTTAAATACCTTAGAAGCATCATAACCAGATAAACCAGGAGGAAGAGTCATATACACTTCTTCATGTAAATCTCCATGTAGGAAAGTGTTGTTTACATCTAACTGTTCTAAAAACCATCCTTTGATAGCAGCTAAAGATAAAAGGACTCTGACTGTAGTAACTTTGGCTACAGGAGAAAAGGTGTCAAAGTAGTCAATACCCTCCATTTGTGTGTACCCCTTTGCTACCAGCCTAGCTTTAAATCTCTCAATAGAGCCATCTGCTTTATGCTTGCCTTTGTATACCCATCTGCAGCCAATGTGTGTCTTACCATGAGGTAGATCAACCACCTTCCAAGTATGATTTTCCTCAAGAGCCAGCAACTCTGCATCCATAGATTTCTTCCAGCAGTCATGTTTATTGGCTTGGTTAAAGGTTTTTGGTTCAATGTGAGAAGAAATGGAAAGGCAGTAGTGTTTATAAGAAGGTGAGCAGTTGTCATAAGATAGAACAGAGGATAAGGGATAGACAATATTAGAGTTTTTGGACTGGGAATTAGGAGGTAGGAGTGTAGAGTTATAACAGTGGTAATCAGCTAGATAACTAGGAGGATGAGAAACTCTAGTAGATTGTCTAAGAGTATGTGGTTTTGAGTCATTATCAATGGGAGGAGTGTGCTCAAGGACAGGTGAGGAAACAGATGATGGTCCAATAGGTAAAGTGTTGATTGGAGGAGTTAAAGAAGTACTGATAGGTATATTAACAATATGTGGAGTAGAATTATGCATATCAGAAAAAGGACTAGAGCTGGACAGTGGAGTAATGTCACTCATGACAGGCTGTAAATTGGTATTTGGATTGTTATGAGGAGAGGTATTAATGCCAGACTGACATGGTGTACTAACAGCAGGTTGCTGTCTATCATGAGCAGTAGGAGAAAGGATATGATTTTGGTCAAAGTCAGGTGGGTCATCATAGGTGGGAATAGACATGGCAGTAGATGGCTTTGGTACACAAGTCTCAGAAGTGTTTAAGGGAAAACAAGTTTCATAAAAGACCGCATGCCTAGAGACAAATAGATTATGATTTTGTATATCATATAGAATATAACCCTTAGTACCTTCCTTAAATCCAAGAAAATGGCTTTTCTAGCTCTAGGGGCAAACGTATGCCAGTGGTTCTGCAATGTGGTGGCATAGCTCAAACAACCAAAAACTTTTAAATGAATGAGAATGGGAGGAGTTTGATGTAACAATTCATAAGGACTCTTGAATTTTAGTAAAGGAGTAGGCAATCTATTTATGAGGTGTATGGCATGTTGGATACAGAAATTCCACATATTCAGAGGGACTGAGAAATGGAAGAAGAGAGTTCTAGCCACATTCAATATGTGTTGGTGTTTCCTCTCTACTACCCTGTTTTGCTGGGGTGTTTCAACACGGGACTTTTGATGGATGATACCTTTAGATAAGAAGAAATCATTAAGGACAATAAACTCACTCCCATTGTCAGATCTAAGGCATCTTAAGGATGTTTTGAATTGAGTCTCAACATGTGCTATAAACTGTATTAAACTTGTTTTAGTTTGATCCTTGGATTTGAGAAATATGGTCCACGTATATCTGGAATAATCATCTACCAGAGTCAAAAAATACCTATGGCCCAAAATAGAGGTTGTAGCAAATGGCCCCCACAAATCAGCATGTACAATTTCAAAGGGAAAAGATGAAACAGTAATATTGTAAGTGTTTAGTTATTGGCATGTATTTTTGGTAAAACCAGGTGTGTGAATGTCATGACTGATGTCATAACATTCTGGGTTTTTAGGTACTTTATGCAGAAAAAGAATGGCATACAGTAGCTGCTATTTATGAGTGTGTATCTGAGCATTTTGCAATGATCATATTTATTACCTTCTACCAAAATCGGTAAACAGGATTTCTGTTGTCATAACCAATGTTAAGACATCCTGTACTGATCTAACAGTTATGCAGTTTGGTTAATTCTGAGATTTTTCAGGAATTTGGTTCATACTTTCCAGAACAGAATCTCACGTGGACTTTAGGTTAACCTAGCTCAACCCTAATCTGGTTGATAAAGTCTTATGACCAAGTCTTGAGGTTAACCCTAATTAACCCTAGCTTTTCATGGAAGCCCTAACTGAAGAAACAGCTGCATATATATTCAACAGGAAAGCTGTTGGAAAATTAACTCTTTGACAGAAGATCAACTAGGGGCTGTATAGTTTTAACGATTGTAATCCAAGCAAGTATCATTGTGATAAGTGACTTGGAATAGGTTTTGATTGTAAGGGTTGTGTATCACTCGAAGCTTTGAAGCAAGAGTGTTTGTGTCACTTGATTAAAGCTTTGAAGCAAGGTCAAGTTAGGCGTATGTATCACTCAAAGCTTTGAAGCACGAGTGTTTGTGTTACTTGATTAAAAGCTGTGAAGCATAATCAAGTGTATGTTCTGAAGAGTGTCTTCATTATTTCATTAGTCAATTGTTTAGTATCACTGCTGTGATTGAGGGGGAGTGAGTAGGAACTCAGGTTTAAGTTGAACTTAGATTGAAGTTGCATTGGGTAGGTCTTAAGTGAAGGAGATAAACTGGTTGGTTTATTCCTGAATTAATATCTCTTATAGTGAATTTCCTCCCTGGCTTGGTAGCCCCCAAAGTAGGTGTTGTTTCACACAGAACTGGGTAAACAATTGACTGTGTTCTTTACTGCTTTTTGATTTACTATCTTATAGAAAGTCAGATACGGTGTCATAACATTCACTGTGACATTGAGTATCTGCTGCCAGAATTTCAATTGGCATCAGAGCAGGCACCCTGTCTGTCTTACTGGGTGAGATCTAGGGATATCACTTTCTGGCACTATGGACAAAGAAGGAGTTTTTGGAAACAGACCACCCATTCTGGATGGATCAAATTATGACTACTGGAAACCTCGTATGATTGCCTTCTTAAAATCACTGGACAAAAAGGCTTGGAGAGCTGCTGACAAAGGATGGAACCATCCCACCATAACTGAGAAAGATGGGACAATCAGTCTGAAGCCTGAGGAAGAATGGAGCAAAGAAGAAGATGAGTTAGCCCTGGGTAATTCTAAAGCATTAAATGCCTTGTTCAATGGAATTGATAGAAACATATTCAGACTAGTACATCAATGTGAACTGGCCAAGGAAGTTTGGGACACTCTCAAAACTACCCATGAGGGCACATCCAAAGTAAAAATGTCAAGGCTTCAAATGCTGACTACCAAATTTGAGAACCTAAGGATGATGGAAGATGAAACCATTCATGAGTTTCACATGAACATCTTGGAAATTGCCAACACCTCAGGAGCATTGGGAGAAAAGATGTCAGAAGAAAAACTGGTGAGAAAGATTCTCAGATCCTTGCCTAAAAGATTTGCAATGAAGGCAACTGCTATAGAGGAAGCCCAGGATATCAGCAAGTTGAAGGTGGATGAACTCATTGGGTCTCTTCAGACCTTTGTGATGGGGATCAGTGACAATGTTGACAAGAAAAACAAGAGCATAGCACTTGTATCCAACACTGAAGATGAGAACAAGGAGGATGAAGAAGAAAATATTTCAGAAGCTATAGCCATGCTTGGAAGACAATTCAACAAACTCATCAAGAGAATGGATCCAAAGTCAAGGTCAAATGTTAAGAACATTCCTTCTGACATCAACAGATCTTATGACTCCAGCAGAAGACCAAAGTCTGAAGAGAAGGGAAATCAAAGCAGAGGAATTCAATGCCATGGATGTGAAGGATATGGGCACATTCGAGCTGAATGTCCTACCTTTCTTAAGAAACAAAAGAAAGGAATGTCTGTTACTTGGTCTGACTGTGATTCAGAAAGTAATTCTGAAGAAGAATCTGCCAAACTAGTTACTGCACTAACTGGTATTTGTACCTCTGATAGTGACACTAGTGATGAGGAAGTGACATTTGAAGAACTGGATGATACCTACAAGAAATTATGTATCAGAAGTGCTGAAGTCTGTCAGCAAAATGAGAAACAAACAAAACTCATAATAAAGTTAGAGGCTGAGAAAAGGGCAGACATTGAAACTATAAGTCATCTAGAAGGGGAAGTTCAAATGCTGAACTCAAAACTGGACCAGATGACCAAATCTGTCAAGATGCTGACAAATGGAACTGACAAATTGGAAGAAATCCTCCAGGTTGGACAAAATGTGGGAAACAAGTCTGGTCTAGGATTTGTGGCAGCAAAGAAAACTGGTACAGACAAGAAGATCAGGCCTGATAATCAAATGTCAAAGCAGATGTCACAACATAGCACTCAACATTGAGAACGGAGAAATATGAAGAAAAAGTACCAAAGATGGAGATGTCATCATTGTGGGAGGTTTGGTCACATAAAGCCATTCTGCTTCAGATTGTATGGATACCCTAATCAGAACCCAGGTGTCAAACCTAAGTCTAACAAGGTACCACATACTCCACAGTGGAAGAAAAAGGCTACTGCCCTGATAGCCCACACTTCCCTTAGAGTCTCTGCAAAGGAAGACTGGTACTTTGACAGTGGATGTTCTAAGCACATGACTGGAATCAAGAACCTTCTCAATAATGTCAAACCTCACACCACTAGTTATGTGACCTTTGGAGATGGTGCTAGAGGAGAAATCAAAGGAGTTGGAAACTTGGACTGCCCTGGAGTTCCAAATCTAAATGAAGTATTGTTGGTAAAAGGCTTGACTGCTAATCTCATAAGTATCATCCAATTATGCGATCTAGGATTCAAGGTCAACTTCTCAAAATCTGAATGTCTTGTAACTAATGAGAAACAAGAAGTTGTAATGAAAGGAATCAGATCTAAAGACAACTGCTACTTGTGGGAGCCTGAGAACACTAATTACTCTACTGTGTGTTCTATTGCCAAAGAAGAAAAAGAAGTGAAACTGTGGCACCAAAAACTTGGTCATCTACATCTAAGAGGAATGAAAAGGATTATATCCATGGAGGCAGTTAGAGGGATTCCAAGACTGCAAATTGATGAAGGGAGAGTATGTGGTGAATGTCAGGTTGGTAAACAGACTAGGATGTCACATCCAAAGTCAAGACATCTGACCACCTCTAAGGTTCTAGAACTCCTACATATGGATCTGATGGGACCAAGCAGGTGGAAAGTCTTGGTGGAAAAAGATATGCATATGTTGTTGTGGATGATTTTTCCAGATTCACCTGGATTAACTTCATTAGGGAAAAATCTGATGTATTTGAAGTTTTTAAAGAACTGTGCAAAAGAATTCAAAGAGAAAAAGAAGGATGCATTGTCAGAATCAGAAGTGATCATGGCAAGGAATTTGAAAACAGTAAGTTTAATGAGTTCTGTTTCTCAGAAGGAATTAATCATGAATTCTCTTCTCCTATAACTCCTCAACAAAATGGAGTTGTAGAAAGGAAAAACAGGACCATACAGGAATCTGCCAGAGCAATGATACATGCCAAAAGTCTTCCTATTCATTTTTGGGCTGAAGCTATGAATACAGCATGTTATGTCCATAACAGGGTCACCTTGAGAAAGGGAACCTCATCCACCATTTATGAACTCTGGAAAGGAAGAAAGCCAACAGTGAAGTACTTCCATATATTTGGTAGCAAATGCTATATTCTGGCAGATCGTGAACAAAGGAGAAAGCTGGACCCTAAAAGTGATGAAGGAATATTTCTAGGATACTCCACCAATAGCAGAGCTTATAGGGTATTCAATTCCAGGACCAAAGTCATGATGGAATCAATAAATGTCATAGTTGATGATTATCATGAGGAAACAGATGTCCCTTGTAATGTTGAGACATTCTTTGAGACTTCAACTCAACAGAATGATCTACCTAACACCACTGCAGAAGACTCTGAATCAAAGAAAGCTAGCAAAAATCCTTCCATCAGAATTCAGAAAGATCATCCCAAAGAACTCATCATAGGAGATCCTAACAGTGGAGTCATTACAAGATCTAGAGAAATCATCTCAAACTCTTGTTTTGTGTCTAAAATTGAACCAATAAATGTTAAGGAGGCTTTAACTGATGAATACTGGATTGGAGCAATGCAAGATGAATTGAACCAATTCAAGCAACATGAAGTATGGGAGTTAGTTCCTAGACCAGAAGGAACAAACATCATTGGCACAAAATGGATTTACAAGAACAAATTAGATGCTGAAGGAGTTGTCACCAGGAATAAGGCAAGACTGGTTGCTCAAGGATACACTCAAGTTGAAGGGGTTGATTTTGATGAGACCTTTGCACCTGTAGCCAGACTGGAATCAATCAGACTCCTATTGGGAATTGCTTGTCTCCTGAAGTTCAAGTTATTTCAGATGGATGTAAAAAGTGCCTTCCTAAATGGGTACTTAAATGAGGAAGTCTATGTGGAACAGCCTAAAGGATTTGTGGATCCAAACTATCCTGATCATGTCTACAAATTGAGGAAAGCTTTATATGGCCTGAAACAAGCTCCTAGAGCATGGTACGAAAGGTTGACAACATTTCTCTCTGACAAAGGATACAGAAAAGGAGGCTTGGATAAAACCTTTTTTGTCAAAAATGAAGGAGGAAAGATAATGGTAGCTCAAATCTATGTTGATGACATAGTGTTTGGAGGAATGTCAGAGCAAATGGTTAAACATTTTGCTAACCAGATGCAGGCTGAATTCGAAATGAGCCTCATGGGAGAATTGACCTACTTTCTTGGACTGCAAGTCACACAAATGGAAGACTCAATTTTTCTATCTCAAAGCAAGTATGCAAAGAACATTGTCAAGAAGTTTGGTATGGAGAATGGCAGTCACAAAAGGACTCCTGCACCTACTCATTTAAAGCTATCCAAAGATTCAAGTGGGGTTAAGGTGGACCAAAGCCTGTACAGAAGCATGATAGGAAGCCTGATGTACTTAACAGCCAGCAGACCTGACATTGCTTTTGCAGTTGGAGTATGTGCAAGATACCAAGCTGATCCTAAAGTCAGTCATATCAACCAAGTGAAGAGAATTTTGAAGTATGTAAGTGGAACTTACAACTATGGCTTGCTGTACTCTCATGGTTGTGAACCAACTCTGACTGGTTACTGTGATGCTGATTGGGCTGGAAGTGCTGATGATAGAAAAAGCACCTCTGGAGGATGTTTCTTCTTAGGAAATAATCTGGTCTCCTGGTTCAGCAAGAAACAGAACTGCGTGTCTCTCTCTACTGCTGAAGCTGAATACATTGCAGCTGGTAGTAGCTGTTCTCAAATGATCTGGATGAAACAGATGCTTACTGAGTATAATGTCACACAAGATGTTATGACATTATACTGTGACAATCTGAGTACAATCAACATTTCCAAGAATCCTATTCAGCATAGTAGGACCAAGCATATTGACATTAGACATCATTTTATCAGAGATCTTGTAGAGGAGAAGACGATTAAACTGGAACATGTTGCCACTGAACTACAGCTGGCTGACATTTTTACCAAAGCACTTGATGCAAATCAATTTGAAAATTTGAGGGGCAAGTTGGGTATTTGCCAACATGAGGAAATGTAGCAATTAATTTTGCTTAAAACAAGGGATGAAGGAGTTTTTTGTGTTAAGTCTATTTTGATTGGGTTAATCATATGTTTTCCTATTTCTTTCAAAATTGTTAAGAAATTGAATAGACACTCATTTACCTCCTTCCTCTCTCGGCTCTGCAACAATCCCCATTCTCTCAATCAAAGATCTCTCTCTCGTTGCTACTGGTTTTCTAAGACTATCAAAATGTCTCAAACATCATCCTCTTCCAAGACGACTGTTTCATCCGCATCCTCTGATCGAGATTCTAGGGCAATCACAACATTCATGGATTCTGAAGTCTTGGAGATTACTCCTCTTATAGAACTGGCAACTAACCCCTCTAAGGTTAAAAATCTGAGAACAAGGCATGCAGGAAGGTCTCAAGCTACTTCATCCAGTAATCCCTCTCAACCATCATCTTCTGTTCCAAATAGGGAAGGCTCAGCTTATGTTTATCAAGCAATAGCTAGGCTTGTTACAAGAATTTTGAGTGAGAACCACTCTGTACCTGGCATTTCTGTTCCTTTAAATCAAGAATCAGCAAATCCAAATGTTGAAATAAATCCAGATGTCTCTAAGAATGTTGAGACACCAAATGACAACATTCAGAAATCATCTGAAAATCTTGATGACCTCCAGAACCCTTCAGAGAAGGATGTTGAACCCCCGGTTATTGATGTGGATGAAGACTACTCTGACAATGACCTAATTGCAAATATCAACCCTAGCATAGCTAGGAGAATGATGAACAGAAAAGGCAAGCAGGATGTTGCAAAATGTATGACCAAGGAGAAGACTGCTGATGTTGCTCACAAGAAACCAGGTCTGAAGGCAAGACTGGTGTAGAAACTATGAAGACTGGGAAGGTGAAAACCCGAGTACATGCTGGTAGTCGCTCAAAGCCTGTGAGACAACCGATAGCAAAGAAAAGGAAAGAGCCTGAACCTTCTGATTCTGATAAGGAATCAGAATTTGAAGTTGATGCTGAAGACATTCCTATCAGAAGGAAACTCCCTTCAAGAAAAATGACTAAAGTTCCTAAAGTCCCCACTGATAACATTTCTTTTCACCACCCTGAAAATGCCAACAGATGGAAGTATGTTTGTTTGAAAAGAATAGCCTTGGAAAGAGAACTAAACAATGGTGCCATGGAATGTAAGGAGATCATGGACCTAATCAAATCTGCTGGACTAATGAATACTGTGGTAAAGTTTACCAACTGCTATGAAAATCTTGTCAAAGAATTCATAGTGAATTTATCTGATGGATGTGCTGATGGAAGGTCAGCTGACTTTAAATGTGTCTATGTGAGAGGAAGAAAATTTAATTTCTCTCCCTCTGAAATAAACAAATTCCTTGGAAGACCAGATGAGGCTTGCCCTGAACTAGAGGTTACTGACAACCAAGTATGCCAAACCATCACTGCAAATCAAGTAAGGAGCTGGCCCTTAAAAGGCAAGCTGAATGCAAGCAAGCTAAGCATGAAATTTGCCATCCTGCATAAGATTGGTGCAGCCAACTGGGTTCCTACCAACCATAAATCAACCATCTCCACAGGATTGGGAAGATTCATTTATGCTGTTGGAACCAGGACAGAATTTGACTATGGCAGGTATATCTTTGATCAAACTTTAAAACATGCTGGAAGCTATGCTGTTAAAGGCCCTATTGCCTTTCCCTCCCTCCTATGTGGTATTGTCCTTGCTCAGTATCCTGACATCCTAGTGGAAAGAGATACTGTATGAAAAAGAGCCCCTGCTCTTGGGTTGCACTATAAGCTATTTCAGGGAACTCATGTTCCTGACATTGTCATGACATCAGCTGAGACATCAACTGTCAAAACTCAGTCCAAGACATCTGATGTTATAGGTGTGCTAAAGGAAATCTGCAAAGAGCTGGAGACAAGGAAAAGGACTCTTGAGAACCTAATTGCCAGATTAGAACAGGAGGAGACTGAAGGACGAAGAAGGGAAGAGGATGCTGCTGAAGATCAGCTTAATGCTGAAGAAAGTGCCTCCTCTGAAGATGATAGTGCTTGAAGTTTCGTGGAGTTGTCAAGCTTGCTGCTGGTACCTGTTGCTGCAAGTGATTTCAGATTGTTTGTTGTTTTTATTACTCATTTTGGATGACTGTATAACCTATAAGTACATGTATCTTTGGCCTATTTATGGCTAAAGAGGGGGAGAAGATTTTGTGTTAATTACTTGGTAGACATTATTTTTTTCTGCAGACATATTATTTCTGCTGCTCTCTATTCTCTGATTGTTTAGGGGTTTTAGCCAAAAATTTGCCAAAGGGGGAGTTTGTAAGTGTTTAGTTATTGGCATGTATTTTTGGTAAAACCAAGTGTGTGAATGTCATGACTGATGTCATAACATTCTGGGTTTTTAGGTACTTTATGCAGAAAAAGAATGGCATACAGTAGCTGCTATTTATGAGTGTGTATCTGAGCATTTTGCAATGATCACATTTATTACCTTCTACCAAAATCAGTAAACAGGATTTCTGTTGTCATAACCAATGTTAAGACATCCTGTACTGATCTAACAATTATGCAGTTTGGTTAATTCTGAGATTTTTCAGGAATTTGGTTCATACTTTCCAGAACAGAATCTCACGTGGACTTTAGGTTAACCTAGCTCAACCCTAATCTGGTTTATAAAGTCTTGTGACCAAGTCTTGAGGTTAACCCTAATTAACCCTAGCTTTTCGTGGAAGCCCTAACTGAAGAAACAACTGCATATATATTCAACAGGAAAGCTGTTGGAAAATTAACTCTTTGACAGAAGATCAACTAGGGTCTGTATAGTTTTAACGACTGTAATCCAAGCAAGTATCATTGTGATAAGTGACTTGGAATAGGTTTTGATTGTAAGGGTTGTGTATCACTCGAAGCTTTAAAGCAAGAGTGTTTGTGTCACTTGATTAAAGCTTTGAAGCAAGGTCAAGTTAGGCGTATGTATCACTCAAAGCTTTGAAGCACGAGTGTTTGTGTTACTTGATTAAAAGCTGTGAAGCATAATCAAGTGTATGTTCTGAAGAGTGTCTTCATTATTTCATTAGTCAATTGTTTAGTATCACTGTTGTGATTGAGGGGGAGTGAGTAGGAACTCAGGTTTAAGTTGAACTTAGATTGAAGTTGCATTGGGTAGGTCTTAAGTGAAGGAGATAAACTGGTTGGTTTATTCCTTAATTAATATCTCTTATAGTGAATTTCCTCCCTGGCTTGGTAGCCCCCAGAGTAGGTGTTATTTCACACTGAACTGGGTAAACAATTGACTATGTTCTTTACTACTTTTTTATTTACTGTCTTATAGAAAGTCAGATACGGTGTCATAACATTCACTGTGACATTGAGTATCTGCTGCCAGAATTTTAAATACTGTGAGAAAAAGGTAATTTCTTTTGTTTACCAAAGTGACAAGAATCACATGGAATGTTATTGTATACATAAGGGATAAAGGGAAATACTTTGGAAATATGTTTCAAACCATCATTAGAAATGTGGCCTAGTCTTAGGTGCCAAAGATTACAAGAGGATGTCAATTTTGCATGGAGAGCTTGTGACTGAGGAGTAGCATCAAGCACATAAAGTCCTCTTTGCATATTAGCTATACCAATCACTGCCTTGGAACGGTTCTGCAGAATTTCACAAGAGTTAGCAGTGAAGTTAACATGAAAATCATTGCTATTAACAAGTCTTGCAATTGAAAGTAAGTTAACATGAAAGGTTTGGATGTAGAGCACGTTGTGAAGAGTAAGGGTGGGAGACAAAACTATGCTACCAGACATGGAAGCAACCACTTGTGATCCATCGGGTAAACTAACATGGACAGGTACTATGGCTTTATGTGAACTAAAGGAAGACAAATCATGTGAAATGTGATCTGTGGCACCAGTGTCAAATATCCATAGATTAGGGTTCTTACCATGTTCATTAGAGGCATGAGAATTTAGGACAAAGGGTGAGGAAGAGATAGAATTGGCTTGAGGTGTAGGCGCAGACTATTGGATCAGGGCCAGAATGTTGTTGTATTGTTCTTGTGTAAAAGCATAACTTGGTTGGGATTCATCAGAACCTGCATGAATAGATGCAGCAACGGATTGAGTTGAAGTATTTGAAGTTTGAGGCTTACCTTTCCCTTTGAATCCAGGCGGATAACCATGTTTGAGGAAGCAAGTCTCAACTGTATGATTAGATCTCCCACAATGAGTGCATACACGATTATGTCCTCTAGCTCCACCCTGTGGCTTGCCTCGGAAAGGTTGACCCGTCTTGCCATTAGAGTGTCCTGAATAAGAGTTGGAGGTCTGAAAGGAAGTCACTTCTTCATTTGTTGAAGCATTAGGAACAATCATGGAAGACCCTGCATAGTTCATCTCTCTTTCTTGCTGAATTACCAGTGAAAAGGCCTTGTCAATGGTAGGAAGGGGCTGCATCATCATGATCTGTGATTTTGAATGAGCAAACTTCTCATTCAATCCCTTAAGAAACCGGATAACATAGTCTTGCTCTTTATACTTTCGAATCGAATCAATAGCACCACAAGAACACAGAATGGCACATGAACAAGCTGGTACAGGTCTATAGTTTTCCAATTCATCCCACATCACCTTCAATTGAGTGAAATAATTGGAAACATCAAGAGAACCTTGACGAAATCTGTACAAATCTTCTTGAATATCTGAGATGCGGAAAGTATCACCTTGCGAAAAGTGGAGTTGCAAATTCTTCCAAACTCCAGCTGCGCTTTCAATCCACAACACATATTTGGCAATGGAATCTGAAATTGAGCGGTGAATCCATGCTAGAACCATTGTATTACATCGAATCCATGGAGCATACAACAGATCAGAAACAGGAGGTTTTGTGAGCGTGTCGTCGATGAATTTCTCCTTGTTCTTGGAAATCAACGCAATGTGCATCGATCTTGCCCAAGTATGATAGTTTTTGTCGTCAAGCAGAGGTGAAACAAGAACAAGTGAAGGATTTTCATTGGGATGTAGGTAATACGGATTCGATGAATTGGTGGAAAATCGGTGAAGCTCTGGTTAGCCATGGAGAAAAAGAAATCAAGAATGTGCAGACTGTAAAGAACGAATCTTCTACCAAGAGAAAGAAAGAGGACGATGGCTACCAGAGCTATGGAAGCTCTGATACCATGTTAATGTTCAGATAACAGAAGTAATAGAGAAGTAACTGTGATCGGTGGATCTGGAACTGACTGTTTAACGCTGGTTCGCGAAATGTCGCGGAAGCAAGAGTCGCCACCGTCTTTTATTTTCTCCAAACATGGACAGGACAAAAGCACAGAAAAATTCCTTATGAGATAGTTTCTCGGTTCGGGAGGTAGGTTATAGAAAGGGAAGGTGTTAGCACCCTTTCTATCTGTGGTTATCCACGGGCTCTTAGGTACTTGCTCACTATGTGTTTTCAAAAATGGTTTGTTTGCTTTCCAACTGTGGGTTTTAAAAAGTTTCTTTGAAAATTTCAGTTCGACTCTTGTATCGGTCCTCAAGAGTGTTTGAAAAATTGCTTTTGAAAGCTTTTGAAAATGTGTCGGTGTGAAAAGTATTTTTGAATTTGTTTTGAAATTAGAGCAAGTATCTAGAGTCGTCTACCTACCCTAAGGAATTCGTCTGTGTAGATGTCCTTTAAAGTAGTGCCATCCCACCATTGAGAGGTAGGTAGCACCACCGTTGGAGGTGTTCGGGTCAATTCGGGGTTCGGGACATGGTGATCACCAGAGCAATGGGAAGACACCTTAGAAGCTACCCTCATGCCGGGTTCCCGGATCATGAGGACTTACTAAGACATCCTCTACTCGACGATCACCTTTCGAGGCAAGGCAACAGTGAGGCGTACCCTAGGGGTGGTGTGTGCGATTTGTGTGTCGTTTTCAGATATTTTTGTCTTTTGTCATGTTATTGGTGATCTAGCGCTTGTTTTTATTTTTGTCCATACATTCTTTCATGCCTTGATTTAACAGTTAAAAAATGCGAGAAAAGTAAAGATTCTAAGCTATTACAAAAGGCGCGGGTCCACATCGCCAAAATTTCTCGAACCCGATTTGACAAAAAAATAAAGAATAATGAAAAGTAAAGAATTAAAAGTGCGACAGATTAATTTACAAGGCCTTGGGAGAGGTACATAAATATTAAACGAAAAAAGAAATAAGCACGCGAATTAAATGAGAATTAAACGAGGGCGTTGGACCCTTTTTGCAAAAATTAAATTAAATGATGAAATTAATTAATTTAAGAAAGAAAAGAAATTGTTTTTTGTTTTGGTATTTTTTGGTATTTTATAATTTTAATGGGAAAAAATTAATTAAAATTAAACCTAATTCTAGTTGTTTTTAATTTATTAAGAAAACATATTAAAGTTTTAATCCTAAAATTAACCCTAATTATTTTATTGCAATTTAATTACAAAAATAAATAATAGTAAATATTTAATTATTATGGAAGAAAAACAAAGAGGAATAAAAATTATCATAAACCCTAATTCTATGTTTTTAAATTAATTATGAAAACATTACTATTAAACCTAATTTAATAACTAAATTTAATTAAGACAATTTATTTATAAAAATAATAAAATATTTATTATATTTTTTTATCTCTTTTCTGATTTTTATGTGTTTTTTACTTTTATGAAAAATATGAAATTAATTAATAAAACAATAATTAAAAGAAAGTATAAATAATAAAGAAAAATAAAGAAAGTAAAAAATTGCAAACCTAGGGGGTTCAGACCCCAAATAGGAGGTTTTCTTTTAGCAATCTGGCCCATTTAAATTCCTGGCCTTGTAGACTTTTTCACTCACGTGCAGAAGCGTTGACCAGGGTTCATCATGTTCCTTAGATCTGAGCCTTTGATGGAGTGTAACGGGACATGTGGCGCGTTGGATTGAGGGGCGTATGATAGAGCCTTGTATTGAACCTGCATGGGAATATTGATTGAAAAATAATATGGAGATAGTGAGGACCTGGGGCCCGAACCCAGGTCTTGAACGTTAACACACACATGCCTTGCCAATCGTACCAAGCGCGTTTTCTGTATAATAAAGAACAAACAAATATTATAAGAATAAAAACATGAGTTAGTGCTTTTTAGCGCGAAATTTTAAACTAGCCAATCCACTGATGCCACGAGGTCATCTTCTTCCTCGTTCCTGAAACATAAAACATAGGCCACGGTTTTCATGGTGTTCCCTTAGGCATGTTTCTGGAAAATAGCGAATAGGCGTTGGATGCTCATAAATTGAGCGCGAGGATGGCTTCCTGATCGTCTCATCGCACTGGATTGAATGGCCTTGGTTTCACACTCCAATTTTTCCTCATTTAAAAAACCCCAATTCGTAGCTTGTAAAACCCTAGAAAACAATAATGGCAGATTCGCCTATGGGTGATGAAAATTCAATTGGAGCACACCGTTAGCTTCAGAAAAGTCTCATTAGTACAAATCCATGAATAAAATGCAATGATATGGTCTAAATAATAGAATACGATTATGCAAAAAGAGTGATACAGTTCACCCTCGAATTACCAATTCTTTGAGTATGGGGCTAAGTTTTTGATTGGAATCGTTTACTGGCAACCCTGGCAAGCTAATGGAATAGGTTTTGAGGCTTGAATCGACCTGCAAGTGTGTTTTCAGATTTTTACTTTTTTGTGAAAAAGTCAAGTTTTGTTCTCTTGATATGGCGCAGCCTGGAGACCAAAAGCATGAGGGTTTGCTTTGTATATATGTGTGGAACAATTAGGTCAAGGAATTTGATCCAAAAGATCCATGAATTGATGAAGGAATATTTGATTTTTTATGCCATAACTTTCAAATCTTTTTCATGCAATTTGAGCTCTCAATCATATCCAATCATCCTAATTCTTCCCTAATTTGCTTTGCACGAAATATTAGAGATATTATGTGCACAAAAAGATTTGGAACATTAGGTTTTATATTTTTCATATATTTAATTAATTTAAATGAATTATTATTAATAAAAATTCAAATAAATGAATAAAAAATGAAGAAATACTTCCCTTTGGGCCAAGTGGTCGTGCACATGCCTTGGATAATGAATTGTGGAAGAAAAATAGGCCCATTAGCAATTTTAGGTCATTTGAATCAATGTTGACTTTTCAAAATATCCAAAAATTTCCCAACTTCCACAAGGCATAACTTGCTCCATTTTTAAGCTTTGCTCATGTTCTTGGACATTTTGGAAAGTTATTTGAGTCCTCTAACCAATGTCTTTGGTCCCATGTTATTTTGATTTACCAATCTCAAGTTATGGCCTTTGACTTAAAGTCCCTTTTTGTTGACTTTTGAAAATGACCTATAATGTTGAAATTGATAACTTTTTGTGAGAGCATTTCTTGGACTTGAAGTATGAAGATGAGTTGTAGGAAATGTCTTTCTCTTCAAAATGAGCTTTGGATGGAATTTTTCTGATAATCCATGTGAAAGTTATGCTCTGGTCAATATACAGTTGACTTTTTCAACTGTCCAAATAAGGAAACTTTTGCATCTTGATGATTTTTGAGCCAAGCTTTGAGAATCATGATCAAGCATTGATCAAATGATGTTTGCGGCTTCAAAATGAGATGTTGACCAAAAATTTGAACTTTTGACTGTCAAATGACCATTTTGCCCATGCAGTTGACTGTAGTGCAATTAGGGTTTTGACTGTGCAATTTTGTGCTGAAAGTCTTGAAACTTGATATGAGGATGCTTGACCATATTTGTAGGCATGTGGGACTTGATTGGACCCTTGGAAACTTCATTTTCTTGATCAGAACCAAAACCCTAATTTTGACTGTTCAGGGGGCTCTTACACTGTGCAACCCTTGGGGAACTTTGAAGCTTGACTTGGCAATTTCTTGAAGAATATGGGAGGGCAAATTTTGGGGTACAACAGTAACCAAGATCCATTAAAGAAGAAGGTGCAAGAGGAAGTCTGTTATGAAACAGTAAGAAGAAGAAAAGGATGAATCTTGTATTACATGCATATCCGTAGGAAATGAATACTTATATATATTCTGTACAAAGAATGAATGGATAGAAAATAATACACGTGTCAATCATCTATTGCTACCAACTATAAAAAAGGAAAAGCATATCTATATATCCACTAATAGTATTACCCACCTATCACATTATTGTTTAAACAAATCAAAAATTATAATGATTTTTAAGTAAATTCAAAAATCGTAAAAATTACCTAGTAAAATCTTATGATACTATTATACACATTTTTTAGTACACTTAGTATATATTTTTATAATATGCATTACTTATAAATGATAACCATAATATTAAGAAGTTGAATAAATAGTTTTAAATAATAATTCCAAATAAATAATTAAATTCATTAATTATGGTCAATTTTTCTTTATACATTTTAAATAAATAGTTTTCAATATAAGTAGTTTTTCTTGCAAAATACTCCCTCTGTTCCGTTATTATAACTAAAAATTATTTTTAGAATATCTAATTAAATTGAATTTATATATAAATTAGATATATTAATTATGAATTTGAAAAATAATTTTTACATGGAAAAAATAATTATCTTAAAAAAGTAAATTGTTATTATTTTTTATCTTTATGTTAAAATCATTAAATATGACGAAGTATGATATAAATAAAAGTGAATAATGACTACAAAAGTGAATAATTGTATACCATATATTATTTCACATAAAATATTCTTCATTGGTATTAAATAAAAATGATAATATGATCATTATTGATTCGATTATATATATATATATATATATATATATATATATATATATATATATATATATATATATATATATATATATATATATATATATATATATATATATATATATATATATATATATATATATATATATATATAAACAAAATTTCGATAAGATTAATCACAAATAATTTATTTTATTTATTATAATTAATATCAAATAAAACATTTAATGTAATTGATATTAAATCAAAATATAAATTCATAATTATTAATTAAATTTTATTAATATATTCGTGTAATATTTATTCTTAAATAAAACTTTACATTAAAAAAACTAAAACTAAACTTTAACATTGAAATAAAATAGAAAAACAAATGATAATTATGATGAATAATAAAAGACAACATTGAATAATCTATTGAGGAAAATAACTCGAAGCTATCAAAATCAAAAAAGAAAAGAATATCATTATACTCTTACATATTACATAGCAGAAATATGCAGTTTGGCAATATAAGAAAAGCTAGGACATATTACAAACTTAACACGAACAAAGTATGGTGAATACATTTCCATCTATTAAGTTAAACATATGATAGTCTAGACTGACCTGCAATTTTTTGTCAAATAGTATATCAGATTTGTCTGCATTTCTTGAATGCATATCACCAGCTGCAGTCCCAGACCAGTCTGAGTAGTCATCACAAAATGAGCTACTAACTAGTGGCGAAATCATACCAAAAATTTTAGGATTACCGCTAAGATGATTTAAAAATTATAAATAATTATAAAAGTTTTATATATAAAATATTTATATTTTAATCAAATTTAATAAAATATTAACAAAACATAATTATATATTTACAACAATCGTGATAAAAATATTAATTTTTTATTTATTGTTAAGCAATTCATTAAGCTAATAATTCTCAAGAGTAAAAATATATAATTTTAACACTAAAATAAATATTTTAAAATTATAGAATGTATAATATTCGAATAGAATTTTGAAATTAAAAATACATTAAAAAAATGAAATGAAACTCAGTAAACATATAGGATAATGAGAGTTCAAATATAAAATATAAAGATATGTAGAGACTAATATAAGTGTATATGATGATGAATGAATTAGATCGTGACACTATTAAAATGTTGACATTTTTAAATAGAAATTTGAAATAAAATAAAATTCGTCTTAAATGACATTAGGTTTTTAGATGGATTTCAATCATGTAGAAATTTTGAGACGGATTTGAGACTAATTATATAATTGTTGTTTTTTTACTATATTTTATAAATTTTATTCCAAATTCATGTGATATATTGCGATGGGTTTGAGACAAATTTCAGTTATAGAAACTTTTAAGATAGATTTCAAAAATAAATATATAATTGTTAATTATTTTTTTTGGAAATTCGGTCTCAAATTTGTATAAAATACCAAGACAGATTTTAGAAAGAATTTCATTGTGTTTATAGACTTTGAGATGAATTTTAGATATAATTTAAAATTGTTGTTTATTTTATTAGTTTTTTATATTTCGTCTTAAATTTGTGTAAAATATTAAGTCAAATTTGAGACAAAATTAAGAAGAGTCCTTAAAATGATAATTCACAAAATAATTATTTATCTTATTTGTTTATATGAAAATTATGTCTCAAGTCCTTGTCAAATATAATAGAGATATATTTTAAATATAATACACAATTATTATTACTATTTCTAATAGTTTTGCTTAAAAAATAATATAAATTAGTTAAGAATATCAACAATAAATTAAATAATTAATTTAGTAATAGTTAAGAATGATGATAATAATTAGTTAAGTTTTTATATGTGAAGTGAAGTGGTAGCTTAGTGAAATATAAATATAAAGTAAAATAGTTGAGTGTAAGTGTATTGTATGTCTGTATGTATTGTGTGGAACATGACATCTAATTAGGATCGAAAGTACATTCTAATTTACTAATATTTTTAATGTATCAGTTGTGTAAACTTAATGAACATATTTTTCTAGCATGTAATATCTAATGCCAACTATATATGTTTTCCTTTAAAAAAGAATAATAGGGTGGTCGTGGTCTTCCTTTGCCACCCCCTGTCTCCGCTACTTTTACCTGTTGGTGCACAAGGAAGAGATAAAAGGCAAAAGGAATATTTACTGATAGCTTCAAAAAATAAGGATTTACAATTAATTACAATAACTTACTCCACTATGCTATTTATACACAAAATTAAATCTAAAATATATTTTCTAGCAAAGATATAAGAAGATCTAAGATATATATTTTCTAACAAAGATATAAACAATCTAAAAGATATTTCTAAATATAAATTAATATCTAATTAATTATAAAATCTAAATTAATTCTAATATCATCCCTTAATTTATATTTACCCAAAACTGACAACACAAATTTCATCCCTTAAACCAAGAAATTGATCAGTTTTGATAGTCTTTGTCAGAACATCTGTCAGCAGTTTCTGGATGCTACAGTGCACAACTTCTAATATTCCATTCTAAACTTGATTCCTCAGAAAATGATACTTGGTCTAAATATACTTGCTTCTCCCATGCAACACTGGATTCTTGGCAAGATTGATTTCATATTTGTCATCAATCATCAGCTTCAGAGGTTTATTTACCTTAATCTTCAGATCTTTCAGCAAGTTCAGAATCCACACAGCTTGACATGCAGTCAGCGCGTGTAACACTCCAATTCTACCCCGACAATTATGTAAATGAATCAGAGTTATAAAATCATTCACGTAAACGAATCGGAACGTCACAAATTCCTCTATCAAAATTCATTGCATTCATCGTGGATATATAACACTTTTAAAACATCAGATGAACAATCATCATAACATCTTTAATTAAATAATTCAACATCTATGCAGCGGAATTCTTAATAACATCTTTATCATCAATACAACAACTTCAAACCAACAAAATACTTAATAATGATCAACTTAAAGTTCAACGATTGGATAATCAACAATCAAAAGCAACAAGCGTTCATCCCCCTGAGTGTTACATATCAGAGCAATGATACTGACTCGAACTACTGAAGGTATACAGTCTTCACTCGCGATTACCTGCACGTTACCAACATAAGGGAAACATTCAAACAGAAGGGGTGAGATATCTAACAATATAATAAAGCGCATGATAATTAATATATTAAATTAGATCACATAACATCACCATTTCTCATCTCATAATCAACAATAATCACAATAATAATACACGTTCACAACATCAATACACACTTCTTTATGCAACCATGTGATGCGACTCAATACTATGCAAATGCATGTGGTACCATTAGAGCAGAACTCCCATCTAAAAAATTGCCAAATAATAGAGGCATCAACAAGGCATAAGCCTTCTTCTCAATATTCGCCAATACAGGCCATCTCAACGAGCATAAGCTCCATCATAAAATGCAATATATGCGACACAATCATGAATATAATAACAACACCATAGTTTACAACATCTCAATACAACACCATCGTTGGCCAAAGGCCTACATCTCAAAAATATCTCAACATCTCTTCATCAACATCTCATATCATCATCATTTATCAAACATCATTTATTCGTCAAACATCATTTATTCATCATAAATTATCAACATCATTAATAACATCTCATCAACAACTCACATGTACATTAATACGACAGTAATTCATACTGCTATTCTGTAATATTACATCATTACTCCTACTGTTACAAATCAAACAGCAACCTATAAACATTTCATCCTCATCATTCTGCATAAAAACCAACATAACGATTAACGCGAGAATTAACTCTAGTCCTAATTGGGATTACTAGGGTTATCCTTCCTACTCTTCATTTTAACCCTCAAGAATAAAAGCTCACCGCGTTAGCTATTCAACGCTTCGAACGACATCTCAAACGGAGCCCGAAAACTCAAGTTACAGCATTTTCTAAACGATTCTGCCAAAAACCATACAACATGGGTCGACGCATAACTCCTTGGATCGACGCATACTGCATTAAAATCGCAACATGAGTCGACTCATTCCCTCATGTATCAACTCATCCTGAGTCTAATACACATCATGTATCGACACATGCTCCTATGGATCGACTCATCCTGAGTCTAAAGGTCCTCATGTATCGACGCAAGACCCTTTGTGTCGACTCATCCTGAGTCTTAAAACCTTCTTGTATCGATACATAGCATTTGGGGTCGACACATCCTGCTCTATCCTGCATAAATTATGCGATTTTTTATGCATTTTCACTACGGGATTCATAATTTAAGCCATAAAAACTTAATCTAATCATGGATAATCATCACTTACAGTTATCCTATAATTCCACATCAATTAAATAGCTTCGGGACATCATCATTCATCTATAATTCATCAATTTTTCATCATACAACATCAGTGGCAAGAAGTATGGGTTAGTAATCGTAGATGACTATAGCAGATGGACATGGGTAAAGTTCTTAAGACACAAGGACGAGTCACACTCTGTGTTTGTCATCTTCTGCAACCAAGTTCAGAATGAAAAGGATCTTAGAATCGTCAAAGTCAGAAGTGATCATGGTGGAGAGTTTGAAAACAAAGATTTTGAATCATTTTTTAATGACAAAGGCATTCTGCATGATTTCTCTTGTCCTAAAACTCCCCAGCAAAATGGAGTTGTAGAACGAAAGAACAGAACATTACAAGAAATGGCCAGAACCATGATCAACGAGACTAACGTTGCTAAGATCTTCTGGGCAGAGGCAATAAACACAGCGTGCTACATTCAGAATAGAATCTCTATAAGACCTATTCTGGAAAAGACTCCATATGAATTGTGGAAAAACAGAAAGCCCAACACTTCTTATTTTCATCCATTTGGATGTTCCTGTTTTATTTTGAATATTAAAAATTATTTGAACACGTTTGACTCTAAAGCACAAAAGTGTATTATGTTAGGATACTCTGAACGCTCAAGAGGGTACAGAGTATACAATACAGAAACACAGATTGTTGAAGAATCAATTAGTGTTCGTTTTGACGATAAGCTTGACTCTCCAAAGTCAAAGCAGAATGAATTACTTGCAGGTATGGAAGTTGAATTCACAGGTACTGAAGACAAGTCATCAGAAGCTCTCAACAAAGACACTCCCTCAACATCAGAAAGAGGCACTACAAGCAATCCAACACCTTCTGTTGATCAACTTCAGAAAAGACCATCCAGAAGCAGCATGGATCACCCAGAAGAAACAATCTTAGGAAGAAAGGAAGATCCAATAAGAACAAGAGCCAGCTTCAGAAACTCTAAAGAATCCCTCATGGGACTTGTCTCTCTGATTGAACCATCTTCAGTTGATGAAGCACTTCTGGACAATGACTGGATTCTAGCAATGCAAGAGGAGCTGAATCAATTCACAAGAAATGACGTATGGGATATAGTTCCCAAACCAAAAGGATTCAACGTCATTGGAACAAAATGGGTGTTCAGAAACAAACTGAATGAACAAGGTGAAGTCATCAGAAACAAGGCACGATTGGTAGCACAAGGTTATAGTCAGCAAGAGGGGATAGACTATACAAAAACCTTTGCTCCAGTCGCCAGGTTAGAATCTATCAGACTTTTAATTTCATTTACTGTTAATAAAGGCATCACTCTGTATCAGATGGATGTTAAGAGTGCATTCTTAAATGGCTATATAGAAGAAGAGGTATATGTGCACCAACCCCCTGGTTTTGAAAGTTCAAAAAATCCAGAATATGTTTTCAAACTAAAGAAGTCACTGTATGGTCTGAAACAAGCTCCCGGAGCTTGGTATGAAAGACTGAGTAACTTCCTGTTAGAAAAGGAATTCATCAAAGGGAAAGTGGACACAACCTTATTCTGTAAGACAGTTAAGAATGACATTTTAGTATGTCAAATTTATGTTGATGATATTATATTTGGATCTACTAAACCTTCTCTGGGAAGAAAGTTTGCTAAGTGTATGCAGGCAGAATTTGAGATGAGCCTAATGGGGGAATTAAAATTCTTTCTGGGCATTCAGATCAATCAAACCCCAGAAGGAACTTACATTCATCAGAGCAAATATGTCAGAGAACTTCTGAAGAAATTTGATCTCTCAGAATGTAAGCCATCAAAGATTCCAATGCATCCCACGTGCATTCTGGAAAGAGAAGAGGTAAGCAAAAAGGTAGAACTGAAGGTTTACAGAGGTATGATTGGTTCTCTTCTTTATCTGACAGCTTCAAGGCCTGATATTTTTCAGTGTATGCATTTGTGCAAGATTCCAATCAGATCCTAGAGAATCTCACTTAACAGTTGTTAAGCGAATTTTCAAGTATCTGAAAGGTACTACTAATCTAGGTCTGTTTTATAGAAAATCAAGTGATTACAGCTTAGTAGGATACTGTGATGCTGACTTTGCTGGAGACAGAGTAGAGCGTAAAAGCACTTCTGGAAGCTGCCAGTTTCTGGGAGAAAATCTGATCTCATGGTCCAGCAAAAGACAATCCACAATTGCTCTATCAACAGCAGAAGCTGAATACATAGCAGCAGCTGGATGCATCACAAAAATGCTATGGATGAAAAGTCAACTTGAGGACTTCCAGATATTTGAGAGTAACATTCCTATCCTCTGTGACAACACTTCTGCTATTTGCTTAAGTAAAAATCCAATTTTGCATTCTAGGGCTAAGCATATAGAAATAAAACATCATTTTATTAGGGACTATATTCAAGAAAGGGATTTTAAATTTAAAATTTATTGACCAGACCATCAATGGGCTGATATTTTCACAAAACCACTTTCTGAAGATAGGTTCAACTTCATTCTGAAACATCTCAGCATGAAGCTCTGTCCAGAATAAAACTGTTTTAATTTTATATATTAACCTTCAGAATTGTGTTTATTTCTCTGTGAACTTCTGATCAATCCTATTTCAGAATTTTAGAAATGCAGATTGTATCAGAATCTATTCATGAAGATATGAGCGCTTCAGTTCAAGGATAGATATGCTGTTCACTCAAGCAAACAAGTGTCATCCAGTCATCAGTTGTTTCCTGAGGCTGAACACGCGTTCACGTCTCTGAAAAGGCAAAGCGCTGATTGGATGCATTGAGACACATGTCATGGGTAACCGTTCCAAATATCTTTCTGAATCCCCTAAAATCAGCTATCATTAAATGCTAATAATCATTATTTATTTCTCTCTCTTAAACGTTTATGTTTTCAAAAACCTTTTAGAAATCTATTTAAACACTTCACACCATTCACACACTTTTACCGTCACCTTCGTTTTCTATCAACATTTCTGATTTCTGTGAAAACCTTTCAATCTATTTCAAAAAAAACCTCGTGTGAACATGGCTTCTTCCAACAATCCTTCTTCAGGTTCCCAGAAAGATGCTTCATCTGAGCAATATGAAGTTCCTCTCAAAACGCTTCTCACTCCAATCAAGAACCTTGAAGTTATGTCTGAAATAATAGTGGATTTTAACAGTCTCAAGGAGAATTGTTTTGATTTATCAGAAGAGATTAAAGCTCAAGGATGGGAAAAGTACTTTGACAGGCTGGTGGGTCCAACATTTCCTATTCTGGTAAAGGAATTTTGGATTCACGCTTCTTCCTCAAACCATCAGGTCACTTCTTACATCATGGGGAAGAAGATTGTGATTACTGAAGACCTGATTGCAAGACTGATAGGCTACAATGGTGGTGGTATTCACTGCATTGATATGGCAGAAAGGTGTCAAGATGTTTCCCTAATTGCAAGGGAAATTTTCATGCTGGGGCTTCCGTCCATCAAGATAAGGGATTTGAAGGACAAGCACAGAATTTGGGCAAAGATCATTCTGGGCTGTTTCAACCACAGGAAGCCTACCAGCTCTCCTGATTACATAAACATAGATCAGCAGTTTCTGATCTATTTTATCTCTCAGAAGGTCAAGATTAATCTAGCTCATCTTTTGTTCAACCATCTCAGAACAAGTGTCAAGGAAACAAGAGAAGATGAACGTACAAAAAGGGATTGGATACCCTTGGGAAGACTGATATCAGATATTCTGACAGAGAATAGGATGATTGAACATTTGACAGAGGCACAAGAAATCAGCACCCTGGAACCTTCTGTTGGCAAGCAGCTGAATGCCAAAAATCTGAAGAAAATGAAGCTGATAGAGAACATTAAGAAGGAGCCCAGCGTCACTCCTTTTGCTGAAATCTCCAGCAGAAGAGTCCCTCTGGACGACTTTCCTATGTTCTCAGAAATTGACTCTAAGCCTCAAATCATTCTGAGATATTTGGATGCTTGTAAAGCTGATGGTAAAGCACCAAATCTGAATATTCAAGATCTTCATCAGAAGGCACCAGAGGTTGTTCTGAAGAAGACAAAGAAGAGAAAAGATGCTACAGAAGGATCATCTCAGCAGACTCCGAAGAAAAGAGGTAATCATGTTTCTGTAACTGCTTTAGTTTCAACTGTTGTTTCCACATCTATCCCTATTCCAACTCCAATTCCAACTCCATCTGAAATCCCAACACCTCAAACCTTTGATGATTTTGACGTTGACTTTGACTCTTCTGAGTCATTAACCCTCAGAAGATCCCGCTCCAAACCATAAAATCCAAATACCGCAACCATACCAGAACCAGAACTTGCACAAGGTCTCTCTGATATTTACCAACACTCCTCCGCTTCCGAAACAGAAAATCCAAATCCAAACACTAAAATTCCCATCTCACCACAACCTGACATTCCACTCTCACCAATACCAGAAACTCCACTCTCTCCAGAACCAGAAATCCCACAACCTTCATCTCCTCAACCAGATATTAATCCACCCTCTGCTCAACACGAACAATCTCCACAACCTGAGACTCAAACATCTGAGGCTCAAACCTCTGAATCCCCTGAACCATAACCTTTGGCTATTCAATTGCCCTGTGGTACCACTGTGAATATTCCTCAACTCCCCTCTTCACCAGAAACAACTCCACCAAATACCCCATCAAGTCCAATCGTAATTTCTGACTCTCCCACTCCCTCACCTAAGAAAAATTCAGATGACCACAGCAAGACTGTCATTGATCTAACAGTCTTTGAACGCCTTGCTGCAATAAACAAAAAAACTGCTATCCCTAAACCTAAACAACCAGATGTTGGTTCCAGCATATTGAACTTTGAAACAGATATACAGAAGTGGATCACTTCTTTGAAACAAGCAAGTCTGGAACTGGTTGATCCTGCTGTATCAGACCTCCTCTGGACACAATTCAGAAGATGGGTATGCGCTGAAACCTTTAAGTTGCAAGACCAGAGCTATGGACAGGCTCAACAGAACTTCAGCAATCTGTTGAAGGAAATGGAAGGTCCAGTTCTGAGCAAGCTGCTGAAGGAAGAAGTTCTCCATCTGGACATTGCGCCTTGGTCTGAAAAGCGTACAGCATCTAAAGTTCAACCTGCAGAAGAACAGATAATTCAAGCTGAAGACTTGGGTCAAGCAGAAGAAACTACAGAAAGCTCTGAGAAGCAGCCTGTGTCTGAAGATCCTCAAGCTTCCTCTCTTGACAGCCAAACTCTGGAGGATTTGAAGAGATCTGATATGCTGATGAATGAAATGATGGATAAGCAGGATATCAAGATTGATTCTATAGCAAACATGGTATCTAAGCAACAGGAAACCAGCAATCAAATCAAGAGCATGTTGGAAGCTCTGTTCACACGATTTCCTCCTTCTTCTTAGAATTTTCCTGTATTTTCCTTGTTTTCTTTACATGTTTGTCTGTAATATTTCTACTTGTTCTAAACTATCATTGCTTCTGTTTTAATACAAACGTTTTTTTTTGCTCTGATCATTTTAACTCTGCTTATTTGTGCTTTTTGATAACTGACAAAAAGGGGGAGAAAGAATGATATTTTTCAATAACGGATTACTGAGACAAAAGTCTCAAACATTCTAACATTCTGATATATTTGAATTTCCTTCTTCTGAAAAGCTTACAGGTACAAGAATCTGATGAACTCTGATAAAATAAAGTTCTGATGCTCAAAGAAAGTTCAATAAAGTTATGATGCTCAAGGTCTCATGGAATTAAAGGGAAGTAATCAACTCAGGGGGAGTTTTTCTCTTCATTACTCTTATACTTTTTATTCCTTATCTTCTGAACTCTGATACCTTTTATTTGTTATTTGATTATCTATGATACCGTTTCCTCTCTATCCTTAAACTCTGATACCTTTCATCATTTTATTTTAATTGAAAAAATCTGGTTTTTGTCAACATCAAAAAGGGGGAGATTGTTAGAACATAGTTTGATTCTACAACCCTCAGTTAGAGTTTTGATGATAACAAAATACAAGATTAAATGAATTATGAGATTTATATAAGACATATATGCTACTAAAAATTATGTTGTGTATATACAGAAACTCTGATGGAATCAACATCAGAATATTAGTATCAACATCAGCATCAGAAGATATGTCAGCATCAGAAGATCAAATAACATGTGTTATACGCTGAAGTTTGATGAACAGAATCTGCGCATAACATACTCTGATTCTGAGCAAGATACTTACCATGTCATCAGCACTCAGAAGCGTCAGAATAAGCTAAAGCCAAGAACACTCTGATTAGCATTAGCAGAACACTCTGAAGTGTCAACGTTACTATGCATTCAAGACAGATTAATTACCAACAGCTTTATTCCAAGACAAAGATCTTCTCAAAAAGGAAAGAACGTTATGAGCATTGAAATGGATTTATGGACAACAACGTATCTATTCCTAGGCTACTTAAACAAGTCAGTGAGAAAAGAATTGGCTAATTCTTTCATACGCACATACGCATAAGCTAATCATCTTCACGTTCTCACTCATCCAATTTGCTAAAGCTCTCAACCGCTTACTCTATAGCTCTAGCAATCTAGTTTCATCCTAAGCTTCATATTGTGTATTATCGCAGTTGTGATATATAGTTTTTCTAGAAAACATCAAACACACATTTGTTCATTTATCTATAAAAGAATTACCTTGAGATAAACCGGTATGTGGTTAGACTCAAGAAGGCTTTAACAGTTGTTAAAGCAGTTGTGTATTCAGTTGAATATAGTGGATTAAGACCTCGTTGGAGAGAGGCGAAATCACCTTGACGGGTGGACTGGAGTAGTTTAAGATCAAACGAACCAGGATAAAAATAACGTGTTGTCTGCATTTGATTTCAAGTTTTACAATTCAACCCCCTTCTTGTGTTTTTCACATCTTCAGAAACCTCGTTCTGCCGTTCTTCCTCTTTTTCCAGCAGCTTCACGTTCTTCTTCTCAATCCTTATTCTTCTACTGCCTCTTCTTTCTACTCCTTCTAACAATAATAAAATTACATATTATTATCTTAACTCCTTATTGGGCTCAAAACTAATACACCCCCCTTATTACTTCTATTCCTTTAAACGAGCCCACATCAAATAATATTATACTTCTAATATTATTTCACCACTTAATAAAATAATTAAATCCAATTAATCACAACACAACTTCTCAAATATTCCAAAAATAATTTAATTAAATAATTAATTAAATTACGGGCGTTACAACTCTCCCCCACTTAGAATATTTTCGTCCTCGAAAATTTACTTCAATCAAACAACTCAGGGTAAGAGCCTCGCATCTTGCTCTCTAACTCCTAAGTCATGCTTTCTCCGGCAGATCCTAACCAAACCACTTTAACCAAAACAATCTCTTTACCTCTCAGAGTCTTAGTTTCATGATCTACGATCCGTATAGGCATCGTCTCCACCGTAAGATTATCCCGTACTTGCACATTGTCCATATGAATCACATGAGATAGATCTGAAATATACTTCCGAAGTTGCGACACATGAAACACATCATGCAAATTCAAAAGATTTGGCGGTAAAGCTACTTTATAAGCAACATTCCCCACTCTCTCTGAAATCAGATACGGTCCAATAAAATGAGAAGTGGGCTTCTTAGACTTCAACGCTCGCCCAACACCAGTCACTGGTGTAACTCTCAAAAACACATGATCACCAGCTTGAAATTCTAAATCTTTCCTTCGCTTGTCATGATAACTCTTCTATCTACTTTGGGAAGCTTTCATCTTTTCTCGAATCAACTTCACCTTCTCAGTAGTCTCGCGAACAAGTTCAAGTCCAAGTACTACTCTTTCTCCAGATTCATGCCAACATAACAGAGTTCTACATCTTGGACCATACAACGCCTCAAAAGGTGTCATCCCAATACTAGAATGGTAACTGTTATTATAAGTGAACTCTATCAACGAAAGATAAGTATCCCATGAACCTCCCTGCTCGAGAACACATGCCCTCAACAAGTCCTCCAACGATTGAATCGTCTGTTCAGTTTGACCATCTGTCTGGGGATGATACGTTGAACTCAACCTCAACTTAGAACCCAACGCTTCTTGCAAACTCTTCCAAAAATTAGAAGTAAATCATGGATCTCTATCTGACACTATGCACAATGGAACACCATGCAACTTCACAATCACACTAGTGTAGATCTCAACCAACTTCGTCACTGGAAAACTGATGTTAATAGGAACAAAATGAGCTGACTTCGTAAGCATATCAACAATCACCCAAATCGAATCATGTCCTCTTAGAGTATTAGGTAACCTCATCACAAAGTCCATTGAAATGTTATCCCATTTCTATTCCGAAACTTCTAACAGTTGCACCAATCCTGTAGGCTTCTGATGTTCAACTTTCGACTTCTAACAAGTCAAACATGCATACACAAACCGATCCACGTCACTCTTCATTCCAGGCCACCAAAACAAACCTTTCAAATCTTGATACATCTTCGTAGCTCCTGGATGAATACTCAACTTACTTCTATGACTTTCTTCAAGTATCACTTTCTTCATCTCAGCATCATCAGGAATACAAATCCGGTTACGAAACCTCAACACACCTTGCGCTTCTAGCTTAAAATCACTGTTCTCAGACTGATCAATCCCAACCATCAAATCTACTAGTTTAACATCTAACTTCCGAGCTTCTCTAATACTGTCTAAAAATTCATTATTAATCTTCAACATACCCAACATAACACTTCGCGGTGTAACCTCGCAAACTAAGCTCATATCTCTGAACTGCTCAATTAACTCCAACTCTTTAACCATCATTGCTGACATATGTAAAGTCTTTCGACTCAACGCATCAGCTACCACATTTGCTTTTCCTGGATGATAATTTAAACCGAAATCATAATCCTTTAATAATTCCAACCATCTTCGCTGCCTCATATTCAACTCCTTCTAATCGAATAAATACTTCAAGCTCTTATGGTCACTAAACACTTCAAATCTAGAACCATAAAGATAATTTCTCCAAATCTTCAACACAAAGACAACTGCAACAAGCTCCAAATCATGCGTAGGATAGTTCTTCTCATGAGTCCTCAATTGCCTTGACGCATAAGCAACTACCTTACCATTCTGCATAAGCACACCTCCTAAACCCATCTTAGAAGCATCACAATACACCACAAAAGGCTCTCCTGGATTAGGCAACGTCAAAATCAGGGCCAACGTCAACCTCTTCTTTAATTCTGTAAAAATTTCTTCGCACTGAACATCCCATACAAAAGCTTTACCCTTACAAGTAAACTTAGTCAATGGAAGTGCCAACTTAGAAAACCCTTCGATGAACCTTCTATAATAACCAACTAATCCCAAGAAGCTTCTAATCTCAGAAGCTGACTTTGGAGTTTCCCATTGCAACACAACATCAACCTTCGATGGATCTACAACAATGCCACTACCTGAAATCACATGACCAAGAAAACTAACCTCATTTAACCAAAATTCACACTTGGACAGCTTCGCATACAACTTCTTCTCTTTCAAAACCTGCAATACTACTCTTAAGTGTTCTGCATGCTCTTCTTCTGACTTAGAGTAAATCAAAATATCATCAATGAACACCACTACAAACTGATCCAAATAAGTATGAAAGATACGATTCATATATTCCATGAATACTCTTGGCGCATTAGTAACACTGAAAGGCATCACTGAATACTCGTAATGTCCATAACGCATTCTGAAAGCCATCTTCTGGACATCTTCATCCTTCACTTTAATCTGATGGTAACCCGACCTCAAATCAATCTTACTAAACACACGAGCATCCACCAATTGGTCCATCAAGTCATCTATCCTTGAAAGCGGATACTTGTTCTTAATCGTCACTTTATTCAACTGTCTATAATCAACACAAAGCCTCATACTTCCATCTTTCTTCTTTACTAACAACACTGAAGCTCCCCACGACGATACACTTGGCCTTACAAACTTCTTCTCAAGTAACTCTTCCAATTTCTTCTTTAACTCTGACAATTCAGATGCAGACATCCTGTATGGTGCCATAGACACAGGTCTAGTACCAGGTACAAGATCAATCGCAAATTCAACTTCCCTCTTCGATGGTACATCAGGAATCTCATCGGGGGAAACTTCAGGAAATTCACACACCACCTGCAATTCCTCAATTGTAGCTTGAGTCTCTATAGATAGCGACGCCATCAACGAGAACATTTGTGCTTCCTCTTGTATCAACTTCCTCAACTGTCTAGCAGACAACAGACTATCTTCCTCTACTTCAGGAGTAGAAAACTTCACAGACTTGTCATAACAGTTAATATGAACACAATTATGCTCTAACCAGTTCGTACCCAAAATCACATCCAATCCTCTTAACGGTAAACAAATCAAATCAACAACAAAGACTCTGTCGAAGATCGACAAGGGACACTTCAAACACACAAAAGAAGTAGTCACCGACCCCTTGGCTAGAGTATCGAAGACCATTTCTCCATTCAAAGAAGACAACATAAGACCCAATCTTTCAACACAATCAACAACAATAAAATGATGAGTAGCACCGGTATCAATAATAGTAATTAAAGGAGTACTATTAATGAAACATGTACTTCTGATAAGTTTGTCCTCAACAACTGTCTGATCCTCAACCAAAGCAAATACTTTACCACTTGACTGAGCCCTCTTCGGTCTCGGAAACCGACTACCAATGTGCCCTTCTTCTCTATAATTGAAACAAATCACATCCTTATGTTCACACTCAGATACAACATGTCTGTTCTTACCACAACGGAAACACCTTTTCACTTCAGTAGTACACACATTACTCTTGTGCCCAAATTTTCCATACTTAAAGCAAACCACACCAGCAGGAGCATCTCCCCCACTAGTCCTCTGACTGTGAGCAACTTTCTGTTTACCTTTACCAGCTGGGGCATCATAAGGCTTACCACGATTCTGTTGGTGCTTACCCCTCTTCTCACTAATAATCTTGTAATGAGCATTATTATCCTCCTCATAAATCCTGCAACTATTGTGACACCCCAAATTAATTCAATTGTTAAATAATTAGGAATTTAATTATTAAATTAATTAAAGGCTTAATTAATAATATTTTGGATTAAATGGATGAATTAATGATGGAATTAAAAAGGAAGACCGGGGGTGTAAGGTTGAATTAGAGGAGTGTGAAGTAAAAAGCTCTATTAAAATAATTACTAATTTATTATTATTATTTGGCAAATAATAAAAGGAAAAGAAAAAGAAGGATAAAAAGGAAAAAGGAAAAGAAGGTTTTGGAAAAACTCATTGTACGTGAAATTGGAGAAGAGAAGAGAAGAGAGGAAAAAGCCAAACGCCGTGAATTCGAAGGATCATCGCGAGGTAAGGGGTGATTTCGATTATTTAATATGCCTTATAGATTTTGGGATCAATAGAATTGATTAAGCATGTTAGGAATCCCAATTTAGGATTTATGAAATTCAAACCCCAATTCCATGAATTTATGTTTTGATTCAATTTGAGGTTATGAGGAAATTGTATGATGTTATGGTGTGTTATAATCTCATTGGAATCATGCACTATAACTTGTTTTGACATTGCTGTGAGTTGGATTCGTATGGGTATGAATTGGATGGGATTGGAATGAATAAGTGCTGTCAAAATAGCAGTTTTTGACTTTTCAGGTCGCAGGAACCGGTTCCCAGTGGGGAGGAACCGGGTTCCCAGTGTAAATTTGTGAAGAAACTGACTTTTTCAACGTAGGAACCGGTTCCTGTATGGGTAGGAACCGAGTTCCAGTACATTTTCCAGAATGGGTGTTTTCTGAACTTCGCAGGAACCGGTTCCTGTATATGTAGGAACTGGGTTCTGCTGTAACTTTTTGAAAAATACTAAACTTTGAAAATTCATAACTTTCAAACCGTAAGTCCGTTTTGAGTGTCGTTTTGGACGTTATTTCTTAAATTAAATACTCTATTTTATAAAATAAGAAAAAAATTATTTTATGAAAATTATTTTAAAAAGAGTCGAATTCCCGATTTTTGTAAACTTTGGTATTTTGAGAATGATGTAGAGTTGTTTGTGAATTGTTCTGATTTGGTGAATGAGAACTGATACTTATGTGCTGTGCCTGCTATCCATTATGATTGAGATGTGATCATGTGATATATTGGTTTTGGCGTTATTTGGAATTATGTTGTGATCATACTCCATTGATTGATGTTGCATGTTGGTGATGTGCATGCATATGCATTGTTTTGGTGAAGTTAATTCCCATTGTGTGGAATTTGACTTGTATTGCTGTTAACCGATACCCGAGAGATGATGGGTGGTTAGGCTGGATTCGTGTCCGAGTGTTATGGACGAATCGATGATTGCTTCGGCTGGATTCATGTCCGAGTGTGATGGACGAATCGATGGTTGTTGTATCCGGTTGATGATGGATCAGTGATGGGTGACTTGGTCACGTGATTGGTACCACATGCATTATGTCTGCATTTGTGTTTGCATGGAATTGTAACATGTTAGGATGTCTTCCAGTGTTACAATTCTTTGGTTGGTTATTGATTTGTTCATAATGACTTGTATGATTGGAACTGTGTGTTGAATCTGAGTTTATGCTAATATGGGTGAAATAATATGCTTGTGATATAATGTTGATTGAGAAGCTTATAATGCATGTTAATTATGAGAAATCTCATCCTTACTTTAATGATTTTATATTAAAGTTAGCAGCTCAGGAGTTGGTGAGGATGGCTCTAGAGCTATGTTATTTTAAGTCCGCGTGTCAGTGTCGTGCTCTGATAGGTTGTAACACTGGGGGAAATGTTTGAATGACGAGTTTTATTTTATACTCTATTGTTTAATTCATGTTGGGAATACTTATGAAGTGAAGTTATTCCGGTTTTGAGATATTTCTGCTGTGTAGAACATGATGTTGATTCGAACATTTATTTTAATAATTCCTTCAGTAAAGCATGACAACTGTAGATTTGAGGTTTTTATATTTATCTTGAATTGTGAAATCCCTTTTTTCCATGTTACTCTGATTTAATTAATATATTCGCGGGTTATTTAGAAGGGGTGTTACAATAGTGGTATCAGAGCATAGTCGGTCTTGTCTTGTGTCGTTATCCCTTTTGTATGCGACTAGTGTAAGATGACATTGTCGATACTTGTGTGCTGATGAGGTTGTTTTGTAATGTTACAGAACAATGGCCGGAAGAGGTAATGGAAGAAACGACGATGCTCTTGCTGAAGCATTGGGAATGTTGGCTGGAGTACTCGGAGGGAACCAGCAGGAAGCTGTGATTGGTGCTGACCGACAATTGGGGAATTTTCAGAGGAATAATCCTCCGTTGTTCAAGGGTGCACATGATCCTGAAGGTGCTCAGAAGTGGTTGAAGGAGATCAAGAGGATCTTCAGAGTAATTGACTGTGCCGAAGGGTTGAAGGTGAGATACGGAACTCACATGTTAGCAGAGGAAGCTGATGACTGGTGGGTTGCTACCAGAACTGAAATGGAAGAAGATAGTATTGCGTTGACTTGGGCTGTGTTCAGGAGGGCTTTTCTGAAGAGGTACTTTCCTGAGGACATCAGAGGCAAGAAGAAGATTGAGTTTCTGGAACTCAAGCAGGGTAACAAGACTGTCAGTGAGTATGCTTCGAAGTTTACTGAGTTAGCGAAGTATTATGCTCATTATACTAATGATGCAGATGGAGAATTTTCCAAATGTATCAAGTTTGAGAACGGTCTTCGTGATGAGATTAAGCAGGGTATTCGGTATCAGCGTATCCGAAGATTTCCTGATTTGGTTGACTGTAGTAGGATTTTAGAGGAGGATCTTGCTAGCACTAAGTCGAATGCTCGAAGGTATGTTGATAGGAAGGGTAAGCAACAGATGGATCGTGGTAAGCCTTATGATAGAAATAATCAGAAATATGGTGGTTGGAAGAAGCCTAGTGGGGGAGACTCTGGTTCTTCCATTAAGTGTTACAGATGTGGTGAAAGGGGGCATAGAGCTAATGAGTGCAAGAATGATGCAAAGAAGTGCAACAACTGTGGGAAATTTGGTCATGTAGCTGCTGAGTGCAGAGCCAGAAAGATAACTTGTTACAACTGTGGTGAAGAAGGTCATACTCGTCCTCAGTGTACAAAACCCAAGAAGGAGCAAGCTGGTGGTAAAGTGTTTGCATTTTCTGGGTCAGAGACTAAGCCAGATGATCGGCTGATTAAAGGTACATGTTTTATTAATGACATACATTTGATTGCGATTATTGATACTGGAGCTACGCATTCTTTTATTGCTTTGGATTGTGATAAAAGATTGGATTTGGAAATTTCTAATATGGATGGAAGTATGGTTATTGATACTCCTGCGTCGGGTTCAGTGACTACTTCGTATGTTTGTAGGAATTGTCCTATTGTGATTTTTGGTAGGGGTTTCGATATGGATTTGGTGTGCCTACCGTTAGAACAACTTGATATCATCCTTGGAATGAAATGGTTGGAATTCAACCAGGTTCATATCAACTGTTTTGTGAAGACGGTTATTTTCCCTGAAGAGGTTGGTGTCGAAGATGTGACTATGTCGGTTAAACAGATGAACCTAGCTGTGAAAGATGGTGCTGTGGTATTTATGTTGTATTCTGCAATAGAAGCGGAGGGAAAAGCAAAGAGTGATGGATTGCCAGTGGTGAATGAATTTCCAGAGGTGTTTCCGGAAGACGTTAGTGAATTGCCACCTGAGAGGGAGGTAGAATTTACTATAGATTTGATTCCTGGAACTAGTCCGGTGTCGATGGCGCCTTACCGTATGTCGGCATCTGAATTAGCGGAGTTAAAGAAACAGTTGGAGGAGTTACTTGAGAAGAAGTTTATTCGTCCGAGTGTTTCTCTGTGGGGTGCTCCGGTGTTGTTGGTTAAGAAGAAAGAAGGTTCAATGAGATTATGTGTTGATTACAGACAGCTGAATAAAGTTACAATCAAGAATCGGTATCCTTTGCCGAGGATCGATGATTTGATGGATCAACTAGTTGGAGCTTGTGTATTTAGTAAGATTGATCTGAGATCTGGATATCATCAGATTCGTGTGAAGTCGGAAGATATTCAGAAAACTGCATTTAGAACGAGGTATGGACATTACGATTATTCTGTTATGCCGTTTGGAGTTACTAATGCACCTGGTGTTTTCATGGAGTATATGAACAGGATATTTCATCCGTATCTTGATAAGTTTGTGGTGGTGTTCATTGATGATATTCTAATTTATTCGAAGAGCGATGAAGGGCATGCAGAACATCTCAGAGTTGTGTTGGAATTGCTGAAAGAGAAGAAGCTTTATGCGAAGTTGTCCAAGTGTGAATTATGGTTGAGTGAAGTAAGTTTTCTTGGCCATGTAATTTCCAAGAATGAAATTGTTGTAGATCCTACGAAGGTAGAAGCAGTATCTCAGTGGGAAGCACAGAAGAATGCTTCTGAGATCCGTAGTTTTCTGGGTCTTGTAGGTTATTACAGGAAGTTTATAGAAGGATTTTCCAAATTAGCGTTACCGTTGACTAAGTTGATCAGAAAGAGTTGAATATGAGGCAGAGGAGATGGTTAGAATTTCTAAAGGATTATGATTTCGGTTTGAATTACCATCCTGGTAAGGCAAACGTTGTTGCGGATGCCTTGAGTAGGAAGTCCTTGCATATGTCGATGTTAATGGTCCGTGAGTTAGATTTGGTTGAGCAGTTCAGAGATTTAAGTTTGGTATGTGAAACTACTCCGAATAGTGTGAAATTGGGTATGTTGAAACTGACTAGTGGTATTCTGGAATAAATTCAGAATGGACAGAAGTCCGATGTTGGGTTAGTTGATAAATTGACATTGATCAACCAAGGTCAAGGAGGCGAGTTCCGGATTGATGAGAATGGTGTTATGAGATTTGGTAATAGGGTGTGTGTTCCGGATGTTGCAGAGATTAGGAAGAGTATTTTGGAAGAAGGACATCGTAGTGGATTGAGTATTCATCCTGGTGCTACAGAAATGTACCATGATTTGAAGAAGTTGTTTTGGTGGCCGGGAATGAAAAAGGAAATTGCTGAGTTTGTGTATGCTTGTTTGGTTTGTCAGAAGTCGAAGATTGAGCATCAGAAACCGTCAAGATTGATGGAACCGTTGTTTGTTCCAGAATGGAAATGGGATGGAATCTCTATGGATTTTGTGTCTGGTTCACCAAGGACATCGAAGAATTGTGATTCTATCTGGGTTATTGTTGATCGATTGACGGAATCTGCTCACTTTATTCCGATAAGAATGGATTATCCGATGGAAAGGTTGGCAGAATTGTATGTTGAGAAGATTGTGAGTTTGCACGGTATTCCTTCTAGTATTGTGTCGGATCGAGATCCGAGGTTTACATCTAAATTCTGGACAGGGTTGCAAGAAGCTTTGGGTACTAAGTTGCGTTTGAGTTACGCTTATCATCCATAGACAGATGGTCAAACGGAGAGAACGATTCAGTCGTTGGAAGACTTGTTGAGAGCTTGTGTGTTGGAGAAATGTGGAGCTTGGGATAGTTATCTACCATTGATTGAGTTTACCTACAACAATAATTTTCATTCGAGCATTGGTATGGCTCCGTTTGAGGCATTGTATGGTAGGAGGTGTCGGACACCGTTGTGTTGGTATGGATCTGGAGAGAGTGTTGTGATTGGACCGGAAATTGTCCAACAGACTTCGGAAAAGATTAAGATGATTCAGGAGAAGATGAGGACTTCTCAGAGTCGTCAGAAAAGTTATCACGATAAGAGGAGGAAAGATCTCGAGTTTAGCGAAGGAGAACATGTTTTTATGCGAGTTACTCTGATGATTGGTATTGGTCGAGCTTTGAAGTCAAAGAAGTTGACTCCACGTTTTATTGGTCCGTTTCAGATTGCCAAGAGAGTTGGGAAATTTGCTTATCAGACTGCTTTGCCGCCGTCACTTGCAAATTTGCATGATGTTTTTCATGTATCTCAGCTAAGGAAGTACATTGTTGATCCGTCTCATGAGATTCAGGTAGACGATATACAGGTACGAGAGAATTTGACTGTGGAAGCGGTACCTGCGAGAATTGAGGATCGGAAGTTGACGCAGTTGCGAGGCAAGGAGATCGCGTTGGTAAGAGTGGCTTGGGGAGGACCAGCAGATGGAAATGTCACTTGGGAGCTGGAGAGTCAGATGAAGGACTCGTATCCCGAACTGTTCGTCTAAGGTATGTTTTCGAGGACGAAAACTCTTTTAGTTAGGGAGAGTTGTGACACCCCAAATTAATTCAATTGTTAAATAATTAGGAATTTAATTATTAAATTAATTAAAGGCTTAATTAATAATATTTTGGATTAAATGGATGAATTAATGATGGAATTAAAAAGGAAGACCGGGGGTGTAAGGTTGAATTAGAGGAGTGTGAAGTAAAAAGCTCTATTAAAATAATTACTAATTTATTATTATTATTTGGCAAATAATAAAAGGAAAAGAAAAAGAAGGATAAAAAGGAAAAAGGAAAAGAAGGTTTTGGAAAAACTTATTGTACGTGAAATTGGAGAAGAGAGGAGAAGAGAGGAAAAAGCCAAACACCGTGAATTCGAAGGATCATCGCGAGGTAAGGGGTGATTTCGATTATTTAATATGCCTTATAGATTTTGGGATCAATAGAATTGATTAAGCATGTTAGGAATCCCAATTTAGGATTTATGAAATTCAAACCCCAATTCCATGAATTTATGTTTTGATTCAATTTGAGGTTATGAGGAAATTGTATGATGTTATGGTGTGTTATAATCTCATTGGAATCATGCACTATAACTTGTTTTGACATTGCTGTGAGTTGGATTCGTATGGGTATGAATTGGATGGGATTGGAATGAATAAGTGCTGTCAAAATAGCAGTTTTTGACTTTTCAGGTCGCAGGAACCGGTTCCCAGTGGGGAGGAACCGGTTCCCAGTGTAAATTTGTGAAGAAACTGACTTTTTCAACGTAGGAACCGGTTCCTGTATGGGTAGGAACTGAGTTCCAGTACATTTTCCAGAATGGGTGTTTTCTGAACTTCGTAGGAACCGGTTCCTGTATATGTAGGAACCGGGTTCTGCTGTAACTTTTTGAAAAATACTAAACTTTGAAAATTCATAACTTTCAAACCGTAAGTCCGTTTTGAGTGCCGTTTTGGACGTTATTTCTTAAATTAAATACTATATTTTATAAAATAATAAAAATATTATTTTATGAAAATTATTTTAAAAAGAGTCGAATTCCCGATTTTTGTAAACTTTGGTATTTTGAGAATGATGTAGAGTTATTTGTGAATTGTTCTGATTTGGTGAATGAGAACTGATACTTATGTGTTGTGCCTGCTATCCATTATGATTGAGATGTGATCATGTGATATATTGGTTTTGGCGTTATTTGGAATTATGTTGTAATCATACTCCATTGATTGATGCTGCATGTTGGTGATGTGCATGCATAGGCATTGTTTTGGTGAAGTTAATTCCCATTGTGTGGAATTTGACTTGTATTGCCGTTAACCGATACCCGAGAGATGATGGGTGGTTAGGCTGGATTCGTGTCCGAGTGTTATGGACGAATCGACGATTGCTTCGGCTAGATTCATGTCCGAGTGTGATGGACGAATCGATGGTTGCTGTATCCGGTTGATGATGGATCAGTGATGGGTGACTTGGTCACGTGATTGGTACCACATGAATTGTGTCTGCATTTGTGTTTGCATGGAATTGTAACATGTTAGGATGTCTTCCAGTGTTACAATTCTTTGGTTAGTTATTGATTTGTGCATAATGACTTGTATGATTGGAACTGTGTGTTGAATCTGAGTTTATGCTAATATGGGTGAAATAATATGCTTGTGATATAATGTTGATTGAGAAGCTTATAATGCATGTTAATTATGAGAAATCTCACCCTTACTTTAATGATTTCAGATTAAAGTTAGCAGCTCAGGAGTTGGTGAGGATGGCTTTAGAGCTATGTTATTTTAAGTCTGCGTGTCAGTGTCGTGCTCTGATAGGTTGTAACACTGGGGGAAACGTTTGAATGACGAGTTTTATTTTATACTCTATTGTTTAATTTATGTTGGGAATACTTATGAAGTGAAGTTATTCCGGTTTTGAGATATTTTTGCTGTGTAGAACATGATGTTGATTCGAACATTTATTTTAATAATTCCTTCAGTAAAGCATGACAACTGTAGATTTGAGGTTTTTATATTTATCTTGAATTGTGACATCCCTGTTTTCCATGTTACTCTGATTTAATTAATATATTCGCGGGTTATTTAGAAGGGGTGTTACAACTATCAACCAAATCAGCAAAGACACGGATCTTCTAGTATCCAACTGCCTTCTTAATCTCTGGGTGCAACCCACTCTAAAACTTAATACACTTTGAAAACTCAGCATTTTCATCAGCGTAGTGCGGATAAAACTTAGCTAACTCAGTAAACTTGGCAGAATACTCAACAACAGCCATATTCCCTTGCCTCAGCTCAAGGAACTCAATCTCCTTCTTACCACGGACATCTTCAGGAAAGTACTTCCTCAAAAATTCCCTACAGAACACAGCCCAAGTGACATTCTCACCTGCAGCTTCCAACTTCTGACAAGTCTCTAGCCACCAGTCATCAGCTTCGACTACTAGCATATGAGTCCCATACCGAACCTTCTGTGCTGGAGTGCAATCCATCACACGGAAGATTCTCTCAATTTTTTTCAACCACTCCAATGCTCCGTCAGGATCATACTTTCCCTTGAACATAGGTGAATTCTCTCTCTGGAAAGTCGCCAAGCTACGAGATCCAGCATTCCCGTCAACATTCGGTTGATTTTCCATCGCATGAGCCATTGCTTCTAGAGCAGCAGCAAGTGCAGCATCATTCCTTCCAGCCATCTCAACTTATCACTACAACATAAACAACGGTTAGAACTCAAATTAACAATACTCGATTGTTAGACAACTACGACTCGATGATAAGGTCGCACCAACCTTTTGCTCTGATACCAACTTTGTAACATCCCAATTCTACCCCGGTAATTATATAAATGAATCAGAGTTATAAAATCATTCACGCAAACGAATCGGGACGTCACAAATTCTTCTATCAAAATTCATTGCATTCATCGTGGATATATAACACTTTTAAAACATCGGATGAACCGTCATCATAACATCTTTAATTAAATAATTTAACATCTACGCAGTGGAATTCTTAATAACATATTTATCATGAATACAACAACTTCAAACCAACAAAATACTTAATAATGATCAACTTAAAGTTCAACGACTGAATAATCAACAATCAAAAGCAACAAGCGTTCATCCCCCCGAGTGTTACATATCAGAGCAATGACATTGACTCGAACTACTAAAGGTATACAACCTTCACTCTCAATTACCTGCACGTTACCAACATAAGAGAAACATTCAAACAGAAGGGGTGAGATATCTAATAATATAATAAAGCGTATGATAATTAATATATTAAATTAGATCACATAACATCACCACTTCTCATCTCATAATCAACAATAATCACAATAATAATACACGTTCACAACATCAATACACACTTCTTTATGCAACCATGTGATGCGACTCAATACTATGAAAATGCATGTGGTACCATTGGAGAAGAACTCCCATCTCAAAATTTCCAATTAATAGAGGCATCAACAAGGCATAAGCCTTCATCTCAATATTCGCCAATACAGGCCATCTCAACGAGCATAAGCTCCATCTCAAAATGCAATGTATGCGACACAATCATGAATGTAATAACAACACCATAGTTGACAACATCTCAATACAACACCATCGTTGGCCAAAGGCCTACATCTCAAAAGTATCTCAACATATCTTCATCAACATCTCATATCATCATCATTTATCAAACATCATTTATTCGTCAAACATCATTTATTCATCATAAATTATCAACATCATTAATAACATCTCATCAACAACTCAGTTGTACATTAATATGACAGTAATTCATACTTCTATTCTGTAATCTTACATCATTACTATCATTACTCCTACTGTTACAAATCAAACAACAACCTATAAACATTTCATCCCCATCATTCTGCATAAAAACCAACATAGCGATTAACGTGGGAATTAACTCTAGTCTTAATTGGGATTACTAGGGTTATCCTTCCTACTCTTCATTTTAATCCTCAAGAATAAAAGCTCATCGCGTTAGCTATTCAACGCTTCGAACGACATCTCAAATGGAGCCCGAAAACTCAAGTTACAACATTTTCTAAACGATTCTGCCAAAAACCAGACAACATGGGTCGACACATAACTCCTTGGATTGATGTGTACTGCACTAAACTCACAACATGAGTCGACGCATTCCCTCATGTATCGACTCATCCTGAGTCTAACACACAGCATGTATCGACACATGCTCCTATGGATCGACTCATCCTGAGTCTAAAGGTCCTCATGTATCGATGCAAGACCCTTCGTGTCGACTCATCCCGAGTCTCAAAACCTTCTTGTATTGACACATAACATTTGGGGTCGACACATCCTGCTCCATCCTGCATAAATTCTGCGACTTTCTATGCATTTTCACTACGGGATTCATAATTTAAGCCCTAAAAACTTAATTTAATCATGGATAATCATCACTTACAGTTATCCTATAATTCCACATCAATTAAACACCTTCGGGACATCATCATTCATCAATAATTCATCAATTTTTCATCATACAACATCATAAACATTCAATTCATGGACAAGACAACAATCACCTCTAACCCCACATACCAATTATCATGAACCCAACTATAGAGTCAGAACCACACCCTTACTTTGGATTGAAGGTCGCTCTATAATCTTCCGGTCTAAACCTTGTTCTACCGTTCTTCCTCTTTTTCCAGCAGCTTCACGTTCTTCTTCTCAATCCTTATTCTTCTACTGCGTCTTCTTTCTACTCCTTCTAACAATAGTAAAATAACCTATTATTCTCTTAACTCCTTATTGAGCTCAAAACTAATACACCCCCTTATTACTTCTATTTCTTTAAACGAGCCAACATCAAATAATATTATTTCACCACTTAATAAAATAATTAAATCCAATTAATCACAACACAACTTCTCAAATATTCCAAAAATAATTTAATTAAATAATTAATTAAATTTCTGGCGTTACAGAGCGCCTGCAATATATTCAGCTTCACAAGTTGACAATGCAACAACAGGTTGTTTCTTGGAACACCAAAAAATAAGACCTCCCAGAAATTTGAATAAATACCCTGAAGTACTTCTTCTGTCAACTCTATCTCCGCACTAATCAGAATCAGAATAACTCAGAAGTTCAGATTCAATCTTTCTTCCAGACGAAAATAACACTCCATATTTCAGAGTTCTCTTCACATACCTCAGAATCCTGACTGCAGCTTGGTAATGAGACCACTTTGGTTTGCTCATAAATCTTCTAATCATTCCAACTGCATAGCAAATATCAGGTCTGATATTACACAAATACCTCAGAGAACCAACCATTTGTTTAAAGGTTGTAGCATCCACATCCTCTCCATCAGAATCAGAGTCCAACTTCTGATTCGTATCAGCAGTTGTGATAGCAACCTTGCAATTTTCTAGCTCAAATCTCTTCAGAAGCTCTAATTTATACTTCATCTGATGTAAAATGATTCCTTTCTCATAATACATAAATTCCATCCCTAGAAAGAAACTCATTTTCCCAAGATCTGTCATCTCAAATGCATTCATCAGAACTTTCTTGAACTCAGCTATCTCTTGTTCAGAACTTCCTGTGAGTAATATGTCATCAACATACAAACAGACCAGAATCATATTATAAACACCATACTCCATCTCACACTTATGAAACCCTTGTTCCTTGAAAAACAAATCAATCTTCAAATTCCAAGCTCTGGGCGCTTGCTTCAATCCATATAATGCTTTGTGTAATTTGAACACCATCCATTCCTGATTCTTTTTCTCAAATCCAAGAGGTTGTGATACATATATCTCTTCTTGTAATGGACCATTCAGAAATGCAGATTTTACATCTAAATGCATCAGAGGCCAATTCATGTTAGCAGCTATTGCAATCACTAGTCTGATTGTTTCATGTCTCGCTACAGGTGCAAACACTTCAAAGTAATCCAGCCCAGGATTCTGTAGAAAGCCTCTTGCTACTAATCTCACTTTGTGTTTGCCAATTGATCCATCTGGCTTTAGCTTCTGCTTGAAAACCCATCTAACGCTGATGGCTTTCTTGCCTTTTAGAAATTCCTCCAGCTTCCAAGTTTTGTTTCTCTCTATAGCATCAATTTCTTTTTTCATGGCCTGTAACCAAACTTGCTACTTAAGAGTCTCTTTCGTACTCACGTGTTCAGAGTCTACTAACATTGCACACTGAATAACTTCTCCTTTAGAGTCTACTTTAGTGTCTTGCAACATGTTAAACTCTGCAAATCTTCTTGGGATGCTTTTGACTCTTTGTTGCCTCAGAACTGGACCTTCAGAACATTGGACACCAGAACTTTCCCCTTTAGAAGCACTTGCTTAAGACATTGGACTTTCTCCAGAACCTTGACTATCTTCAAAGTCTGGATCACCATCGGAGTCAGAGTCAGAATCATCTTCTCCTTCTGTATCTTCTTCAGAGTCAAAGTCTTTACCAGCTTCAGAAACGTGTGTTTCTGACTTTTCTTCAGGAGTTCTCTCATCAGAGTCAGGATGAGACCTTTCCCAATTCCAAACTTCTGATTCCTTTACAATGATGTCTATGCCGAACTCAACTTTGTCAGTTTCTGGATAATAGAGTTTTTACGAACCTGTACTGTGGTACCCCACCAGCAACATCACTTTACTTCTATCATCCAACTTCTGTCTTCTGGCTTCTGGGACATGTTTATAACATACAGAACCAAACACCTTCAGATGACTAACACTTTTCTTATCTCCAGTCCACTTCTGAATAGGAACTATTTCTTTCAATTTCTTCGTTGGACATCTGTTGAGCACATAACATGCAGTTGCAACAACTTCTCCCCACAGAGTATGAGGAAGCTTCTTCTCTTTCAGCATGCTTCTCACCATATCAAGAAAAGTACAGTTTCTTCTTTCAACAAGACCATTGTGTTAAGGAGTATAGGGAGCAGTAACCTCATGCTCAATTCCATTCTCCTCACAGAAAACTTCTAAATTCTGTGGAGTTATACTCACCACCACCATCAGTTCTAAGAATCTTCAGAGTCTGACCACTCTGATTCTTAGCATTCGGTCTGAACTTCCTAAATTCAGCAAATACCTCGTGTTTGAACTTTATGAGGGATACCCATTTCATTCTGGTGAACTCATCAACAAATGATAAAATATTTATTCCCTCCAGCTGATTCTACTGGAAAAGGATCGCACACATCAGAACACACTACTCACAAGGCATGTTTTTCTCTTGAAGCTACTTCTGATGCAAATGGTAATCTTGATTGCTTCCCTTCCATGCACACCTTGCATGACTTTTCAGGATTCTTGATTGTAGGAATTCCATGTACCCGATTCTTTGATTTCAGATGCCCTAAACTTCTGAAATTCAGATGACCAAATCTTTCGTGCCACAGCTCACTCTCCTTGACAACACTTGTTGCACTAAGACATTCAGAGTCTGCAGTTCTAACATTCACCTTGAATGTTCTGTTCCTTCCCTGTTCTGACTCCATAATCAGCTTCTGATTACAGTCATATAGCTTCTTAAGATTGTCTTTCATGGTAACTGAAAAACCTTTCTCAATCAGTTATGTCACACTCATCAGATTGCTTTTCATGTCAAGTACATACCATACATTATGGATCACTGGTGCTTTCCCATTGTTTAGAATGATTCTGACATTTCCCATACCTTCTGCATTGAGGTATTTATCAGCAGCACATCTGATCTTTGTACTCTTCCTAGAGTCAAAATTAACCAACCATTTCTTGTTTCCAGTAAGATGGTTTGAACACCCTGTGTTTATATACTACCATTCTGATGAATTCAGATCACCAGGTTCAGATGTCAACAATAGCACAGGTTCATCATCAGACTCTCCTCTTGCTATATTTGCTTCTCCTGACTTCTTTTCTTTGTTGGACCAGCAATCTCTGGCATAATGACCAAAGTTCTTGCAACAGTAACACTGAACATTCTTCTTGTCAGACTTCTCCTTTCCCTTCTGGACATTATTTTTCCTATCAGAGTTTGAAGCTTCTGACCTTTGACCACCATTAATTTTCTTCCTGGCTTCTGACCAAGTCTTCTTCTAATGCTTCTTACCAGAAGTTACTTTTAGAGCACGCTGCTCTACTTTCCTCTCAGAAGTTCTCGCAATCATACGCAACTCATGCGCTTCTAGACTACTTTGTATCTCTTCAACTCTCATGGTGCTCAGATCTTTGGAATGTTCAATTGATACCACAATATAATCAAACTGAGAAGTTAAAGATCTCAAGATCTTCTCAATAATTACTTGTTCAGACAGAGTTTCTCCATAAGCTTTCATCTCATTAGTGATCATAATCACTCTAGAGATGTATTCAGAAACCTTCTTGTTGTCCTTCATGTTGAGATTCTCATATTGCTTTCTGAGAGACTGAAGCTTCACTTTCTTCACTGATGCGTCACCACCGTAACATCTAACCAGTGTGTCCCATGCAGCCTTTGTTGTTTCAGAATAAGCAATCTTCTCAAACACATTTTCATCCACACATTGATGGATATAGAACAACGCCTTCTGATCTTTCTTTCTTAGCGCCTTCAGTGCTACCTTCAGTGCCTCTGTTGCGTCTGCTTCTAATAGATTATAGCCATCGACAACAAGATCTAACACATCCGGAGAACCAAATAACACGCACATCTAGATCTTCCAACGATTCCACTTTTTGCCATCAAATACTGGAAGCTTGGAATGGATATCGCCTCCGTTTCCGTTCATCTTCTACCTTGTGCAATTTACGCAGAAACTCAATAAAAACAATGTTTCCCAAATCCCAAAATTTCTATCAATGAAATAATGTTTCCCAAATTCTAGAGTTTCTAACCAGGAGCTCTATATATCAATTGTTGGTGCACAAGGAAGAAATAAAAGGCAACATGAATATTTATTGATAGCTTCAAAAAATAAGGATTTACAATGAATTACAATAACATACTCCACTAGGCTATTTATACACAAAATTAAATCTAAAATATATCTTCTAACAAAGATATAAGAAGATCTAAGATATATATCTTCTAACAAAGATATAAACAATCTAAAAGATATTCCTAAATATAAATTAACATCTAATTAATTATAAAATCTAAATTAATTCTAACATTACCAACGTTTTCAAGAAGCACTTTCATTTGCTACAACAACAATCACAATATTGAATTACTTTAAATTCATATTGATTCGGATCTACCCGATTTTGTACCTAAATGGTCTTTCCATATTTCTGAAGAGACCAATAGATACACACCCGCACTTAGTGGGATATTAAGGTTTAAGATAACTTTAGATTTAGCTTACATGTCTCTCACTAAATAAATAGAGCACAGTTATATATATATATATATATATATATATATATATATATATATATATATATATATATATATATATATATATATATATATATATATATATATATGCACCTCTAAAAGATTTGAAACAATTTAAGTACATTAGTTAAGAGATATTTACACACTGCAGATAGTAGAACCAAAAGAGGGTTGCCTTGGCAGTAAAAAAAGTAATAGATATAATATGCATTTGTGAATGATCAAGCTCATCATCATTATTACCTCCATCTTGGATAAATATCGACTGCAACACAAACAAAACAACAAATACAAAATCATATGACTTATCAGTTGGTTCACCGAAATACTATTTTTAAAACCAACTTAGCTGGGTCATGTTCCTAATTAGCTCAGTGGAAGAAAAATCTACAAATTAATTATGATCCCAAATGACATTGAACTAATAACAATTCCATTCAAAAACAATACTTTTGTTTTTATGGAAAGTTCTATGGAAGATCTTCATAAGACTCGATTTCAGCCATTCCATTTCTTAAAGATGATTGTGGTTGATCAATCATGATTGCAACCTTGAAGGTGACCTTGGAAAATCAAATATTAAATCTTCCTTTTCTGATACACAAATTCCTTTTTTGATAATGTTCTTACTCCTAGCAGCCTTCTCACCTCAATGATCTGAAATACAAGAAAATAGAACCCAAAATGGAATCAATCTTCCGTTTTCAATCATTCCAAACAAAAAAATTAGAATTTCATAAACCTCAATACATAAAAATCAGAACTTTCCAAATCACTAAGAAAACAAAATAAAAATCACACCTTTATTATAATTAAGGAGAATTAAGAGAAACCCATTATGATAAAACCCAAAATAATAAAGATGAAAAAGTTGGACAGAGAAAAAAGTGAAAATTCTAGCGTAATGAGTGAAGATTACCTCTCTGACCTATCGAAGACGATTCACAACATCCATTTCAATTGCTCTAGTAACCATGAAAGTAGTCAAAACCCTAGAAATTTGAAGAAATTCGTCAATGTGAAAAATAAACACAAATGAAAAATCAACGACAGACAACGCAAATGAAAAATAAACTGAAAAAAAATCGATTCACAATAAACAAAAAGCCTTGCACATACAACGCAAACGGTTTTTTAGTGGTGGAGATATGGCACGGAAGAGAAAGGAAAACCTCAATTTGGTTCTTAATTTGTGAAACTTCATTGGTAACGACTTCCTTCCTGGGTACTTCCATCACCAACGATCGTGGTTGTATCTTTGGTTAGTACCCCCTTGGCAGCAGTGCCTAGAAGCTCATTTTCAACTTTGTCTAAGGTAAGACCAACTTCCTCTCTCATAAGAATACCCGTAAGAGAATGGGGGAAGATACATATTGTTACCAAAATGGAGGAAGATGGAAGAAGGAACATTGGGTGCATAGAGAGTTATGGAAGGATTGGAACGAATCTGTATTATAATACCAATTGATGACCAACATTGGCTATTGTGGGACTTTTCATTGTTCAATGTGTTTAAATTGATTTAGAATTTGTTTTCCCATGTTAAAAGAATGTTCAAGAGACATGTAAGTTTTATTTAGACATTAAAATAAATAAAAATAAAAAAGATTCAGAATAATTGATGGAGTGACACATCAGACACATTAATTGTCAAATGAATAGTGAAGCAAGGGTGTAATTAGTCACATTTAACTCTGGAATCAGAAAAGTTTAGACATTTTGTCAGAAGGGTACACTTGGAATTATCAGGTACTTTACATTTTATATATTTATAATAGATATTAGGTGAATGACACACTTCGTGGTCTCATGATTTTTTATTACTTCTAATTTAAGTATAATCTCGTGACTCAATTAGTGCCTATCCTTATCAATTAGGAAATACATTTGAGATAAAGGACCAAAATATTCTTAACACCCTCTACTTTCTATAGGTAGATAGTTAAAATATTTTACTGAGAATTACAATATTATCTTAAATACTGAAAAAATAAAGACTTAAATAGTAAGTTGTTTCATGTAAATTAACGTGTTTTTGTTTTTAGTCTCTAATTTGGAGTTTTTTTAAATAGTCTGTAAATGTTACTTTTTTTTTGTTTTAGTACTTCAAGTTAAAACTGTAGAAAAATTTACAGAAAAATCTGCAAGAAAATTCGCAGGAAACTTGCAGATTTTGAATTTACGGACTAAAATCCAAATAACTTATGACATTATTCATAAAAAAATTTTAACTTATTTTCACAAGTTCTTCAAGATAACTAAACTTTACTTTTATATTTTAATATAATATACAAAATAAATTATAAAAAATAATAAATTTATTCATATTTGTTAAAATAGGCTGGCCCGATAGACATAAAAGGTTTTTTTTTATGGCATGTGGCCTAAGCTATTTAACTAAAAAGGCTTATAATAAAGCCTAGGTCTTTTCTACTTAAAAAAAACTTGACCTGACATTGACCTGTGTAAGCTAGCCCGTAGACTCCTGTTAGTTGATGTGACATACTCTACTCCTAGATGTGAGATTAAATTCCCATCAAAGTTTTGGATAAATATTCAAAACAAGTCCGATTGTGAAAAAAGCTAATTGATTTTCTTTTATACTATTTCTCTTTTTCAATAAAAGAGTGAGAATATAAGAGATTTTGTTCCGCCACCTCGCTCATTTCTTATATTCCTTTATTTTTATATTAACCAAAATGTCTTTGTCATTATTTATCTATCCTAAACCAAAATGCCTTTGTCATTATTTACCTACCCTTAAGTTATAGTTGGTCCAAATTTTTTACTCGGTAGTTATAACAAAATATTTGGTACTAAATTTTTTGGAATTTAGTGAAAACTTTGCATTTTTATAAACATTTGGTATTTTTTGGGAAAATCGTGAGTTTTATCGAACTTTTAAAAATTCTGATGCAATTATACCGTTTTTTTTTTTGAAAAAACTGATATTTTCTAAGAAAAACGATATTACTTTCATATTTATTGAAAAATCCAGAAAAGCAGCAAAATTTCCAATTTTCTTAAAATTTTGGTACACTGAAATTTTAGTCTATCATAAAAAATTAGGTAATTCAATTTAGAATACTTTATTTGTTCAAATCTAGAAGGGAAATTAGAAGAGTAAAAAAGGTCAAGAGAGTGATGTGTATCGTGATCTTTCATAGTAGAAGTTTGCTGAGGGCTCGTAGGGAAGTCAAATGACGAAGAAATCATGTACAAAACCAAATCCAAGTCAACCGTCAGTCAGCAGACATCTTTACTTGATTTAGTTTCTTGCTTTCTTACATGACTACATTGATGACATTGTTGAAGTAGAGCCTAATAGAAATTATGGTTTACATGATATTACAACTTTACTTGGATGAAATGAAGAGTCTTATCTTTGGTTTGGACACAGTTAAATTGTGAAGTATATCAAAATTATCAATTGTATTTCAATGTGTTCTATGAGATGGTCTTTGAAGTTAGAAGTTCGTTGCGAGTAGCTAAGTTCAAAGTTTAGGGTCATGACAAATGGATGACGATTTTTTATATGGGTTACCTTATTGCTTCTAGATACAATGTCATGTTGACCTCGTTGTCCAAGAACCTTAACATCACTTTCTTTCCATTATTGATATCTCATATATGTCTACGAGTAGATATACGTTTATTACAATTGGTTTTGTTAACAACAATCATTAGATTCAGGTGAAGTTGAAATCCAATTGTTAGAGACAAAACTATAGTGAAGATTTAAGAGCGTGGAAAACAATATGTATGAAACGTATAAAACACTGAAAAGAAGTTAGAAACTCGACATAATTATTTTGTAATAATATTGTGGTACATTATCTGGTTAATTGTGATTATACAAATATTTTTTAGATGTTAATATTATCATAAAGTTTTGTTAAAAATATCAAAAATTAAGTTTAAAAAACAAAAAACTTATAAAAAAAAACATCATTATCTACTAGTATTTTTAAAATTTCAGAAAATTTGATATCTACCAAAAATTTCAATATATCAAGTACCTATTACCGAAATTTCTAAAAATTCCGATAGCTACCAAGAAAATTTTCTAATTAAACAATTGTCCAATAACGATTTTTTGAAAATTTCAATATAAATATACTAATTATTTGAAAATTTTGGTATTTCTTCAAAATACAATACATTTTTATCGGATATTTTGTTTGGTATTTTCATAGAAACTCATAATCTCATATATGTTTAGAAAAAGCCCGATATAACTCATGTAAAATTTCAGAAACTAAAAAATTCAGTATTATATAGAAAAATATTATAATAGAAGGACAAAATCTTGTTGGAATATAAGGTTAACTTTTCTTTTATTTTTATTTAAAATTGTTTATAAATTTTTGGGCTACTGTAAGACAAAGTAGCCCACATGATGGGCTTTGTCCAAAATGAGGTAAAAGATTTTTAACGAGTATTTAACATGATATTTTTTGGTAGTGTAGAAAAAAAAAACTTTCCTAAAAAAATGAAGTATCTGATTTTTCAAAAATTCCAAAATTTTCAAAACAAATAGAATCTTCTTGAATTTTTTTGGTAAAACTCTTGTTTTTTTAAATTTAATGATTATTCACAAAAATATAATTAATAAAAACATATACATAATAGAAAAACATATACATAATAGACGTGTCATGTATAATTAAGGAACGGTATATTAAATTCTCATTTTTAATGGATAAAATAGAAAATTTGATCCAATACCTAAAAAATTATTTTCCCACCCATACATTCATTAATTTGACTAAAATATTTTTATATTGTGTTTAAAAAATCATAAAAAATTGAAAAATAGACAATAATGAAAAATCATAGCCTAAAATAAAGAAAACAGTTTTCTATTCCGGAAATTTTTCTACTAAATTCTCAGATTTATTTTGTCTAAATGTTTTTTTTTTTGAAAAAATTGGATAAGTCTGAAGTAAAAACATTGTTCACAATATGTATAGTGAAAAAATTGAATCTATTTTATAATTAAGTTATATTAAATTTATCAAATAATATATTAAAGATGTACTTGTTGATCAATTCTTGAATTATGAAAGTTTTTTTAAATATACGAAGATTCTACATATATTCAAACAGAGATCAATTTTTACTATTAACTCCTGATCAATCGAAGACAAAATTTGAACAAAAATATATATAATATATTATACTGAGAGGATGAAAATTAACATAAACTATCAACCAATTCTCATTTGATTGTATAGTCCTCATAAATATCAAAATAATTATGCGTATTAAATGAAAAAAAAATATTATTCTTTCCAATCAATTTCTATAATTTATTGGCACATAATTACCATAATTATCTTATATTATATGTAACTTCCAATCACATACTAATGATGATTATTATATGATATATAACTACTAATCACATACTAATGATATATATATATATATATATATATATATATATATATATATATATATATATATATATATATATATATATATATTAGTACGTGAAACATTTTTAGTGAAGAGAGAAAATAATGAAGAAAATAAGGATTTGTATTATTGAATTGTATAAATAATGATACACACTATGACTATTTATATACAATTCTCACTACTACGGAAAAGGGCTTTTAAAGCGCTTATTTTGGCCTTTAAAAGCGCTTAAAAGCGCTTTAATAGCTGGCGCTGGCGTAGGTAACAAAAGCGCTTCTAAAAGCGCTCTGGTAGACCCCCCCTTTAAGAGCGCTTTCCTGGAAAAAGCGCTCTGGTAGGACCCCCTATAAGAGCGCTTTCCTGGAAAAAGCGCTCTGGTAGACCCCCCTTTAAGAGCGCTTTTCCCAGAAAGCGCTGCCAAAGACCAGTAAAAAAGCATAAAAAATTAAAAAAAAACGCAGCATACAAAAGCGCTTTTGTAAAAGCGCTCTGGTAGGCCCCCCTATGAGAGCGCTTTTTATGGAAAAAGCGCTCTGATAGGCCCCCCTATAAGAGCGCTTTTCCAAAAGCGCTTTTGTATGCTGCGTTTTTTTTTAATTTTTTATGCTTTTTTACTGGTCTTTGGCAGCGCTTTTACTAAGAAGCGCTTTAGTAGGTGGACCTTTAAGAGCGCTTTTTAAAAGCGCTGTCGTTTCTAAATGAGGTATTTTTATGTACAGCCTATAATTTAATCCTCCCAGTCGACCTGTAATGTTTTCGACCTGTAATATTTTCGACCTGTAATATATTTTTGACCTGTAATATATTTTCGACGCTATTATTTCAGCCATCAGTAAGACAATATATATACTAATATAATACCATTATAATATCCAAAATTATATATATACATCATTACATCAATAATATTATAGTTCAAATCGACACAAATCCTACATGAAAAATTGCTTAATATAATATTGACACAAATCTTCTTTAATTTCTTCCAACTTAAGCTTCGGGTACCCAGCAGCACGGAATTCGTCAAGGTACTACAAAACAAAAACATAATATAAATGATATATTTAGTTAAATGTAATAAATTATATGAAATTATCTTAAGTTATAAATTCATACCGTGAGCGGAATCTCTAATTGATTCGCCTGAAGGATTTCTTTCATGAACCTCAAAACAAAGTATCCGCAATCATAACTGTTTCGCTGTTGCGGACACTACATAATAAAACAAATAAGATTCTATAGTTGTCTTGTTTTACCAAGTAGCATAAATATTATAAGCAAAATTGTGAAAAGTAATGTACCTGCACTTGGATCCAAGTGATGTTGTTTGATTTAGTCCGGGATACCTGTGCGTCCCGTTGACTACGGAACACTTGTATTGATCTAATTATTAAATATATAAAAGCATATGTTTAGATCAATCCCACAAATAAGAAAATATATAAATATACACGAATATATATTTAGAACGATCCCACTTACAAATCAACGATTTCCTTCATAGCCGGATAATTGGTCCATTCACCATTTACCGAATTCAGATAATACACGACTTCTCTTATCGGGTTGATAGCAAGTAGCAACCAGTGTGCTCTATAAATTAAAACAATAGGTTATATGAAAATTTTGCTATACACAAAAGAAACAGAGATTAGATGAACCAAGAATGAGAAACTAACCCTACTGGTCGGGTATTATACGCCCAAAGATGCAGACTTTCTGTATTGCCGGTGGACATGAATCTATCTACTAAGCGCTGTCTAACTGATTCCGGTTCCGAAGCAATTGTCATTCCGCTGCAATGGGCGGAAGACACGAAACGGAATCTGTTAGACAATGCAGTCCCGCGCAACACTCTGTCATACAACAACCTTAAATAAAAACATAATAAACATTAGATTATTTTCATTGAAATGTGTAAATAAATTATATTGTGGGACTAATTAAATAATATATCGGATGAGTGAATATTACCGGATGTATGAGTGCATATTACTGACGCCTAGTTGATCATGCCTAAAAATCTCTTCCAAGTCATCAAATGTAATATGTGACGGGAATTCAATACCGAAGACACTTTCATCCATGTTGATTTCACGTAAACCACCATCCTTCAAATCGGACATATCAACCATTGTTGCGAGTGTCGAACGGTATCGAGGCACAAAAGCACCGCCTTTTTTTGCCGCTTGCTTCGGAGGACCAGTGGGTGGTAAGCTACGAACCTGCTGCGTCACTTGTTGTGACTCCCGAGCGGATGCCTAAAAATCATATAAGTTAGGTAAAATATAAAATCATGCAGATTTAGATTCAGACTATATATTAACACTTTAAATGTACCTCTTTTAGTGATGCAACAGACTCCTCCTCCTGTAAAATCCCTTTACCCTTAATTGCGGGTTTTATAGGAGCAGTCTAAAATTAAAATGTAAAAAATAATTAATAAACGGTTTAGAATTGACATTCGAAAACTAAATGATTCATAATCGTTTTCAGTATACCTCATCACTAATGGTAATGAGCTCCGAGGGCCATGCAACAAATGATCCTATTGCATCTCGCAGCAATGTCGTCTCTGAGACCATGTCAGGTACCGGTAGAATCGCATCACGATCTAATACAACATCCACCGATACTTTCAGGTGTCCATCCGGGAGGGGTCTGTGGTGAAGTAAATCTCCCGAAGTGTTGTGCACTTTTCCCTTGCCAACTAGTCGATAATTCGGTGACGATAAGTATAGTTGGCAAGATGAAATTCCCTAAACAAATAGAAAATATAAAGTCATTATCATTAATAAAATAGAACAGTTTGTAAGGAAAAAAACTTATAATTACCTCGGGAAATTTCTTTTGATAGTTGATACTAGCCTTATCACTAGTTTCTCTCACCGATGAAGTGTTGCAATTTTCTCTCATATACATATCTTTATCTCTTTGCAATTCAGAGACCTGTGCTTGCAATTCCTGCAACTTTTGCAACACTTCTTCATTGGTAAGATTTGATCTTCTCCTAGAACTCTTATAAAAAGAGGTTGGAGTCACACCATGACCCTTACCCCTCACCCGACCGGGATACTCGGGAGCATCTAGTACTCTATTAAGTACGCTCTCCTCACCGGTGGATGCCGATTGCGACAAGGTCTCCTGTAATTCATTTACATTTAAATAATTATTAGTGGAGATAAAAAATCATTTATATATTAAAAAACATTTGATTTAATTAAAGACACAGTATTATACTTACACATTCAGTATAAACTCTCTGAACATCGGGATCGACAGCTTGATTCTTTCCCACACGAGCTTCCTTCCACAACACATGTACAGGAAGTGAAGCTTCCTCACTTTTAGTCTCCTCTAACTATGCATTGACACAAACGATAGAATCGTCAATTAAAACATGCACATGTAGACAATTAATTAAAACGCATTTCTATTTACTTACAATTTTATCCTCTAAGCGTGCATATCCCAAACGCCCTTTTTTGTATGGATACGCGGGTTTGGATGCTCTCTTACTATTCGTGGCACTCTTTTTCTGAAAAGCTTCATCTCTTTGCTTTAAAAACTCAGCCCAATCTGCTTCATCAATGAAGGTCGCATACTTTGTTGGCCGTCCCGGTGCCTCTTCAAGAAATTTTCCATCTTTATCCTTAAGATAGGTGTTTGTCAAAAAACTTTTCCACCCTCTATATCTTTTGCCGGCCAAACTAAGTATGTAGCTTTTACGTTCATCTGGTATCTCAAAAGTCCTCTGCAAAAAAACGTACGCATAGTGTGTTAGTATAAGTAATTTAAACAATTTATCGTCAAGATAATAACAACAATTAACCATATATGATATATACCTGAAGCTCTTCCCAAATCGCTTGTTTTTTCTCCTCCAATTCTAAATTTTTGTACCCTACCCTATTGAGATCCACTTGCAAAAATCCTGACTTATCCATTCGTACGCCACTATTATTTTCAACCCACTTGCAACCAAATACAGGAATCTGAAACTTCGCGTAATCAAACACCAAAATGTGCTCGATAACCCCAAAATATGACAAATTTGCAAATTTCGGATTTAAGTCATTCGCACTTGATATGTGCATAGCTTCAGCTACCAAGGTAACACCACTATTTTGCATAGTACTTTTATCATCCTGTTCTTTGGTATAAAATGTGTATCCATTAATTGCGTATGCGCTATAAGAAAGCACAATTACAGATGGACCATAGGCTAAACATCTCAACCTTTCTGTTACTGAAGCAGGATCTGAACGATACTTTGAATAAATATGATCTCTAAACCACGGTATGAAACTTCGATTGTGCTCTCGTACTATCCAGTTCTCATTTCTATTTGGATTTAAATCTCGGAGAACAACTTTGTGCATTTCAACAAACGGCTCAACCTCAATCTCATTGTGCAGAACATACAAGTGCACTTGATCCCGTTCGACCATTGATACTGTCACAACTTTATTTCCAATTAGCCTTTTTCCTTCTTTTTTTTCGACAATATGAGATTTGGGGAGTCCAATTGATTGAACGTTTGACAGATATTCAGTACAAAACTCAACCGCTTCTTCAGCAACGTATCGCTCGGCAATACAACCCTCTGGTCGACTTCTGTTTTTCACGTACCCTTTTAATATTTTCATATAACGTTCAGCAGGGTACATCCATCTCATATAAGCTGGTCCGCACAGTTGTGTCTCTTTCACAAGATGAACGACTAGATGAACCATTATGTCAAAAAACGAGGGAGGAAAATACATTTCAAGATCACATAAAGTAACAACTATCTCATTTTGCAATGTTGGTAAGATCGCGGGATCGACCACCTTACTGCAAATAGACCTGAAGAAGAAACACAGCTTAGTTATTGCGCTTCTTACTTTTTCTGGCAGAATAGAACGTATACCTATTGGTAAAAAATGTTCCATTATAACATGGCAATCATGCGTCTTCAAACTCTTTAACTTGAGGTCTTTCATGGACACAAGTCTTCTAATATCTGAAGAGTAGCCTTCTGGAACTTTTACTTCACTGAGGAACTTACACAATGTTTTCTTCTCCTTTCTAGATAGAGTGTAAACAGCAGGTGGCAGATATGTTCGTCTTCCTTTCGTCACGGGCCCCAATTCAGTTCTCATCCCCATGTTTACCATGTCATTCCTTATGTTAACGCCATCCTTAGACTTTCCTTGTATATTGAGTAGCGTACCTATAACGCTGTCAAATACATTTTTTTCAATATGCATAACATCCAGGAAATGTCTTACGTACAACGACTTCCAATATGGAAGTTCAAAGAAAATTGACTTCTTCTTCCACCCACCCTTGACAATTGAATGTGCAAAAGGCTTGCCAAACTGAGTGCTCACATCTTTCACCTTTTCAAAAATTTGATCACCTGACAAAAAAGGCGGGGCTGTACGATGTTCGGCCTCTCCATTGAATGCTTTTCTCCACCCACGGTAGTGATGATTAGAATTTAAGAATCTACGATGGCCGAGAAAGACATTCTTCTGACAAAGCGCCAATCGTGTCGTATCGGTTTCATCTTCACAAACAGGACACGCCTTTTGACCCTTGTTGCTGTACCCGGATAGATTTCCGTATGCTGGAAAATCATTAATTGTTCCAAACAACATCGCCCTCAAGTTGAAACTTTCTTTCCTATACCCATCGTAAACCTCCACACCTCTCTCCCACAAAAACTTTAAATCTTCGATTAAGGGTGCCAAGTATACGTCTATGTCATTCCCTGGTTGTTTAGGCCCAGAAATTAGCATAGATAACATCATGTACTTACGCTTCATACATAGCCACGGAGGTAAGTTATAAATCATAAGAATCACAGGCCATGTGCTATGCGAGATACTTTGAATACCATGCGGGTTCATTCCATCAGTAGACAATGACAACCGAAGGTTTCTTGCTTCTTTTCCAAATTCAGGATATTCAGTATCAACTTTACTCCATTGTGGTGAGTCTGCCGGATGTCGCAACTTTCCATCAATAATTCTTTCATCTGCATGCCAAGTCAAGTGTCTTGAATCGGTCTCACTACGATACATGCGTCTAAATCTCGGAATTATAGGAAAATACCATAAGACTTTAGCAGGAGACAACTTTTTCTTATATCGAGGGGCACCACATTTAGGACACTCATTCAACGCTGCATACTCGTTTCGAAACAAAACGCAATCGTTTGGACATGCATGTATCTTATCATAGCTCATTCCAATAGAAGACAACATCTTTTTGGCTTCATACGTTCGATTGGGAAGAACATTATCCTCTGGTAGCATATCTTTCATAAGGGCTAATAACTCTGTGAAACTTTTATCCGACCATCCATTGTCCGCCTTTAAGTTGTACAACTTTAACACCGCAGACAATCTTGTGAATTTTGAACAACCAACATACAACGGTTTCTCTGCATCGCTTACCAACCTCTCAAACATTTTGGGACAATCCGCAAGATCTTCTTCAAGCGCTTCTGCAATCTCTTCGACTCGATCACAATCGTATGTGTCTGTGCAATCGTCGTTTGAAGCATACTTCCTATTACAACTCGACTCAGCATTCCCGGTACTTTTCTCACCATGCATTGTCCAACATGTATAACTTCTATCAATTCCAAACCGTAGTAAATGAGATCCCAACTGATTCCCGTCAACCTTACCCCCGGCATAACAGCAACCCAAGCAAGGACACGGCATTCGAAGCGGGTCTTTGGAGTGCGCAACCGCAAACTCAACAAATTCCCATACCCCTTTCTCGTACTCTTTCGACAATCGGTTTGAATTCATCCATGTCTTATCCATGTCTTAATTAAGCTAAACAAAAACGGTCAAACTTTCACTCTTCACAAGTAACCCCTATGGCGAATTCAATTCACAAAGTTAGTAAGTACCTCACTTAACGATAAAACCAAGAGGTAAAATCTTCAAGCAACACTCTAATAGAAACTGAAGTAACATTTGAAGATTCACTTAAGTAACACCTAAAATATCATCACTTCAATTAGCAATTGGATCATAAATAATCTTCAAGAAGTTTGTCATGACTGTTTCATTTCATGCTAGAAGTATATAATCTTTCTTTGGAGTGTTTTCAAATTCATAATCCTTGAACCATAAGTTTTCAAATTCATCTATTTCTTTCCTATTGAAAAAATAATCATTTTTTCTACTCTTCATTATCACTTTTGTGATGCATAATCAATTAAATAAATTAACACAACACAACAAAATCTCAAAATTATCTAAGTTCCAATCTTACACATATTAGTAAGTACCAATTCTCTAAATTCCAATTCCACTACATTATAGCGCATTAAAAATATAACCACCTCTAATATAAACAAATTCCTTCTACTCCTAACAAATTAAAAAATAAACACTACCATTTTTCTATTAATGTCTTATGTAACTAATAATTAAAGTTTACAAAATTTCAACTTCTAAGACACCAAACTAAAAAAAATTATCACATTATCACAATACAAACACAATACTTCAAACCAGAACATCAACTTAATAAAACAAACCAAAAACACATTATCACATTATCACAATATTATACTTCAAACTAAAACACCAACCTACAACAACACAAGATTACTTCAAGATTAATTTTTAAAAACAATGTTAAATCTTACTTAAGATTTAAGAGGAAGGAAGCAAGTTAGATGAAGAAGATGGACTTCTAAAAACCAGTTCGTGAAGGCCTCTGGAGGATTGAGATTACTTGAATGAGAGAGATTACTTAAGCAATTGAACGAGAGAAAGAAATTGTTCTCCTGGAATGCGAAAATATCAATTGGTTAGGGTAAACAAGAACAATGACATTAGTTTCTTTGACATTAGTTTGAAGAAACTGTTGAATGAAGAGTATAAAAATACACAAGTTTCCTTGACATCCATCACAAATGACTTACTTAGTGAAGCATCAAAAGATAGTGATACCTTAAATCTTGAGAGCTTTAGCTTGTTTGTTGTTGAAAACAATTGAAATGGGTAGCGAAGAACACTGTAAAGATCATTTTCATTAAAGAAACATTTGCACAGAATAAACATGTCATGATTAGGAATATTCAGCATTCAACAAGTAAAGAGGAATTAGCATCTGGGTAGTGAAGAATTGATGATACCTGATGATGATAACTGAGATTGACGCAAAGCTTTTCACTTCTAAGATACCGGAAATGGTGGCATAGCTAGAGGAAGACAGGGGAAGCTCGTTGTAGGTGTACTGGAAGGACGACGCAAAGGTTAACATACTCAAGAACAGAACAGACCAAAAATGAATAATTGAATAAATGCTGTATTGCCATTTTACATCATCTATTTGATATAAACACATAAAATTTAATGATGTACCTCAAGCCCCTCAACTGTGTCTCTATATCCAGATTGCAAATATTCTTTGGTGAGAGTTTCCTCAAAGCAATTTGGTGTTTGAGGGTTAAAGTCTGGCGGTCCAAGCCTGAGATTAGATGGAAGTATCTATACTTAAAACTTATACAGCTATATAATAATAAGGAAATATAGCAAAAGTAAATACTGCAAAGTTTGTATTATGACCACCTTAATAATATAGAATAACAAGATATAAAAGAAAATGCCAACAATGGCATCCCACTAGTGTATCAGCAAATCTTGACATTACAGTATAAATACAATTTACTCCAGAAAAATTTAGGATGCCTATTGTTTGTGAACTAACAAAAGTTGACATGGATGAATTACCTAGAGTTCAGGGGCTCTTTATCACACTTCAACTTGTACAGGTTAAATGGCGGTAGTGGTGGTTGTGGTTGTCGCCTGAAATCACAAAACAAGTGTGTTAAAAGTGATTAACAGCATCAGATAATTGATTTAGCATAACAATACAGGAAACACACACAGACTATCTTACAGCATCAGGGTTTGGGTGATTAAATAATTTATAAAAATGAGTAACGGTTTTAAAATCTCACCGGAAATGGAGCAGAATTAAGATACCGGAAATGGTTGGAAAGGGTGTAGACGGTGGGGGTGACCAACGGAGGCTGAAAAGCTTAAGACGAACGGCGGCGACGGCAGAAATGAGGAAGCTCTGAACGAAAGAAATGAGGAAGACTAAAGAATAGATTTAGGGATTTTTAATTTTATTATAAAAACAACCTACGAAAGCGCTTTTAAAAAGCGCTGGCATAGGGTACCCTATAAGAGCGCTTCTGAGGTAAAAAGCGCTTTCGTAGGCCCCCTATCAAAGCGCTGGCATAGGGTTCCCTATAAGAGCGCTTTTCAAAAGCGCTTTCGTAGGTTAGATATTTCAAATACCTATGAAAGCGCTTTCTGAAAAGCGCTTTCGTAGGTAACCCTATGCCAGCGCTTTTAAAAAAGCGCCTTCGTAGGTTTCCCTTTTTTTTAATTTTGTTTTTTGTGAAGGCTATGGCAGCGCTTTTTCAATAAGCGCTTTAGTAGAGGCGCTGCTAAAACTTGTTTTTGGCGTAGTGTCTAATTGAGTTTGGGCTAACACAACTTGAATTATATTTAAATATTAAATTCAATCAAATCTAATCTAATATTTTAACAAATCTAATTTAATATTTCAACACACCCCCATAATCTAAGTTGTCGAACATCCTCAAAAATAGTCAATCTGAATTATTCCTAATTTCTTTCTCAAATTCAGGAATTTGTCGATCTTCAATCCTTTTGTGAAAATGTCGGTCAACTGTGCTTCACTTGAGCAATATCTAACTTCAAGTTCACATTGATTTCCTTTTTCCCTCAAGAAGTGAAACCTTGCTTCAATATGTTTACTTCTTCCACGCAGAACTGGATTCTTCGCCAGATGTATGACCGACTTGTTATCGATTTGCAATACTAGAGGTTTCTTCATTTCGACATTCATTTCTTCAAGTACATATCTGATCCAAATTGCTTGACATGCAGCATAGGATCCTGCTATATATTCAGCTTCACACGATGACAATGCCACCACAAGTTGCTTCTTCGAACACCATGAGATTGGGGCATCAAATACTTGAAAGAAATATCCAGTTTTCCTTCTTCGATCTTCCTTATCTCCACACCAATCAACATTTGAAAAACAATTAACTATTGCTTTATTGCTTTCAGAATATCGTCGAAATAGTATTCCACAATTTATTGAACCCTTCAAATATCTCAGGATTCTTCTTTCAATACTCTTGGTTCACCCATATATTTGCTTACTAATCCGACTGCGAAACCTATATTAGGTCGACTGTTGCACACATACCTCAGAGATCCCATAATTTGCTTGAACAAAGTTGCATCGAATTTGTCTTCCTCTCCATTCTTCTCCAACTTCACATTTGGTTCGTCTGGTGAGGATGCAGGATTTGAATCATCCATTCTGAATCTCTTGAGTATCTCTTTGACATACTTTCTTTGATGTAGCACCATACCTTGTTTCGATATTTGAAATTCCATGCCTGGAAAATAAGACAATTTTTCTAGATCCGATATTTCAAATTCCTTCATCATCAGCTCTTTGAACTTCAACAAGTTCTCCAAACTATTTCCAGTTACTAGCAAGTCATCAACTTACAAGCAGATGATTATTATATCTTGTGCTACAACCTGAACATAGACACCCTACTCTATTTTGCATTTGACAAATCTCAATTCGACTAAGTATGATTCGATCTTCTTGTTTCATGCCTTAGGTGCCTGCTTGAGACCATAGAGCGCTTTGTGCAATCTATATACTTTACTCGCTTCCTTCTGAATCACAAACCATGAGGTTGTGTGACATAAACTTCTTCGTCTAAAGGACCATTCAGAAATGTTGATTTCACATCTAGATGGAATGTCGACCAGCCTTGGTTGCATGCCAATGCTACCACTAGTCGAACAGTCTTTAATCTTGCTACAGGAGCAAATACTTCAGAATAGTCGAGTCCTGCTCTTTGAAGAAAACCTCGAGCTACTAATATTGTTGTATGTCTTGCTATTGACCCATCTGCATTATGTTTCAACTTGAACACCCACTTTACTTCGATAGCTTTTGTATGTGCTGGCAATTCGACTAAATCCCATGTGTTGTTTCTTTTGATTGCCTGTAACTCTTCGACCATAGCTAACTTCCACTTGTTAATCTTCAAAGCTTCGTTATAGTTAATTGGTTCAGCACTTGCAAGTAAAGTAAAATGAACTAATTCTCCATCTGGTGTGATTTCATCATCACGCACCACTTCATAATCATGAAGTCTTGTTGGAAGAACTCTATTTCTTTGATGTCTTTGGCTTGTTTCAGCCACAACCTCTTCGACTTTGACTGTGTCGGGAGTGTCAGTAACTGCTTCTTCTTCAACTTCGATTGGATTCTCAATAATTCCTTCGACCTCTACTTCATCAGTTTCTTTGTTGAAATCAAAGTTCATTAATGGCTTGTTAATTGAATTGCTAGAATTCCAATCCTAGGAAGAATCTTCATTAATCACAATATCTCGACTCAACACAATCTTCTCATTAACTGGATTGAATAGTCTGTATGCACCAGTTTTATGATATCCTACCAGAATCATAGGTTCACTCTTGTCATCAAGCTTCCTTCTCCTTGCATCAGGAACGTGCTTGTAACACATAAAGCCAAACACATTCAAATGACTTACTGATGGTCGTTTGTCACTCCATACTTCTTCAGGAACCTTGTTCTTCAATATCTTAGTAGGACACCTATTCAAAATATAAACTGCAGTCGAAACAACTTCTCTCCATAAAGACTTTGGAAAATTCTTTTGCTTCATCATGCATCTCGCCATATCTAATATGGTTTTGTATCTGCTTTCAACAATTCTATTATGTTAAGGTGTATAAGGAGCATATACCTCATGATCAACACCATGTTCTGCACAGAAATCTTCAAACATATTGGATGTGTATTCGTCATCTCCATTTGTTTGCAGAACTTTCATCTTCTTCTCACTTTGGTTTTCGACAAGTATCTTGAATCTCTTAAAGATTTTGAATACTTTGTTCTTTCGTTTGATCACATAGATCCACAACTTTCGACTAAAATCATTGACAAATGAAACAAAATATATGTTTTCACCAATTGTGTGTTCTTCAAATGACCACATACATCTGAATATACCACTTCAAGAATGCAGGATGATCTCATTGACATAGTCAAAACGAAAGAATTTCTGGATTGCTTTCCTACTAAACAACATTCACAAAGTTTTTCAGGCATCTCAAGGCTTGGAATACTAGTAACCATATCTTAAGTAATCAGTTGATTAAGTGATCGAAAATTCAAATGTCCAAACCTCAAATGCCACAACCAAATATCCTTGTGGTCGACAATAATTTTCAAACATTGAACTTCTGTCGAACTGATCATAGTCTTAAATGTCCTATTCTTTGACAATGGAGATTTTAAGACCAAATTGTATTTGGTGTCGAACAATTTTAAAACTCCATCTTTCATGACAACTGGGAAACCTTTTTCGACTAGTTGTCCAACACTTAGCAAGTTGCATTTCATTCCAGGTACATAGAGCACATCTTTGATCATAGCTTTCCCTCCATTAATCATTTGAAATACTATGTTGCCAGTACCTTCTTTTTGCAACAAACTATTATCAACAAGTTTTACCTTACTCTTCTTCAACTCGTCAAAATCTGCCAACCACTCCTTTCGACCAGTCATGTGGTTTGAGAAGCCTGAGTCGAGAAACCAGATCTTGGATTCGACATGGTTATCTACAATTACAGCCATAACCGTCATACCACCTTCAGAATCATCTGAATCTTGGCGTACAAGGTTCACTCCTCCGTCCTTGCCTGTCGATCCCTTGTCTTTTCTGTACCAATAATTCTTGGCCAGGTGTCTCCACTTTTCACAGTTATAACACTGTATACCTTTCTTATCTTCTTTATCCTTTCGATAGTTTCCTCCTCCCCTTTTCGAGGACTCAGAAGATCTATCTTCGACCTTATTCTTATGGGGATTCGACCAAGACTTCTTGCCATGAGTCTTGTCGAACTTGCCTTTGAATTTGTTTGAACCACTATCCTTTTTTCATGACTGGGCTTGCAGTGCCTGTATCGAGTCCTAAACTCCTTTCCTTTCGACAATCCTCATCTCATGTACCTCCAACGAACCAACCAAATCTTCCACTTTAGTGGTTTCAAGATTGTTAGATTCTTGAATAGCTATGATAACATGATCAAAGTAAGAGGTCAACATTCTCATTACCTTCTCAACTATCATCTTATCAGTAATGGTTTCACCACAACCCTTTATGAGATAGACGAGTTCTGAACCTTCGACACATATTCTGCAACTTTTCATCTTCTCCCATCGACAACAACTCATATTATCGACACAAGGTTTGTAATTTGACAACCTTGTCTTTCTCACCTCCTTCGTAATACTTCACCAGAATATCCATGCCTCCTTTGCCGTTTCAGCATGAGAGATTCTGTCGAAATTAGCAGCATCGACAGCTGTTTGAATGCAATAAGCCTTGCAATCTTTCTTATTAACTTTGTTGTGGGCTTTTTTCTATTTGTCGATTGCATTTGCAACCAACGCAGGAACATCGTCGGTAACCACTTCTAGGGTTTCATGGAAGTCAAACAAGGATTGCATCTATTTTTTCCATCAGATCCAATTTTTGCTGTCAAGCATTAGAAGAGAGTTCAGAATACCCTTATCACTAGCCATCTTCGCATCGGTTGATTCACTTGACCTAGAAACACGATCTCTGACGTGAAATTCTTGAAAACTTGATCAAGAACAATAGCTGGAAGCTCTGATACCAATTTGTTAATGCGTGAGACACTTTTAGTGAGGAGATAAAGAGAGAATAATTAAAGAAATAAGGATTTGTATTATTGAATTATACAAATAATGATACACACTCTGACTATTTATATACAACCCTAATTGGTTTGGGCTAACACAACTTGGATTATATTTAAATATTAAATCTAATCTAATCTAATCTAATATTTTAACAAATATAATTTAATATTTCGAATATATATATATATATATATATATATATATATATATATATATATATATATATATATATATATATATATATATATATATATATATATATATATATATATATATATATATATATATATATATATATATATATATATATATATATATATATATATATATATATATATATATATATATATATATATATATATATATATATATATATATATATATATATATATATATATATATATAATTCATTCATTTCAAACTAAATGAATATTTTTAATTTATTTTATCATTTATAATTTTTTGCTAGCAAAAATATAATGATATTCTACTTTAAAATATTTAATTTTAATAATTAAACTCTATAATTTAATTATTGAGTAATAAAATAATTCTTTAGTAAAAACGGAACACTCATTTGTGTGTGACCCGATAGGTTCAATATTAAGTCGATAATATAATAATTAAATTAATATATTAATCAAAGTAGGCATCTAACAATACTCCTTAACTTCGGGATAATATAAACTATTTAACTTTCAAAAATCACTTAGAAAAATAGTATAATATTTTCTTCCGCCGTTACGGTTCTGCTTAACTTTAGAGCATGATATTAATGTCAAACTCTAATAAGTTAATATCTATGACTTAAGAATATCATTTTTCTTGGTCAGAATTTTAATTTTATCATAGAGCTCAAACTCATTACCAAGAGTTGACAGATTTCATCTTGATTATTCATTAATTATACAAGTGTTTAATCATATTCAATATCCTTTCAACTAGCACCCTAAGGTATTAGGTATCGAGAATCAAAATACAATAAATAACTTGTTAATTACTATGATAATCTCAGGTCAAAGAAAATTATTATAGTTCATCTTGAGAATTTTCTATTGACAGATTAAGGTAATATTAACCATTAGAAATCTCAGTCGACTCAGTTTAATGATCATATCAACATATGCATCATCTATATATGCAAATTAATAAATGAGATCTATTATCTATATCCAATAAAGACCTTTATATATATATATATATATATATATATATATATATATATATATATATATATATATATATATATATATATATATATATATATATATATATATATATATATATATATATATATATATATATATATATATATATATATATATATATATATATATATATATATATATATATATATATGAATTATTGATATCTTATTTACAATAATTCTACGATTAAGAACGATTTAGATTAAAATAATTAAAAAACTTGTTTCTCATTATCAAAATCTCAATCATGATAACAAGTCTATAATTTTAATCAAGGACTTATAAATTAACTATTACACTAAATAGTAAATATGATAATGAAATATAATATTTTATTAACTCTAAATCTTATTATATGATCAATTGAATTTTTGGACACATCTAATTATTCCCAACAATCTCACACTTGCACTAGAGCCAACTGGTCATGTATTTCAATCATATTTATAACTTGTACTTGTCAAAAACATTTATGGCAAGTGCCTTGGTGAATGAATCTTCCGCAATCTCCTTTCCAATTTACAATCTTGACGTCACAATGTTCAATGATTTTCCTTATCAAATGACATCTTCGAAGAATGTGCTTAGATTTCTGGTGTGATCTTGACTCTTTTTCTTTATCAATGGTACCATTATTGTCATATAATAATAGTACAAATTATTCTATTGATGGAATCAATCCAAGTTTAGATATGAACTTTTTCATCCAGGCAGCTTCTTTAGCAGCCTTGCTTGCTGCTATATACTCAGCTTCAGTAGTTGAATCCGCTACTGTAGCTTACTTGGAACTTTTCCAACTGATTGCACCACTGTTTAAAGTGAAAACATAACCTGAAGTATATTTTTTATCATCCTTGTCTGATGCAAGACTTGCATCAGTGTAACCTTTTATTTTTAGTTCAAAATCTCCATAAATAAGGAATTGGTCTTTAGTTCTTTTTAAGTACTTGAGAATGGACTTAACCATTTTCCAGTGTTCCTCACCAGGATTTTCTTGATATCGACTAGTTACACCAAGTGCATAAGCGACATCAGGACGTGTACAAGTCATGGTGTATATGATAGGTTCCACTGCACTAGCATATGGTACTTTATTCACGCGTTCTCTCTCTTCAGGAGTTTTAGGACAATTATCCTTAATGAGAGCAACTCCAATTCCTACAGGAAAATAGCCTCGTTTAGAACTTTCCATGTTATACATTTTTAAAATGGTATCAATGTACATAGACTGTGAGAGTCCAAGCAACCTTCTATATCTATCTCTATAAATATTTATTCCTAAGACATAAGTTGTGATTCTCCTAAGTCTTTCATGGAGAACTGATCAGATAGCCAAACCTTTGTACTTTGCATTGCTGACACATCATTTCCAAAGAGTAATATGTCATCCACATATAAAGCTAAGCAAATTATTATGCTCCCACAGATCTTTTTATAAACACAAGGTTCTTCCTCGCATTTAACAAAATTGAGTTTTTCAATTGTATTGTTAAAACGAATGTTCCAACTTCTAGAAGCCCGTTTTAATCCATAGATGGATCATTGTAGCTTTTAAACTTTGTTATGATCAGACAAAGATATGAATCCTTCAGACTGTGTTATATACACTTCCTCTTTTAGCTCACTGTTAAGAAAAGTTGTTTTCACATCCATTTTCCATATTTCATAATCATAATATACTGCTATGGCAAATAGAATCCGAATTGATTTAATCATTGCCACATGGGAAAAAGTTTTGTCATAATCAATTCCTTCATTTTGACGATAACCTTTGGAAATAGGATGAGCTTTATAGGTTTCAACCTTTCCATCAGCTCTAATAATTTTCTTGTAAACCCATTTACAACCAATAGGTTTTATTTCCTTTGAAGCCTCAACCAAAGTCCATACTTTTTTATCTTCATTGATTCCATTTCAGATTACATGGCCTTTTTCCATTTATCACGATCCATGCTATTCATAGCCTCCTCATAGCTTTTAGGATCATAATCATTATGATAATCTTCATTCAAAGTGTCATCTTGCACCATTAAGTTTAGTTTTTCAAGTGCACGATGAACTCGACTAGATTTTATGACAAGCTCGTGTATTGGATTAAGAGGTTATTAAACATATTCTATGGCGGGTTCATAAACTTGTTCTTGAACTATAACCGTCCCCTGAGCTAAAGGTGTTAAACCTCGTATACTTTGTGTTAACTTTAAAACATCAAAGCAAAGATGTTCAACTTTATTTTCATTTTTATGAGCCTTTGGTGTTTCATCATTTTCTTGATCTTCGTCAAGTTCTATTTCTTTATCATGACTTCCCTCTGTAAGAAATTATCTTTCAAGAAAGGTTCCCCCTCTAGCCACAAACACTTTATGATCGGAAGGAAGGTAGAAATAATATCCCATTATTTCCTTAGGATATCCAATGAATCTACACAAAATGGATCCAGCATCAAGTTTATCTGTCTGTAATTTCTTAACATAAGTTGGAGAACCCCAAATTCTAATATGTTTTAAATTTGGTTTACGTCCTTTCCATATCTCATATGGAGTTGTAGATACTGATTTTGAAGGTACTTTATTTAGAATATAAGTTGCAGCTTCCAAAGCGCGCCCCCGTAAATTTATTGGAAGATCTGTGAATATCATCATTGATCTAACCATATCTAATAAGGTTTGATTTCTTCTTTCAAACACTCCATTATGTTGAGATGTTCCTGGAGGTGTTTGTTGTGAAAGAATCCCATTCTCTTTAAGATAATCAATAAAGTTTTCACTAAGATATTCTCCCCTTCTATCAGATCTAAGCATTTTGATACTCTTACCAGTTTGCTTTTCGACTTCACTGCAGAATCTTTTGAACATTTCAAACGATTCATATTTATGTTTCATTAAATACAAAAATCCATATCTAGACATATCATCAGTGAAAGTGATAAAATAAGAATATTCACCTTTAGCTTGAATTTTCATAGGTCTGGAAACATCTGTATGAATTAGTCCTAATAATTCAAAAGCTCGCTCTCCATTTCCATTAAATGGAGACTTAGTCATTTTTCCTTTGAGATAAGATTACAAAATTTCATATGATTCATAATCATAATTATCAAGTTAACCTTACTTGTGTAACTTGTTAATTATTTTCTCACCAATGTGACCGAGCCTACAATGCCAAAGATAAGTTTTATTTATATGATTATCTCTACTTCACTTGAAACCAGAAGATACATGTAAAACAAAGTTATAATTCACATTTGGTAAAACATATATGCCACGTTGAAGACAACCATTCGCATATAAATCATCATTATGATAAATGGAGCAATTATTATTATTAAAAGTAATGCGAAAACCACACTTGTCCAACATAGAAATTGAAATTACATTTGAAATAAAATTTAGAACATAATAACAATTCTCTAACACTAGTACTTTGCTAGTGAGCATTATTAACGAGATTGTTCCAACTGCTACAACAACAATGTTTGCTCAATAATAATTGTTCACCTTTATGCAACCTTTTCTTTATCTGTAGTCCCTGCAACGTATTGCTGATGTTAAGACTACTACCATTATCTAATACCCATATTGTAGGATCAATAATAGTTAAAGAAATCACGAAAACATTTTTCATTAACGTCTTACCAGATTTCTTCAGAGAATCAAGACACTTCTTACGATTTCTCTTCCAATGTTCCCTTTCCTTACAGTAGAAACATTCAACATCAATCTGATTGACATTGACTTTTTTGTGCTTGGGTTTGGTCACACCACCCGTAGGTCCATGAGGCTTCTATTTCGCGTTAAACTTTTCTTTTCCCTTTTTCTTAAAGGCCTTTTTAACAACCATGACAGTTCCTTTCTTCTTTTCATAGGAAAATTGATTCTCATAATCAATTAGTAGGTTAAGCATTTCATGCAAATAAATATACATCTTATTCATATTAAAATTAACAACAAATTGTGAAAATGAATCAGGAAGTGATTGCAAAATCAAATCTTGAGAAAGTTCTTTTCCAACTGTGCATCCTAACTTCTCAAGTTGTTCAATAAGGTCAATCATTTTAAGAACATGGGGTCCTACTTGATCATTTGCACTCATTGATGACCTAAACAAAGTTTTAGACAACTGTAATCTAGTTTTCCTACTTTGTCCACCGTACATCTTCTTAAGATGTTCAATAATTTCAAGAGGGTCCATATGCTCATGTTGCCTCTGAAGATTAGGACTCATGGATGCTAAGATGATACACTTAGCAGTAAGACATTGTTCCAAGTACTTCTCATAAGTCTTGGTTGCTTCAGCATTGGTTGGGTCAACAGGAGCAATCACAACAGGCTTATCGACAATGTCGATTAGTTTTTCATGAATGAGAATAATTCTCAAGTTACGATACCAATCACATAGTTGGATCTAACCAATTTTTCAGATTCAAATATTCTGCGGAGTGACAGAGAAGACAGACTGCTTATAAAAATAAAAATTGTC